>JAZKJV010000248.1:0-543973 GCA_037367405.1 Ottelia alismoides | reverse complement strand
TTAGCCCCCCCCACCACACACACACACACATACACACAAACGTGTGTGTGTGTGTGTGTGTGTGTGTGTGTGTGTGTGTGTGTGTGTGGTTTGCCTCTGTGTGTGTAAAGTGGGGTCGCCCCACGAGGGAGCTAACTTGGCTCCCCGTCCCATTTTTCCTATATTTTTTATTTTTTTAAAATATTCAGCGGATTTTCATTATTATATCTTTATATTATGTCGTTCAAATTTCACGCGAAACAGAGACTCCTACAACCTCCATCAAGAGGGGGGCGATTTCAACAATTCTACGACCATTGAAAAATGACGGTCTAGATGGAGGTCGTTGGAGTTTCCGTTTTTCATGAAACTTGAATGACATAATATCAAGATATAGTGATGAATTTGCGTGAATTTATTTTTCAAAAATAAAAATAAAAAAATATGGAGAAAATAGAGCGAGGAAGCCAATTTATCCCAGGAACAACACTATTTTTTTCATTGTATATCATTGTGTCTCTTTTCTCTCTTCTCTCCCATATATGTATGTATTAATGCGTGTGTTACATGATTAAACTAATAGATATTACTTTAGAGTCATTTTCACTTGCAAGAAAGAAAAATACATATATCTTCATGCTATTTAATTATCTTGTTGTACACGTTTTCAATAGATAATTAAATTATATAAAGATACATGTATTTTAATTCAACTAACTACTAATTGAACTTTACACAAAGAAATCTTCTAAATGCGAGTGTAAGGAGACATTTATTATCTTCACGACAACTCATAACCACTAGTGAAATATTCATATACAAATTATGATTATTCATCTATGTATCCTTATTTATACTAAACGATAATGATATTGGTTTCCAATATCAGGAAAATATCCGTTTCTGCATATGTATCCGGATTTCAAGATGGACATGGATCCATTCATTTGTATCCCTCCACGCGATTCTTATATATTAAAATTATTTTTCGTAGCAATTTAATAGATAATATTATAAGTTACTTAAAATTTTATCAAATATAATTAGAATTTAATCTACAACTATATACAGAGAAACAAATATTGATAGCAACAACAAGTAAAATATATCTACATGTGTTTGTCTCATCCACCATGCTGACCCAATGCATTGGACTGATGACGTCAGCGAAGCCGACGAAAGAGAACCTTCCCCAAACCAACGGGTCCCGATCTGATCCCGTCCTGAGCCCAAAACACCAAACCGACCACAGGCCCACCACCCGCATGCCCAGATCCACTTCCCCTCCGCCGCGGCGCATCATACCACATAACCCCTGCTCCCTTCCCCGCCTCTTCCCTTCCACTCTCCTCCTTCCACCGATCTCCACCGCACGCTGCGCCGCCTCCCCCTCCCGGCGCACGATAGCACCCGGCCTCCTCCATGGCTTCGAGCAACACGAACCTCCCTCCCCCGTCGTCCGCCGCCGCCTTCGACATGCACAAGCTCTTCAAGCCTCCTCCCCAAAACCCTAACCCTATTCCCAACGCCTCCGCCCCCTTCGGCCCCTTCCACTACCCTTCTCTTCCCCAGCAGCTGCCGCCGCCGCAGGCGCAGCCCTTCATCTACCCGCCCTACCCCTCCCCCCACTCCGCCCCCACCACCCCCTCCCCTAACCACGGCGCCCATCTCATGGCCCTCCTCTCCGGCCCCCCGCTCGAGACCGCCGCCTCCCTCCCCCCCTCCTCCTTCTCCTCCTTCGCCCCTCCCCTCCCCACCGCCCCTCCTGCTCCCGCCCCCACCCGCGCTGGCAGCGCCAAGCTCCCGAAGGGCCGCCGCCTTTCCACCGGCGACCGCGCCCTGTACGACGTCGATGTCAGGCTCCCCGGTGAGCCCCAGCCTCCCCAACTTGAGGTCTCCCCCATCACCAAGTATGTCTCCGATCCCGGTCTCGTCCTCGGGCGGCAGATCGCTGTCAACAGGACGTATATATGCTACGGGCTTAAGCTGGGCGCGATCCGCGTGCTTAATATCAACACCGCATTGAGGTCGCTGCTGAAGGGGCACGGTCAGGTGAGTTTTCTTGAATGAACCGAATTCCCGTGATTGGCAACTAAGATATAAGTATACACTATCTACTCTAGTATATACATCCATTGTGTTTTCTTCTTTACTCTACTACAAGTAGCTGCAGTTCCTCCTGCAGTGTGTTATTGTTTATTGGGGCTTGTGTTTGGAATAATGTGCACTCGGTTGTAATTGGAACTGATTTTAGTTAATATAGTTTATGGACGATCACCCTTTTTTTAAGTTTACAAAATGGCGATAGTGTGATTGTACATTTACTGATCTTTGATGTGATGTAACGTGCTAGAGAAAAGAGTCACTGTTAGAAAATAGAGAATGCGGAAGCGAAATGATAAACAGAGCATAATCTAGTAAGATAAATTGGAAGAACACAAAGTTTTTACGCGGAACCCTACTCCCTAAGGATCGGGATGAAACCACGGGATAAGGCCTCAAAGGGTCAGGTTATGCATTGCACTTTCTAAACAGATACAGGAGGTTTGGGGCTTCTTATATAGCCTCCACAGAGCCTCCAAGTCCCACCACTGGTAAATGTGGGACTAAACACTGAGAAGGGGTAAATGGATCCTGGAGGGTTCCATTTACCCATCTCCCACACATGAGATGCATATAACAAATACTCCAACACTCTCCCTCAAGTTGGAGCATGCAATGCTCAGCTTGGATAAACAGAAATAAACTCAACTCACATTACATGACACTGTAAACAACATCAACTCAACACACACGTCACAACTGTCGGCTGTTGTCAAGGACGTTGCTTCTCATGCCGTGTAAGTGAGGAGGATGAACAGACTGAAGTGTGAGTTAACTAAATCTCCTCGTCGGAAAGTATGTGCTCTGTATTGTGCATGTCCGAGTCACTGCCACTGAAATGAGTCTCCTCGTCGGAGTACTCTGGCCTGGCACACTAATGTGGACAATTGCTCTATCTCTGAAACTGGATGAACTGAAAGGTCGTGGAGTGCAATTCTCGTTGGAGTCCACGGTTGTTGGAGAATGGAGTCTGAAAAGTCTCCTCGTCAGAGAACTGGATATCTCCCATCTAACAAAGAGAATGGTACTCTACGCTGGAGTCCATATGATACCACACGAAAACCCTTGTCAACATGGCATATGGAATGATCCTCTACTCTGAAGTTCCTATGGCTCACATGAAAACACTGGCCGAAACAACAAGAATGATGGGGAACACAACAAAGATGGCATACATGTGCACATCTAAAAGAAGACCGCATACATGTGCGTGTCTGAACTGAAGACGCGAAAACATCTGAAGTCAAGTATGAATATATTCCAACTGTAGAGTCTGAACATCTGACCAGTCTGGAGAATTTGGCATTTAAAGAGACATGTGTCTCTAGACAATACTCCCCATTTCTCCCATATTGGTAGGAATGACAATCGTCGACCAAGCTGGGAGAAGACAATAATAGAGGGGTAAATAAAATCAAATAAGCCGTATCACAATTTTTACGGCTTTGCAAATCATTTCATTTTTTAAAAATAAAATGTATCATTTTTTTTCCGTCTTCATACATTTTTTAAGCTGTTTAATCATCATTTTATTTTTTCAGCTTTCGCAACACTTTTTCTCCCTTTTTTTTCAATTAAGCCATTCTTTTTTTTAAAAACGACTTTTCTCTCTCCCACAATAACTCGGCCCAAAAAGGCCTACAAAAATAACCTCTCCCTTTTTTTTTTAAAAGAAATCCCCGCTCCTCTTTTTCTTTTGTCAAATTGGCTAAATTTTTTAATCCACATCGCTCTGCTCTCTTTCTCGTTAGTTTTTTTTATTTTTCACGACCTACTGCTCGCTCGAAACATAATAGCTACCTTTTTTTTTTAAAAAAGCCCCTCCCCCCTTTTTTTAGCGCACATAACCTATGGCATATTTAGGGTTCCCTGGGAACCCTTTCTCTTCGTCAAAGCTGCCACCAATGGGAGAAGCCATCAAGATGCCACCGCCTGCCGCTTGGAGGTGATGCCTCCACTTGAGAGAGAAGGGCTCGCCTGGAGTCTCCTGGCAAGGGTGTGCACGCTGGAATCACGTGCCTCGTGGAGCGTTGCATACAAGCAGAAGTAGAGAATGTGCGGCTTGGACGTGGCATAGTGCCATCTTTGCATGTGGGAGAGGAGATGGCCCGAGGGAAGGGCTTCGAGAAGTCGTCGTCGTGCGAGTTGACAGGAGCCTTAGGGCTTCAGTGATGCACCCTGCGCATGAGGAGAATCACCACTTGGGTTTTTCCACCGCTGCCTGAGGAGATGATGCGGCTGGTGCTTTTCGCTTGGAGTATTTGTGACTGGAGGAGCCGTCGCCCGGGGCTTCACCTGGAGCGAGTTGCTGAAGATTGGACGTCCTGGAGGGCTCCTCCTGAAGTTTTCGATTGTTGCCATCGATGGTGGCCATCGCTGGGGCCTTCTCTGTCGTTGCCACTGCAATCTCGTCGCCGCTTGGACAATATATCTCTTGGAGTTGCGGTGCTCTAGTGCATTCGAGTGATTAGGGTTCAAGAACAGTGGGCTGAGCCCTTGTGTTCTCGAGATTAGGGGCCTCTCACTTACTGAAGCTTGCTTGAGAGGAATATCACTGCATAGAGTTCTCCAATGGGAGAACAGATCGTTCCTAGAGTTGGATCTTTGACGCTGTGCACGGTTGTGAGGAATGTGGAGAAGGACTCCCGAGGGGAAATGTCGTCCTGATGATCTTGATTAGGGTTGTATGAAAACCCTAGGACTTCAACAAACTATGAACATGATCTTCATAAAACTGATCTTCAAGCACAAACAATAATCAAATCTCGAATATACAATAAATCTTAATGGGAAAACAAATCCTCGAGAATCGAACCCGCTCTCATACCATGTTAGAAAACAGAGAATGCGGAAGCGAAATGATAAACAAAGCATAATCTAGAAAGATAAACTGCGTGTTGGTCGGGGGATGGCTGGCTTCCTATCCTTCTTGGCAACCTCTCCGATCAAAGGTTCGAGGAGTTTCTTAGTCTTTTGGATGCTATTGAGAATGTGCCCAGACCCACGAGGGAAAGAGATCACTGGGACTAGCGGGCGGGCCCCTTCACGACGAGGAAGGCTTTCTTGGCGATTTCCCACCACCCTCAGCTGCGGACGGATACCTTGAGTCGTGACCGCACCTTCTTATGGGCCCTGAAGCTCCCGGAGAGGGTGACTATTTTCCTCTGGCTCTTTTGCAGGGGGAGGATTTAACGAGGGATCGATGTGCGAGGTTGCTCGGTGGCTTGGCTACGTGGACTCTGCTCTTTGCGGCAACGACGTGGAGGGTGTTTGGGAGGAGTCGAGCTTGGCTTGGATTAATACTGCTGATTTGGCCGCTTTTTGGGATTCTGTTCTATTAAACAAGGGTAGGGATCACAGGGATATCTTGAGCCTCTTCGCGTGCATTTGGGCGATCTGGCTAGGGCATAACGACACGATTTTTAGGGGCCAGTGTTTTTACAAAGAAAATGTATTGTCTCTCTCGGCCCGTCTAGCTGTTGACTGGTCGTTGATGTAGCCCACGCTTGGTTCGTGGTGTGGGGTATTCTAGGACCTGTCTCTCTTTTCTTGCTTCTCCCCTTGTATTTACCTTTTCTACTTTTCAGTTTTTAAATAAAGAAAAGGGGCGAGCACCGCGACGTATCTCCCCCGAAGTGTTAGACTTCAAAAAAAAACACAGATTTTTACGTGGAACCCTACTCCTTAAGGAGCAGGACGAAACCACAGGAGAATGCCTCAAAGGGCCAGTTATGCATTGCACTTTTTCAATGGATACAGGAAGTCTGTGGCTCCTTATATAGCCTCCACAGAGCTTCCATGTCCCACCGCTGGTAGATGTGTGACTAAACACTAAGAAGGTGTAAACGGATCCTGGAGAGATCCTTTTACCCATCTCCTACACATGAGACCGTATAACAAATACTCCAACACTTACCTTTAGAGTTTTCTGGGCTTGGCGCCTCCCGTTACTGTACGAGAGGATGACACGTTTGCATCCATACTGACGATTTTTTAATGCGGGGTTGGAGATGCAAAATATACATGCAATTGACACCACATGCAAAGACGATATAGTTTTGCTCCTATCACTACGATTGGGAATGGCTACATGTCAATACCACGTAGATTGGGTATTGCGTTCACTACCTTTTGAATCTTATTTCTCCTTGACCTGCTTGTGTCCTATCAAATATATCATTGCATCGTGGGTAAATGTTAATTGGAGCAATGCAAGCAAAAGTTCACTTTTGGTCAAATGCCAGAACTTCAGTACTGATAAGCCATTGCATGTAAGCGGATAGTTATGGAGATTTTGCCTTTACGATGGAACCAATGCGTTGAGAAGTTGACAAGAGAGGAGATGGAAACGAAGAGAGAGCGACGCTCGTGGCGACCGAAGGTTCCAGGGGTTCATCGTCCGCAAGGAGTTCAAGGTAGCGCAGGCAGGGCTATTCGCGGTGGCTCTAACGGAGGAAGCGTAGCTGGCGACGCGATGGAGGACGGGGATGGTGCGTGGAAGAAGGTCACGTATGCCAAGCCGGGAAGCGTTGCTTCCGATGTGGAGGGCGAGGTCATGTCGCCTCTACATGTAGAGATCCTCCTCGCTGCTTTCTCTGTGGCAAGGTAGGTCATCGCATGTATTCGTGCAGGGCTTTAGGAGATTTTGACGCTAACAGGAATCGCATTACCTCTCGACGGTCGGAGCCGCGTCGGCGAGTTGATGGTTCGTTTGGTTTCAAGGATGCTCGAGTTGATGGTTCGTTTGGTATTTCGTTTGCTCAAGTGGTGCGCGATGGTGGTGCATGGGGGAACGCCTCTCACCCACCCTCACGTTCTAATGCTGACGTGGGCTGTGGGTCGGGGGTTCTCCACGCTGAGGCGGTGCATTTGCAGGGGACCTTGGGGGGTGACGAAGTGGCGCATGGGGAACGCATGCATGACGTTCGTGGACCAGGGGTTGACATGCGAGGGGAGTATTCCCATAAGATGCCGGCGGGTGGGGTTGATGATGGAGGGAGCGCATGCGCAGGGTGTTTCGTCGCCAGAGGCCTCGCATGTACATTTTGCGGACCGCGCGGCTGTTGTGGGTGCTCTTCGATGACCTGGAGCGGGTCGGGAGGAGATTCGCGCAGGTACCCTTCAACTCTTGGGGGACGACTTCCACGGAGATTTCTTCTTTTTAGACGCCTACAGATGCTGTGTTCGTGGGCTCTCCCCGGAGCAACGGGAGAGCCTCCTTCGCCAGGCTGATGATTCGCTCGTTCGATGGCGGCGACTGCGTGTTGCGGATGGCGCGACTGTTGAGTCGGAAGTTTGCGTGGTTGAAGTTCGTGGGGTCCCTTTCTTGTCTCGCACGGTGCATTGCCTATCCAAGGTTGTCGGCAGCTGGGGCCAAGTTTTGGCTGTTCTTGATGATGGTCTTGCGCCGGGATCAGATTGGAAGTGTACTCGGATACTCATCGAGTGCCCCTCGACGTTTATCAGGTCTTTGGCTGGAAAGGTTTTGATCGAGAGCTTAATTTTGGGGAGATGGACCTTCAAACTGGAATTCACCTTTCTGGAGCCGGCGGTGGCGCGTGGTAGCGGTGCGCCGGTCTCTTCTACGCTTTCTCCGGTCGTGCGTGGTGGCGGTTCGTTCACTGGAGCGGCCCTTGGCGGTTCGCCTTCTTCTCGCCACGTGTCCTTATTCAGGGATACTTTCGAAGCGTCGCAAGGATATGGTGCCTTTTCGGGGATGTCGCCTGGAAACCCTCGGGACGCGCGTGCGGGCGAGGGTGTTCGTCATTTGGTGGCGTCGGATATTCTCGAGGTCGATTCACATTCTGCTGCAACATCCTTTATGTCGGACAATCCCTTACACATGGTCTTCTCGGGGCACGATTCAGCGTTACCGCTTATCTCTGCTACCGAATCCGATAACCTCGACTTGTGGGCCATTGCGAGGGATACACCCGAACCGGTTATGCTGTCGGAGTCTCTTATGTGGACCTCCGATTATCTGTGTCCACAGCCCATTATTTGGTTCCCTTCTCCCCGGTGGCCCATTTGGAAGAAATTATTTCTACGCCTATCATGATGACGGTTCGCCCATTAACTTCCGAGGGCACCTTTACGGATACTTCAACGCCTGAGGATGCTGGTGTGCTTTTCCCCTTCGCCTACCGGGGGACTTCTTCTTCTCCGGATTCTTGGACAGGTGGCAGGCCACACAGTGACTCTTCATCTGGCGATATGCCTGCCTCTTCAAGTCACACTACTCTTGTATGGAACGCTGGGTCTTCTCCCCTTCTAGGTTTGGAAAAAGTTACACTCGACGTCGGCCCCCAAGCCTTGGGGACTCATCTCACTCTTCTTGCCAGTTGTTGCGCGAGGCGGTGGCGGGAGGCGGCATGCCTCTTTCACATTGGGGGACACTCTCCCCGACGATAATCAGGAGTTGATAAGCTTTTGGTCGTGGGTTGGGGCGTGATTGGTGTTTAATGAAAATCTTATCCTGGAATGTTCGTGGTCTTGGGGACCCTGATCGGAGGCGTGCTTTGGGTTCACGAATGATAGAATGGGATTGCGACATTGCTCTTCTTCAAGAAACAAAATTATCGAGGGTGGATGATTTTTTGTGGAAATCCTTCGGTGCTGGGAACTTGGATGCCTTTCGCTCGTTGGATGCGGTTGGCGCATCGGGCGGGAGTATTTTAGCTTGGCGGTCGTCGAGATTCTCTTTCTCATCTACTCGTGTTGGGAGACATTCTATTTCTGTGGTGCTCACCAGGTCTGACTCTAATGCTTCACTGGCCTTCACTTGCGTATACGCGCCTACTTGCCATATCGCTCGAAGGGAACTTTGGGAGGATTTGCGTGACGATGCTGTGGCTTTTGGGGACACGCCATGGATCTTGGGGGGCGACTTCAACGTGACCTTGCTCTCGCATGACCGTCCTCGTGGTCGTGGGGGGCAAGATCCGGGCTCCCCTGATTTTATGGAGTTCATCCATGATTTGGCTCTCGAGGGGCTGGTGGCAAATGACATTAATTACACTTGGAGGAATAATTCTTCCCGATCTCGGATCGACAGATTCTTGGCGAATGGTCGCTTGATGGAGGTCTTTCCGCTCTGCTCGGTTTCGTCTCGGCCGCGTTCTTTCTCTAACCTTAGCCCCATTATTTGGGATTCCGGTGAATCTCTCCGCCCTCGTGGCCTATTTCGCTACGAGCGCTGCTGGCTGTTGGAGCCGTCCTTCAGGGACCTCGTGCGAAACCATTGGTCCCAGTCAACTTTTGTCGGCAGTGCTGCCCGACGCTTCGAACATAAACTGTCATCCCTCAGGAAATCATTGGTGTCTTTTAAAACTAATTCTCGTCAGGCACGCTTAATCGCTAGAAGAGAGGCTGATGACATCATTCTGCGTTTGGATCGCTTAGAGAACGAGAGGGGATTACTTCCCGAGGAGCGTGCTTCGGCTACGCAGGCGGTGACGGCGGAGGACAGGAAGAGGGCAATCGAGTGGCGCCAGCGCTCGCGCTTGAGATGGATCAGCGAAGGGGATGCGAACACCGCTTTCTTTCATCGGGTCGCCAGTGCTAGAAGACGTGCTAACTCAATTTCATCTCTCACGGTCAATGGCTCTCTCATTCAGGGGAGAAGGAGTTGGGCGTGGCATTGGGAGCTTATTTTAAGGGCGCTTTTGACCGTCAACCTTCGCGCTCGTGGCGGTGGTCAGACCGTGGGGCTTCGGTCATTGCGTCTTCGGATGCGACGGCGATTGCCAGGCCTCTTTCTATGGATGAGCTCAAAGGGGCGGTTTGGGATCTCAACGTCGACGCAGCCCCCGGTCCAGATGGCTTCCCTATCTCTTTTATCGGGACTTCTGGGACGTGATCGCTTGTGACGTCTTGGACGTTGCACATGAATTTTGTGCGGGGAACAGAGGCTTTAACAAAATCAACAGGGCTAATATAGTTTTGATTCCTAAGTCTCCTTCGGCCGACCGTATCGAGGATTTCCGCCCTATATCCATATCTAATGGCATCTATTTAATCATTGCTAAGGCTCTCGCCAGGAGGCTTGCCCCACTCCTCGACTCGCTCATTTCGCCTTCACAGGCCGCTTTTGTTCGTGGGAGGCAAATATCTGATTGCTATGCGGTGGCGTCCGAGATCATCGAAGCTTGGCGCAGAAAAATGATACAAAGGGGATTCTGTGGAAAATCGACTTTGCTAAGGCTTATGATTCTCTGGATTGGCGCTTTTTATGGTCGGTCCTCAAGCGGCGGGGATTCCCTCCGATTTGGATCTCTTGGATTCGACGATGTGTGACCACTGCTTCTTTCACCGTTATCCTCAATGGGTGCCCGGCTGGGTGATCTTTTCAACCACACAGGGGGGTCCGGCAGGGATGCCCCCTTGCTCCCCTTCTTTTTGTTTTTGGCGGTGGATGTTTTGCCTCGTATGATTGATGGTGTGGCCGAGGCCGGCCTTACGCGCGGATGCTCTTTGGGCCCCTATCACATTCCTCTAATACAGTTTGCTGATGACACACTCTGCTTCATCGAGGGCGGCCTCTCCTACGCCTCGGGTATGGCTACTACGCTTAAATTATTCAGTGAGATGTCGGGCCTCCTCATTAACGGGAACAAGTCCAAAGTCGTCCCGTTCGCTATGTCGCAGAAGGAGGCCGTGGACTGCGCCAGGGTGTTGGGTTCTTCTCCGAGTGGCCTTCCTATGGAGTATCTTGGCTTGCCGCTGACGGTGGGCCGTGCCCGGTTGAGAGACTGGCGGAAGGTGGTTGAGAAGATGGAGGCTCGGCTGGCTGGTTGGCGCGCGGCGCTCCTCTCCAGGGGGGTCGGTTAGTTCTTCTTAAATCCGTTCTCTCCTCGATCCTAATTTATTTCTTATCTGTGCGTGGCATGCCAAAGGGGATCCGGGTGAGACTGGAGAAATGTATGCGGGGTTTTCTTTGGGGGAGGAAGGGCGAAGGGAGAAGGGGGGTGCATTTGGTGGGTTGGGAGGACGTCTCGCGGCCTAAGCAGGAGGGGGATTTGGGTGTGAGACGGTTGGAGGTGGTGAACGAAGCACTGCTTCTTAGATGGGTGGCGAGGGTGTGGGGTTGGGAGGAGAATTTCATGCTGAAGTGCCTCAGGGTGGCGGCTGGGGTCGATTTGATTTCCGCTTCGCGGGGGCGGATCGAGGGCCACAATTCCTTCTTATGGCGTGGTGTGCTTTCTGCTTTTAATCGCAACAGATCATTCTTTAAACCTATTCTCGCGATGGGAATTCTTTCCGCTTCTGGACGGATGATTGGACCGGGAGGGGAGTTTTGCAGATCTTGTTTCCTCGGCTATGCGCGCTGGTGGTCGACAAAGACGCCACCGTGGCCTCCTGCTGGGTCGATGGCTGTTGGTGCCCTTTGTTTGCCGCTAATTTATCGGATCAGCGTTGGACGATTTCACCTCCTTGCTGGCTTTTCTCTCAGACGCTCCTACGCTCATTGGGGGGCGTGATCACTTTGCTTGGAAGGACGACCCTTTCTCCTCCAGGAAGGCGTACTTCGCTCTTATTCCTTCCTATATGGGGGATGATGCGACCTTATTGAGTCATTGCAAATTCATATGGGGACTCAAACTCCCGGAACGGGTTGGTATCTTTCTTTGGCTACTTCGGCGTGGTCGGCTGTTAACTAGAGATCGATGTGCAAATATATTTCCTAATGTCTCGCATTTATGCGGTCTGTGTGGTACGGAAGAGGAAACCGGCGGGCACCTCTTCTTTCATTGCGGCCGTGTTCGTGCTCTCTGGGACGATCTGGGGTGGCTGAATATCTCGAGCGTTGGTGCGTTTTGCGATAGCTTGTTGAATTCAAGGGGCCGGGCTAGGGTGGATCTGGTGGACCCGATTGCGCGTCTGTGGAGCATCTGGTTAGGAAGAAACGAGGCACTCTTTGCTCGGCAGAGGTTTTACAAGGAAAATATTGGCATCTCGGCAGCACGCTTTCTTCATGATTGGACTTCTGTGTAGCGTTTTTGGTGTGCGTTGGACTTCTGTGTAGCAACTTGTTTTTTCTTTTGTTTCTCCATCTTGTAAGTAATATCTTCTTTTCGTTTTTAATACATTGGGGCGAACACCTCTGAGGGATTCCCCCTTTTTTGAGCGTCCAAAAAAAATTTGCCTTCACGATTTTGGCCATTGGAGGTCAATGCATAACTAATAACTGCGATGGTTGCACCAGACTGAGTTTTCAGCAGGGTTGGAAAGTTTAGTGTTGCTAACCTGAGTCCACGATTTTCAAAGGACAAAAAGAGGAAGCTTGGGTTATGAATGAATTATATCGTTCTTTGGGAACCCTTGGTTATGGATCGACGATTGGAGCATTCCTGATCTTAACAAAGGTGTATACAATGGTTAGGGTGTTCCATAGAAGCATCATGAAACACATGTGTTTCGTTACCCCAGTTGTTATGAATATGAGATCATTTATGTACATAGGTATTTAGCCTGACCATGAGTCTTGTTGAGATATCGATTATCTTTTGTGATATTTTTAAATTATCTATTTTCTTTTTCTTCTTCTTGTAATTTGTCCAATTGGTTCTTCTCCTATATAAGAAAACCCTAGGTATCTCATTAATTCAAGTCATTTGTTTCCTTACATGTGGCATCGGAGCGACAATCCTAGTCCGGAGTTGCCATATCCCACCACGCTCTAACCCTACATGCGCCCCCTCGGGCTGCCGTTGCCCCTATGGAGTGCTGCTGCGCCACCTCCTAGGCTGCAACACCCCCTCTGCTCCTCTGTAGTTTGGAGGCCGCACCGCCGCATCGCGTGGCCTCCCAAGCCCTGCCAGTCCACAGCTCAGGCCACCGCAAGGCCTCCTGGCTACTGCCTGTGCCTCTTAGACCAGAACCCATGCCGTCCAGGCCTCCTTGGATACGCCGCCGACCCTCCTCGGTCATCGGTGGACCTTCCTTGCGCATTCTTGCATCTTTGTGTCCCTTTGCGATTCGTACTGTAGTCTGAATCAGTCTGATTTTGATTGGAAAACGTGATTTCATACCTTTTATATCGTGTTTTCCGGTCCTAGCGAGCAACAAAGATTGATGATGATCGTTGTATGAGTCTACACGTACAACCTATCTTCCATATGATCATGTAGACTCGTCCATATCGGTCTACCTACTCTCAGTTGAGTTTCGTTGTTCGACCATTTTATCATGTAAGAGAACAATGATGATATTTTTTCGTCCGATGCCTTCAAGGGTCCGGCTTCCATCGTTAAGATGGATGGGACCATCTATGAGTTGTGGTCCATGCAGTTCCTTACCCTTATCCTGTGCAACAGCAATGAGCACATCCTTACTGATCCGGATCCAACGGACAATACTGAGGTCAATGCTTCATGGAAGCAAGATGATGCATATGTGCGTGTTTGGCTCCGTGGGACCCTCAACACAGGGATAACCAATCATATTCTGAATCAGCCCACTGCCAAGGCGATGTGGGACACTTTGGCATCTACCAATGCTCAAGCGAAGAATGAGGCAAAGATTCTTCAGCTGTAATTTGATATCTACAATAACAGGCATAATGACCGTCCTCTGCACGTGTACTTCTCTTCGCTCCATGGCATGTCGAGAAGCTTCATAGCTACATGCATATTACGACATCTATTGAGCAACAGAAGTCATACATGAACTCCATGATGGTTGGAATCTTGATGGTCGGACTTGATACAAAGTATGAGACTAGGCGTACACAACTTCTCACCGGAGGTACCATATCTCCCCTGGAGGAAGCCTATAGTCGTCTTAGCCTTATTATCATGCCTTCTTCGGCCTCTCTTTCGTCGTCTTCAGCGATGGCCAGTGTTGCAGAAGACGGTATTCGGTATTCAGTCGGAGGGGTCACTGAATATTGAATAATCGGTATTCGGGCGACTATTCGGAATTATTCGGTTTGTATTTTTTTAATATAAAAATTATTTATAATACATATATTCTTATATTTTTATACATATATGGTCATTATTTAACATGAATCCAAGATAAAAGTACCCATCAATATAATAGATATATAGAATTTGACATTTGTGGTGATACCGTGGTAAAACGTAACCCATAAAATTTGAAAATTGAAAATAAAAAATAAAAATATGAAAAGTCGACTCCAGTCGGCCTCATAGTCGGTCCAGTCGGCCTCATAGTCGGTCCAGTCGGCCTCATAGTCGGTCCCGTCGGCCGAATAGTCGGCCGACTATTCGGTTGGGCCGACTATTGCCCGACTGGAGGTCTATTCAGTCGGGTACCCCCCCGCACCGCATAGTCGGACCGACTATTCGGTATAGTCGGCCGACTATTGCAACACTGGCGATGGCTGCTTCTCGTGGCAGAGGAGGGACGATTCAATTCAGAGGGCACACTTCTCGTGGCAGAGGCAGTGGACATCGGCGTGGACCTTGCATTTATTGTCGTCGGACTGGACATGCTAAGGATACTTGCTACCGGAAGCGTGGATATCTTGCTTCTGGTCATGTGACAGAACAGATCGAGCCTTCGGAGACTCCAACTTCCCAGGCCGATCGTCGCTTAGATGATATTATATCTCGTATTCGAGAGATGATGACTCCTATTGTTGGCACTACCATTACAGATACTACAACCACAATCAAAGCCTCTTCGAGCTCCTCAGGTATCACTTATGCTTTTAGTGGTAGTCATGGGTGCATATATGGTCGAGTGGATTATGGACTCTGGTGCTTCCCACCATCTATGTGGTGACAAATCGCAGCTGAGGTCCTACAGGATCATACCTCATGGTAAATGGGTTGTTATAGCTAATGTTGACCATTTACCCATTACAGGACGGGGGAGGTGCATTTGATGCCATCAATTCACCTTCAGAATGTTTTATATACTTCTGATTTTCAGATGAATTTACTTTCAATTAGTCAGCTTACTAAAGATCTGCATTGTCGTGTCGACTTTGACCCTTCGTCTCTTGTGTTTCAGGACATTGACGGGTAGGATGGTTGGATGTGGCCGTGCGTAGCGATGGCTCTACTGACTGGTCTAGTCTCGTCATGCTGGTGTTTCTATTGTACCCACTGGACCAATCTCTCCCTCTCTGTGGCACCTTCGTTTTGGTCACCTTCCTCTATAGAAGCTGTGTCATGTTCTCCCCCAGATTTTCATGAGATCCTCCTTACAGTGTGAGGTATGCCAACTTGGAAAGCATCACCGTTCCTCATTTCCATCCCGTTAGAGTCGGAGCAGTTCGCAATTGTTTAAGCTCCTTCATTTAGATATTTGGGTTCCGAATCGTGTTTTTGATTAGGAGGGACACCGTTTTATCTTATTACCGTTGATGATTTTTCTCGACTTTCTCGGATCTTTTCATTGAAGAATACGTATGAGCTGTATATGTAATCAAATCTTTTTATTAATGAGATAATCAAATTTTTCTGCAAATGTCAAATATATTCGTTTTGATAATGTCTTAGAGTTCTGCACATTACAACCTTCTGATTTTTTAGATCTCTTGGCAATGTTTATCAGACCTCATGTGCTTATACATCCCAGTAGAACTGTGTTGCCGAACGCAGATACCATCACCTTCTTGTTGTGACCAGAACCTTGTTGATTCAGAGAGTTGTGCTCCTAACGATTACTGGGGCGATGCTGTCCTCACTGCATGCTATCCTTTTTCTATTGTGTTTCTCGAAAAGGATATTTTCTCCCTTACATCTTGTGTGTTTGGTTCTATTGTATTTGTTCATGATGTCTCTCCAGGTCATGACAAGCTCTCTCACAGAGCTGTCAAGTGTGTGTTTGTCGTATATTCTCGTACCCAGAATAGGTATCGTTGCTTTGATCCATTAGTCGGAAATACTTTGTTATTGCTGACATTATTTTCGTCGAGTCTGTCATGTATTTTCGTGTACAGTTGACAGACTAGCCTCATCTGACTCTGACGTTGAGATCTACATGTTTCCACCTCCTACTGTTGTATTACCTCCATCTACTCTTGTTTTACCCCCACCTCCTCAGCCACCTCTACCACAACTACCACCACCTACCTCTACACTTGCTCCTGTTGCTCCACCTCTTTACTGACTCAATTTTTTGCCACGTGTTTTTCCACACAGGCCTCGCTCGGTTCCCCATGCTTACAGTTCTTACCCATCACCTGACATGCCTTAAGTATGTACTAAGCACATTGTTTCTACTGATGACACTACTGAGTTGTCTGTGCAACAAGATTCCATGCAGGATGAGCAGGTGCACTCGCTAGAGGGGAACTTACAGGCTCATGATATAAAAAGTGATCTTGATGTGCAGATTGCTTTGCGAAAGCAAAAACATACATGCGCTACTTATCCTATTGCATCACATGTTTCCTTGAGTAGTCTGTCAGAGGATTTCAAGAGGTTTATCTTGGCTCTATCAGCTGTGGAGATACTACAGACATATCAATATGCTCTTAAGGACAACCAATGGAGATTAGCTATGGAGGAGGAGATATCCGCTCTACAGTCACGAGGTATGTGGAGTCTTGTTTCTGCTCCTGTTGGCACATCCATTGTGGGATGTAAATGGGTGTTTACTGTGAAACACCATTCAAATGGAAGTGGGATCACTATAAGGCGAGACTTGTGGCACGTGTGTTCACTCAGACATATGAGATGGACTATCGTGATACTTTTTCTCCAGTTGCCAGACGTTCTAATTTGCTTATTCTGCTGTCTGTTGCTGTGACACGAGATTGAGCTTTTTATTACCTTGATGTGAAAAATGCCTTCCTCTATAGTGATCTACATGAGGAGGTCTATACGTGCAACAATCACCGGGGTTCGCTGCTGAGGGGAGTGTTAGAAGGTTTGCAGGCTGCACATAACACTAGGCTATCTATGGCCTCAAGCAGAGTCCAAGGTCATTGTTCCAGAAGCTCTCGGACTTGATAGAACATGGGTTTGTGCGACCGACTGTCGATTGCTCTTTGCTTGTGCGCTGGACCCAGAGAGGTACCATTATCATTCTTATATATGTTGATGACATTATCATTACAGGAGATGACGGACATGGCATTGGGGTTGCCAAGGACCTCCTAGGTCAACAATTTGTGACCAAGGACCTTGGTAACTTACGTTACTTCCTTGGACTGGAGTTTGCTAGGAACCAGAGAGGTCTTATGATAATCCAGAAGAAGTATGCTACAGATTTTTTGTCAGAGAGAAGCATGGCAGATTGCGGACCTGCCACTACTCCTATTGACCCGAGTATGAAACTCTATGATGATTACACTGAGGAGATCGACAAGAGGATGTACAAGGAGCTCGTTGGCAAGCTACTATATGTTACTATTACCAGGCCCTGACATATCCTTTGCAGTGAGCAAAGCGGTTCAGTTTATAGAGCAGCCCAGCCAGGCACATATGGATGCAGTCCGTATGATTCTGAGGTATCTGAAGACATCACCATGCACATGACTTCTTTTTAGCAGAAGTACATGTCTTTCAGTTACAACATGTGTAAATGCTGATTATGCTAGGTGTCCAAAGGATAAGGAGTTTCCTTCAGGCTTCGTTATGTTCATAGGAGATTCCTTGGTTTCATGGAAGAGTAAGAAGTTGACCGTGGTTGCCAGATCGAGAATACAGGGCCATGGAGCAAGCTAGCACATAAATGATGTGGGCCAGATCCGTTCTTACTGACCTGACTATAGAGGTGCCTCTTCTCATGCACCTCCAATGTGATAATCATGCTGCTCTATTCATTGCCAACAACCTAGCTTTTCACTAGGGTACTTGACCTGCACATTAGTCTTATTCATCTTCATCCTTACCAGGAAGCGTACTAACCCGCCCATTAACTGCAATAATTCTATCGAAGAAACCCAAAGCATCCGTGAAGTACTTGACGTGCACATTGTTTGAAGTCATAAATTGTCACTGTTAACGCATATAGTAGTTTATGTGTCTCTCTGTTATTTTTATTTTCAATTGTATGCTTTATGTAATTTACCCATAAGCTACTCTCCTATATAAGAGAGCCTAGGGCTTATAGAATAACAATTCGCTCATTTTCCCAACATGGTATCAGAGCGACGGTCCTAGATCGGAGTTCTCGAAACCCTAACCCTAACCTACCCCACCCGTCGACCTCTCTTTCTCTCTCCCCTCTCATCGACGCCGCCATCGGGGCTCATCGCAGCCGCACCAACACCATCGTGTGCCGTGGCTGCTGCTCCTACGCTCCCTACGCGTGTGTGCTAGCACTCCTGTGCAAGTGCGCACTGCGCGTGGTGCCTTCTCTGCTTACGGCGCGGGTGCACATCTGCTGTGCGCTGTAGCCTCGGTTGTCCGCATCCTCGGCTGTGCGCATCCTCGGCGCGAGCACGCATCCTCGCCTGCGCACGTGCCTGCAGCCCCTTCCGCGCGTCGTGCCCTACATCGCTTGCGCGCCTGTATCCTCGGGTGCGCGCTAGCCTATAGTCCTCCCGCGCGTGATCTCAGTTGCGCGTGCTCCTAGTTGTGCGTGCGCGTGTTCTCTGCGCACGTGTGCGTGTACTAAGCCCTAAAGCGCGTACCTCCATCTACATGGGTTTAGTTGCTTGAGGTCTACACGTGCAACTAAACCCGTCTATGTCATTGTAGACAAATCTCATCCTTTGTCAATCGTTCCAGTCTTCAGTCTCCAGTATGTCAAAAAGCAAGGCGGATATTCCATCCATTGGCGCCTTTCGTGGTCCAGCGCCTATTGTAAAGATGGACGGTACCAACTATGAACTGTGGGCAATGCAGTTCATGAGCATGATGAAGTCAACGGGTAAGAAGCACATTCTTACCGAACCAGAGCCTGCTGAGAAGACTGGAATCAATGCCTCTTGGGAGGCTGATGACGCATACGACAAAGTTTGGCTATCCGGTACGTTGGCAATTGAGATTGTCAATGACATTCTACATCAAGCCACGACGAAGGATATGTTGGACATTCTGGCGGCTACATATTCATAGGCGAAGAACGAGACAAAGATTCTGCAACTCCAACATGATATATTCACTATCAAGCAGAATGATCACCCTCTACATTCTCTCTATACATCACTGAGAGGGATGTTCGAGAAGCTCTACAGCTTCATGCCCTTGACAGCCACACCAGAACAACAGAAGACTTATAGGAACGCGACTATGGTGGGGGTGTTCCTTGCTGCACTCGATCCAGAGTATGAGGCGGCCCGATCACAGATTTTGGCCGATTCTACTATTCCTCCCATGGAGGAAGCTTTCCATAGACTGAGTCGGATCACAGTTCCTTCCACGGCCATTAGTTAGAATACTTCAGCCATGGCAACCAACAGGGGTCACGGATTTCATCATCAGGGCCGCGGACGTGGACCCCGTGGAAGAGGTGGCCGTACTAGGCCAACATGTACCTACTGTCATCGTGTTGGAAACAATGAAGATACATGCTACTCAAAGCATGGATTTCCTGCATCTGCACGAGTCCCTGAGCAGATAAAACCTCCATCTGCTGCCACTTTGGATCAGCGGTTTGACGATCTAGTTGCCCGTATGAGGGGCATTATTCCCCTATCTGGTCCAGCACTGATTACTGAGAGTCAATCTGATGCTGCTGCTTCTGCCTCTGCATCGACCAGTGCTTCAGGTAGCATACTTGCATTCACTAGTAGTCGATTAGATACATTACCATGGATTATGGACTCGGGCGCTACACATCACCTATGTGGCGACAAGAATTTACTTACATGATACACTTAGATTCCTCCAGGCAGAACAATAGTAATTGCCAATGGTACACATTCCCCCATCATTAATCAGGGGGAGATTCGATTGACATCTTCTATGCAGCTCAAGAATGTGCTACATGCACCTCATTTTTCAATGAATTTGTTGTCAATTAGTCTGATTATGAAGGATCTACATTGTCGGGCAATTTTTGATCCATCTTCTTTGATTTTTCAGGACATCCATACGGGCAACGTGATTGGTCGTGGCTATGACCAAGGAGGCCTCTACTGCTTGAATCAGACCCCATTCGCTGGAACCTCATCCATTCCCACTGGACAAGTGTCTCTTTTATTGTGGCATCTGCGCTTTGGACATTTACCGCTTCAGAAGTTGCGTCGCGTGTTACCTTATGGTCTTCTTCACACACCTATCCAATGTGAGGCGTGTCAGTTGGGAAAGCATCACAGGTCGACCTTTCCCAGTCGTCGAGGTCGGAGTAGTACCTCCAAGTTCGAGTTATTTCATATTGATGTCTGGGGTCCGAGTCGTGTACCTGATCATCAAGGACACAGATTTTATATAGTTTTTGTGGATGATTTTTCTCGAGTGTCATGGGTATTTTTGGTGAAAAATAAACCTGAAGCAGGAAATATCATTATCCATTTTCTGAATGAAATACAAAATGTTTTCTCCACATCTGTGAAGTTTGTGAGAAGTGATAATGCTCTAGAACTGTGCACTCATGTCCTTACCAATTATTACTCCTCAAAAGGGATTGTCCACCAAACATCCTGTGCTCATACATCTCAACAAAATGGAATTGCTGAAAGGAAACATCGCCACCTTCTTGATGTCACAAGATCACTTCTTATACAGAGTCATGTTCCCTACTCTTACTGGGGTGATGCCGTTCTCACTGCATGTTACCTAATCAATCGTATGCCGTCCTCTGTCTTGGATGAACAGATTCCATTTTCCCTTATCTATCCTGGGAAGGATATGTTCTCCCTTACCCCTCGTGTGTTTGGTTCAGTCACCTTTGTCCATCAGTTGTCTCCTGGTACTGACAAGCTCTCTCCTAGGGCTGTCAAGTGTGTCTTCGTTGGGTACTACAGAACTCAAAAGGGGTACAAGTGTTTTGATCCTCTGCGTCGGCGGTATATGGTCAGTGCAGATGTTACATTTTTTGAATATGTAATGTATTTTTCAGACTCAGGTGATCAACAGCTACCTTCACTCCCTACCGATGCCATATACATGACACCACCACCTCCTGCAGCACTGCCACCACCACCTCCTGCAGCACTGCCACCACCACCGTCACCACCACCACCACCACTAATCCCCGTCTCACCACTCCCTTTCCATTATACCCGCAGGCATCCTTCCGCTTATGGTCATGGCTCGTCTCCTAGCCCGCCTATATTATGTAATGAAGATATTTCTACTGATGGATCTAATGATATTCATGAGCAGGATATGTTGCAGGGGCCAGATGAGGACACATCTGATTTAGATGTTCCTATTGCTATCTGCAAATCGAAGAGGAGTTGCGTTACATATCCCTTGTCAGCTTCTGTATCATTTGAGCGACTATCTGGGGACTTCAGGAACTTTGTGGTGGCCCTATCAGTTGTAGACATTCCACGGAATTATCAAGATGCTCTGCAGGACAGTAGATGGCGGCTAGCAATGGAGGAAGAAATGGCGGCACTTCAATCTAGAGGAACTTGGAGTCTAGTTCCTATACCTCCAGATGTGACCCCGGTGAGCTACAAGTGGGTGTTTACGGTGAAGCACAATGCAGATGGTTCTATTGACAGATATAAGGTACGTCTTGTTGCACGTGGTTTTACACAGACATACGGGGTGGATTATCTTGATACGTTCTCGCCAGTAGCGCGTCATTCCACTCTCCAGATCTTGTTGTCAGTTGCGGTTGCTCGGGACTGGCCGCTGTATCAGTTGGATGTGAAGAACGCATTCTTATATGGAGATTTGCAGGAGGAAGTCTATATGCAACAACCACCTGGTTTTGCTGTTGAGGGGGAGTGTTCCAAGGTATGCAGACTTCATAAGGCTATCTATGGCCTTAAGCAGAGTCCCAGAGCATGGTTTCAGAAGCTCTCAGACCTCTTTGAAAAACAAGGATACAAACGCTCCAATGCTGATCATTCCTTGTTTGTACAGAAGACTGCTAGAGGTATTATTGCAATTATGGCTTATGTAGATGATATTTTGATCACAGGAGATGATGAGCAGGGCATAAAGCATGCGAAAGAAATGCCGGGAAGCGAATTTGTCACTAAGGATCTTGGTGTTCTTAGATATTTTCTGGGGCTGGAATTTGCTAGAAATCCATATGGGTTAGTAATGTCACAAAGGAAATATGTTACAGATCTGTTGAGTGAAACATGTGTGCTTGGGTGTCGACCTGCTACGACACCAATGGATCCCAACATGAAGCTCTATGATGATGACACAGAGGAGGTGGACAGGAGAAGATACAGAGAACTGGTATGCAAACTGTTGTATGTCACGATCACTAGACCAGATATATTATTTGCAGTGAGTCGTGTGAGCCAGTTCATGGAGCAACCATGCCAGGTTCATATGGATGCAATACATATGATTCTTAGATATCTCAAATCATCTCCAGGTGCAGGTCTGCTATTCAAGAAAGGAAAGGGGATTTCTATCTCAGCATGTGCGGATGCAGACTATACAGGATGTCCCAAGGGCAGGAAGTCCACCTCAGGGTATGCGGTCTATGTTGGAGATGCCCTAGTCTCATGGAGAAGCAAGAAACAGACGGTGGTAGCTAGATCTAGTGCTGAATCCGAATATAGGGCTATGGCCCAGGCTACTACAGAAATGATGTGGGTGAAAGCTGTATTTACAGACCTATGTCTAAATGTACCACTTCTTATGAACTTGGAATGTGATAATCGGGCAACCTTGTTCATTGCAAACAACCCAGCATTCCATGAGCGGACCAAGCACATTGAGGTTGACTGTCACTTCATACGTGACATGATTCAGAAGGGGTTTGTTGCTACATCTCATGTTACCTCAGAGAATCAAACTGCGAATATATTCACCAAAGCATTACTACGAGGCCCATTTCAGAAGTGTGTGTCCAAGCTGAGCATGATTGATATCTATGCTCCATCTTGAGGGGGTGTGTTAATGCATATAGTAGTTTATGTATCTCTCTGTTATTTTTATTTCCAGTTGTATGCATTATGTAATTTACCCATAGGCTACTCTCCTATATAAGAGAGCCTAGGGCTTATGGAATAAACAATTCGCTCATTTTTCCCAACATTCACATAATACTCTTAATGCATATTTTGTTAGTCCCACTCTGGGGGTCTAGGTTTCAAATTTCCTCATTCATGCAGAAGATCTGTGTCTTCTCACCCTTGACTAGCTTCTCCACAATTTGTACATCAGTACATCTGCTAGATGGTCGCATTTGTATCAAGACTATTTTGTAATGGTACTTGAGATTGAAGTAATAAGCTAAACACAACATAAGCACGCACAATTCTCAGATTTTAATCTGTCGAAAGTCCTATAAAAATGTAAAAAATAGATTTTTTACATAATACATATCGGCCTTATGAAGAGAATGCGAGAGCATCTTGTATCACTGTTCGTTTATGATGTCCAACCATGCTTTGTATTCTTTCCTAACTGCTTCTCTGACCTTCTCTCTCATGCAATACATTGCCTCTTCGATCACTCTCATGTTCAGTTTCTTGTCGATGTCTACGACCTGCAATTCAGACACAATTGGATCCATAATCTTCGTGACTCGAGCCACACCATTCCAGAAGTGAAGATCATTGATCAATGTCTCAACTTTTCGATCTCCTTCAGTCTGAGCTTCGGGTATCTCAAACCATTCATCTTGGCATCACATGATCTTCAACCATGTCTTGTGTTTTTTAAGGCTTTGCAATGCTATAAAATTGGTTGCAGAGTGTGTGATGTCAGACCTTACCATTTTACCATTGCAAATCCGCCTCTTTAAAGCCATTACTTTGGAATGGTAGTAAAATAAGGCATAGATCTAAGATTTGATTTCAAAATTAAAATTAATTGATTTATAAATTTTAGTTACAAAAAAATACGAAACATGTTTTCTATGTTTAAAACTAAGATATGAGTTTATCCTTGGAAAACACATCACGATTCCACAATAAAACACAAAAGTCCCAATTTTCTCTTCCATACATCTCATAAATTTTTTCTAAATATTGTTTACTACATGTTATACATGAGATCTGGGTTTATACATTCATAACTCATCACTATTATACATTAAAACACAAATCCCTAAATTTATATTCAAAAAATCTAACTAGATATTCGAAATCCGTAAAAAACATCACAACAAGCAAGATCAACATGTTCGGAATAAAAACTCCAAGAATTGAAGAAATTGATGAAGATTTGATTAATTTTGCTTTACCTCAAAGAAATGGGAGAAAGATGGAGTTGGAGAAGCGTGGAGGAAATCCAAGGATCATGTAGCAACAAATGGGTCGAAATGGGGCAGTTTCGACCGAAATTTCGGTCTTAACTTACCCCACTTGGGATTTTTCTAATCAAAATTCACTTTTTTGGACAAGATGGCCCGACATCTCGCCGATATCTCGAGCGAAATCCGGGAAATCGATATACATATGGCTTTCGATTCATGGTTCTCCTCGGAATAGAAATTTCGGCGAAATTTCGCCGAAATTATGATCCGTACTATATACATGACAAAAGTAAACTGTTGCTTTACATAGGGGACTAATATGCTAATGGAAGGAACTTTTATCTAGAAGGTACATTCAATGAATGTTAATTATGGATTTTACTATAATAAAAATGAAATTCATAGTCCCTTTAACTTTGCTATCCGTAATTACATGATAACCACTACAGAACATTTGTATTTATGTTTGTGTCTGATTGTTGACTTCCACGATTGAAATAATTAGAAATAACGATCAAAGGATTAAAATGCGATAAAAGTTAAATAAACCAATTCATAAACCATATTGTGTTTCTTTTTTGAGTGAAATATCATACTTCTTTACGTTCCTTCTTTTCTTTTTATCTTCTTCATTATTTCCTACCTCCTCTCCTCCATCCCTCCAATGACTACTGCTCCTCCATGATCCTCCTGTCTGAACCCTTATGCTTGATCCTTTTCCATCCTACTTCTTGATCTCAGTCCTTGGAATGGAACCCCACTTTTTCCTCCGTGTGTATTTCTTTCCTTTTGTTCACCTCCCCCACCCCAGCGAGGCTCCAGATATTCCTCACAGCTTTATCACGGCAGAAGCCCTAATATGAAGGTTTCCCTGTGCTACCTATGCTCTCCAGGATTGGAAAGTCTTGTTAAAAAATTAACAGAACTTCTCTCTAGAAAAATGTAAGTCCCAATCGATAGATGGAGATCCTTGCGAATCTTAGCTTGATCGAGAGGCCCAGAGGAGGTTGTTTCAGATTGTTATCCAGCTCCTTAAAAGCCTCAAAGATTGGAGAGGATGTGTTGGGGAGCATCATCCCCCAGTTGCCTTCTAAATCTCCCAAGGGGGCGCTCCAGTTCAGTTTGGGTTTTGGTTTTGTGTTTACGCAAGGAAGTTGAATCCCACAAAAAAATAAAAAAAAGGAAATGAGACACTTGAGTTGAACTTCAGTTTTGTGTTTCACAAGATTGTCCCCGCGCAAAACCTTATTAGTTCCCATATATAGGAGAGGATGGTCTTATAAAGGAAAATAATACTTAAATTAAATGTTAATTGAATTCTAACTGTTGTACTCATAGCAGACTTATAAATTTTATTGAAATAGTCAGTTCTATTATAAATAATGGAGATCCACAATTGGCCTTGGTTTATTTATTGAAATAATAAAATGAATGGTCTCAAAACGAGCGATACATTAACAACCGCCAAGTCCCCAATTAGAGTAAACCCCACATTTTGGATCGCATTAGGTGTGACAATGCTAAGAGGTTGTTGCCAGTTTGCAATAGTGGCAAAGCTGGGCATGGTAAGAGGAGACAATTGATTACGATAATCGCGGGATTGACCGTGGTGTCATTGCTTGCCACGAAGTCATTAACACTGGTGATGGTTGATGAGAGCAGTGTTGGGGTGGTGGCTTTAGATGTGGGTGTGGTTGTTAACTTTGTGCATGTGAGGTCATTCGTTGTTTGAGATGAGTGGCATTGGTTTCTTGGTGGTTCGTGACATCTAAAGGTGATGGGGGTAACAATTGGTTAATGAGTGGTGTTGGAGATGTTGGTGCAGAGGTGATGTCAACAAATGCTTGGTGGTGATGACAGATGCGATTCTTGACAAGGAAAGTGAAGTATGGATGTAATGGTTTAGTGGTGCTAATGCTACACATGACTAGTTCAAAAAGGGGACGGCGATAATGCTTGGGTTGGTGAGGGGTGGAGAGGTGATGTCATCAAGTGCATGGTAGGGATGTTGATGTGATTGGTGACGAGCAAAGTGAAGTAGGGTTGGAGTGGTTTTGTGAAACCTTAGTTGCATTGGCCGAGTTAGAAGAGGCGAGATAGCTGCGGTGCTTGAGGTCCGGGAGTTGCGGTTGTGAGTTTAGGTTTTGATTAGTGAAGTGGTTATGTGGTGGGGTTTTTGATTTTCTTAGTAGGGTAGGGGAAGAAGGAATAGGAATGGTAAATAATGGGGAGAGGGGGCTAGAAAAAGGATGGGGAACAGACAAGGGAAGGGAAACACAATGTGAAAAATAGATAAATAATTGAGGATTAGTCATGGAGAGGGAGTAGAATAACGGAATTGAGGGTGAGTGTAGAATGCTCAAGGTAGGGACCCTAGGAATTGAGGGTGATGCCTTGTCTTATACACGCTTCTTGATGGCTTTTAATGCACAATAATGATATGAGAACACCCATTTGTGAGGATGACTTGGTGGTCATGCTCCTTTACCAGATGACGATTTTAGATTTTTATGGAAAAATTTTCAAATGGGTGAGGAGAGAGGAACTTGGAGCAAGGAGATGAAGAGGAGCATGCCTAGCTGTGTGAAGGGGGGAAGAAGAAACATCAATTACAAAAGGAATATGTTGCTTTTATTTAAGGAATTAACCTTTTTCAAAAATAAATTATTAAAAAAAGCCCTTTTTAAAGAAGAAACTTTTCATATGAAAGATATATTCAAGGATCGTGGCCTTCTGATTTTATAAAAAATAACAATCTTTTTTTATTAATACTATTTTTATTTTAGCGTGGTGGATCCCATCTGTGGAGACCACCCTTTTCCTTCTGAAAAAAAGTAGCAGAGTCTTCTCCCACTTTAAGTAGGTTCGGCTACATGAATTCTTATCGAATTCATGTTGAAAGATCCGAATATTTTTTATGTTGGTCGTCGGCCACCTAACACAACCCCGTCAAGGAGGGATTTGAACCCTGGTCTTTGAGGTGGTAGGCACACTATTTATTAAATATTGGAGGTTTATACTGTCGGGCATGTGTGGATTATAATGTCAACAGGAATCCTGTTCATAGATTTTCACCATGCAAATAGGATCTGTTCTTGGATTTTCACCATGCCATTAGGATCTTTTCTGTCCTATTCTTTAAAATAATGCATAATCCCATGTTAGTGGTCCCTCTAAGGATAGTCAGATACCTGTTTTCTCAACAATGATTGAGTGAATATAAGCATATTTTTATATCAACTAACTATTTCTTCTTCATACATGATATGTTGATGATCTACTATCTGTTTGTGGCTCTTTTTTTCTGCCTCCAACCAATGTACAATATTCATAAAAAAGGGACCTTTTGATTAAGCCAAATTTGTGTATGCATGTTTTGTTATGGTTTTTAAACTCTGCTTGATGTCAATGTTTTCACTGTTCCAGAGAGTTACAGATATGGCATTTTTTGCTGAGGATGTGCACCTTTTGGCCAGGTATTTTCCTGCTTATTTGTTATATAACGTTTCATTTTTTTACAGTTTTGAAAAACTTTCCCTCATTTTGATCTACAGTGCAAGTTCAGATGGTAGAATTTTCATTTGGAAGATCAACGAGGGCCCTGATGATTCTGACAAGCCGCAGATAACTGAGAAAACTATTGTTGCTATACAAATAGAGACAAACGAGCAATCAGTTCATCCACGTGTTTGTTGGCACTGCCATAAGCAAGTAATTGGAGTTGATTGGTCACTGCTTTCAATTAGTCTTCCTTGTGCACTAATTTTTCTGAGGGAAGGGTTGAGAAGTTCTTTTCTTCGGCTAAAAGCTACACAAATTTTGCAGGAGATTTTGGCTATTGGTATTGGGAATTTTGTGCTAAAAGTTGATACAACAAAAGTGGGAAAAAACGAATCTTTTACTTCAGAAATGCCTCTGCAATGTTCCGTGGAGAAGTTAATTGATGGTGTTCAGCTGGTAGGCAAGCACGAAGGAGAGGTGACTGATTTATCGATGTCGCAATGGATGACTACTCGTTTAGTGTCTTCATCAAGAGACGGAACGGTTTGTACTCTTTCTCACATTTACCGTGTTTGGTCACTTTGTGCTCATGATCTTAATTATATACTTTGGATAACTTGTGTGGTAGAAAAATATCTCAGTTGTTTTCCTACTTTCTGAATTCCAATCAGTTACTTTTGATATGCACAATGATGTTTACAGAAGCCATCTTGAGTTAGCTGATGATTTGCATACTTGTATTTAGATAAGCATCACCTGAAAATTACAAGTCTATATGAAACTATTTATGTGTTACAACTTTTTATTACAATTTACCTTGATATGGTTGTACTCTCTTGCGGAGTTTAATTTTTGGTGATAGTGGGGTTAGGTGTTTTGCCTTGTATCAAATCACTTCAGCTGATTTGTTTTTGTTAACAATCAAAACGAGCAAGCCCATTTTAATCTTGTTGAAGGTAAAGTCTAACTATGTTTATACAAGGAAATAGTCAAATTTGAAGAAAACTATTTTGATGGGAGGTTCTGAATACATTGAATTATATAAACACATCTTATTGCAATTTTGCTCCATGGACAATGAACTTGGACAGCCGCAGCATCAAACCAAATGACACTTAGCATTAAGGCATTGAAACACTGATAGATGACTAACGTCAAGCTGCCCTATATATCATGTATATGTTGAGCGATAAAATATTAGTAAGCAGCTATAAACAACATATGTGAGGTTGGTTTTGCCTTAATAAATCCGGTCATATGCTTAAATTAAGGCTTCTTAAAATCCAACATCCAAGACACACCTTGATGGAGGTGCTTGGGGAATATGTCACAAGGCATGGAATGGTACCCCGCCTTGAGGCTTACACCTCCCCAAATCTAGGTGACATTTTCTCATGCTTTTTTTGAAAAATATGCTTCAAAGAGGGTGAAGTGGACACCTCGAGATGCTTTTCAAGGAATCCTTAATTGAGGATATGGCTTTGACTGGCGTGTGTGGCATGTGTAGCTCTGTTTGGCTGATGCATTCTAGAGGCGTTGTGGTGCTATTGATGTGCATCCTCAGTTTAAAGGGTATATAGCATCAGATGTTTGTTAAAGCCCTTGCAGTTTGATGCCTGGAGCACTGCATTTGTAAGAACTCCGTTGCTACTCATGAGAAGGTTCACAACTTCTCACCTCAAGTTCCCCCTTAATGCCTCTACCATCTCAATCATGTGATCCCTTGTAGCGACAAATGTTTTGTTGGATTTTGTTCGGATTTGTAGTCTATAATGTCAATCACAGTTGAGCATGCAAAGACATTGTTTGTGAATTGGTCTATGTAATTGTGATACTATGAATATTTTTATGTAGTAGGTGTACACCCAAATAAAAATTTAGATTTTAAAAGTTCAACTAAATAATATCAAATTCTGATTTCACTTCTACTTCTGAAGTTTTTTCTGGATTTTGGATTTAAATTTAACATGCAAAGACATTTTTGGATTAGTACGATACTGTGAATATTTGAATAGTAGGGTGTCCACAGAAGAAAATGTAGATTTTAAAAGTTTAACTCTAAGTTAGTATTGAATCTCTTCTAAAAAACATCATCATATCCGAATTCACTCTTAACTATGAGTTATTTCTTCTCGAATTTGTATTCAAATTTAGTTTTGCATTTATGTAGTGCAATTTGTACATTGTAATACATATTTTTTTAATTATGATTTCTTTAGTGCAAGTTGTACATTTCAACATGGATTTAAGTAGACTTTTGGATTTGTTGGGGCATTCCCTACTAGCAACGCATTGCATCACGTGAATGCAATGGGAAGTTGGCAAGGGCCGTTACATTGTTGTCCGGAGGTGGTACAAAATTTGCAAAGGTTCTCGCATGAGGAACACATGCGAATAAATAAGCTATTTCTGCTGCATCGCCACCAGGAGGGGTTGCTTGTAAGTTTTCTAATATATATCGTCTGTTATTTTAGGGGATCCGATTGAAGAGGAATCCTCAATCCTCTTTAGGGTTTCTTCTCCCTTCCAAGAGCGGTGGCGACTAGGCGTAAGGGTGGCCACAGGTGGTGGCATTGGTAGGATGGCGATGGTTGGAGTCGTGGCTGATGCCTCTTCTTGGTGTGCACACGACGACAATAGCTTCCCCGACGAAAGAAGTGGGGGCATGGAAGGCCGTATCGATATCGATATCGTTTCGGTCCGCCCGGAAATGGATATATTAGGATATATCGACGATATATCGATGATATCGGTGGAAATGTCAAAAATGGCGCAAAAAAGCCATTTTTTTGCATTTTTTCCAGAAATTAAGGTCATCCAAGATATTAAGGCAACAAATAACGTACAAATACACACTTATATCACACATATCGGTCCATTTATAGACCATATATCGCACATATCGGTATCGCACATATCGGTCATATCGAACATATCGATATTAATATTGATTCTTGACTTGTAAATATTGGAAATGGATTTCATTCAAGTTCTTATAAAATGAAATACTACAAATATACACCTAGAAAATACACATAGATCATTTATGAGGACTATGATCCTTATAGTGCACATATCGATCATATCGAACATATCCCTGATATTGTTAGTTGTTGACATATTATATATATTGAAAATGGAGTTCATCCAAGTACTTTGATCACTAAATAATTTACAAATGTACTCTTACTCTCTTAGATAACACATATCGATCATCTATGAACCTTATATCGTATATATCGATACGGTTGTACTGTTAGTTGTTGACCTATATATATATATATATTGAAAATGGAGTTTATCCAATTTCTTAGATCACTAAATAACTCACAAATATACTCTTAGATCATACATATCAATCATCTATAAAGCTTATATTGCATATATCGATCATTTCGAACATATCGATATTAATGTTGATTCATGACTTATAGATTTTTTTGAAGAATTGACCTATACATATTGGAAATGGATTTCATTCAAGTTTTACAGCATGAAATAACTTGTAAATATACACCAAGTTGAAGAACCATTGTATGCACCCACCTGTCGCACCATACCCTACCAGTATGGGGGTCTCGCTGCGCCCCCGACTCGGAACAAAGCATATAAATCATATATTGTTTTAATACTAGGTGTAGCTAGATAGGTAGTGGAATCAAGCTTGCATGAATAATAACATTCATATATAGGGATATCGACGAAATATCGGCGATATCGATCAATATCTTGTATTTTTTGTATTAAATCCATTCATTTTTGACCGATATGGGCCGATACGGCGATATATCACCGATATATCGGCGATATATCGTTGATATCCCTGTAAAAAGATATACACCCTGATTTCGATACCCCAAACCTCTCGATACCGATATATCGACGATATATCGCCGATACAGCCTTCCATTGGTGGGGGCGATAACAAGTTGAATCAGGAAGCCTTAACTGGCGATGACGGGACGAATCGGGAGGCCGTAGGCGGCAGGCGCATCAGGAATGGAGGTGCTGGCAGCATCGGATAGGGAGGTGGAGAGGGAGGGCAGTGGCGTAGATGGTGCGGAAGGGGGTGGGAATAGTAGATGGCGGCGGTACGTGGCCGAGGTGGAGGCGGAATGTGGGGAGGTGGAGTTGCAGGATGGAAAGGGTGTATTGGAGGGTGGATGTGTATTTGGAGAGGGTGGCAGTGATGGCAAAAGGGGAGGCAGAGGCGACGACATTGCCGGCGATGAGGACGTCTATACATGGACAGAGTGGTGGGAGGAGGGGCAGAGTGGCGGAAGGGGACCGCAACAGGGGTTGTGGTGGTCGTGGGATTGGGCGAATGTGGGGGAGGGATTGCGTGTTCAGTGGGATGCATGGCCTCAAATTTCAGCGAAATTCGATTGAATTTCTGTCGAATATCGATATCCGGTTGAAATTAAAATTCGACCGAAATGACCGAAATATGGGGGTCCTAGTACAAAAAATGACCGAAATTACCGAAATTCTGGTCGAAATTCCATCGAAATTCCACCAAAATTCTGTTTTGGTCGATATCGAAATGGTGACCGAAACCGACATTTATGGCCTTGGTGGGATGGTGCAATCGGGCTGTGAAGGGGCCGAATGTGTGGGGGAGACGAGGTGGGGCTGTGAGGGGGTTGGGGTGAGCGGAAGTGGCAGCGGAGTTGGAGGCAAATGTGAAACTTGTTGGACTGTGGGCGTAGAGACATTTTTTTCTTTGTTTTCTTCATTATTACCCTCAAACTCGTCTTGGACAACAATTTCTTCTGCTAGATGTGGCGGTGGGGGTTATGAAACCTCATGGACAACAAGTTTCGCAACGTTTTGGTGGCATTTTTCTCTAGTTATCGTGCCGATACTTCAACATTACGCGGCTTACGCATTTCTCTTACCAAAGCTTGCATATCTACTCGCACTTAGAGCATATCAAATCAAGGCCCTAAATGCCGGTTTCGGTCACCATCTCGGTATCGACCAAAGCAGAATTTCGACCGAAATTTCGATCATTTCGGTCATTTTTTATACTAGGACCCCCATATTTGGGTCATTTTGGTCATTTCGGTCAAATTTCGATTTCGATTGTGTATCGATATTCGATAGAAATTCGACCGAATTTCACTGAAATTTGAGACCATGTATCAAATAAAGTTTTTTAAACTCAACATGCCATGCACGGTTCGTTGAATGAGATTCTTTGGTTGTACGTCAGCACGAGCCTCTAAATGGATCGTCGTCAGATTGTGAGGACGATCTAGGGGCCATGCTTTGATACCACTTGATGCAAATCAGAATTTTGCAATTATGAAAAAAATACTTTGATGGTGGAAAATATTTGGCGAATAAGAAATTGGAGGGATGGAGAAGAGAAAACTCATTGGTTGTGAGAGATTTGGGAAGGAGAATCAGGTAGATTGCGTGGAGGGAGGATGGATATGGAGAGAGAGTTGAGATAAATCTGAAATTGATTTCAACTTGAACTGTCTTAAACAAATGATTATCGTCCCTTTTATTTTTTCGATTGAAAGCTGGGTGATCTCCCTAGTTGGGAGTCACCGCCCCTTGTATTTCATTGCAAAAGATTATATTACATTACCTGGAAGACCAGAAATTAAGAAATGCGTTACAATGAGAGATGATAATCTCAGAGAAGAAGACCTGGTTGTTGAAGATCTTGTGATTGCTTCCATTCCATATGGCCCATAGGACGACAAACAACTTGGAACAATCATTCGTTGAGTTGCCATCCACTGCCCGAATCAAACGCCAGAACTCCGCTGCATTGTTTGACTGAACCCAGGGGATACTAACTTCGTTCCTAACACGCACTGAAGTCGGACATTCAAAGAATACGTGGTTCGATCTTCCACCAACTCCTCGCATGTATCACACGTCGTGTCCATCTTGCCGAAAATCCTTCCCCTGCTAGCTTTATCACACAACCTATTCCGTCTCAGGCACCACAAGAAAATATTCACTCTGCAAGGGATATTGGCCGCCCAAACAATCTTCATGTCCTGGTTGAAGTTGATATTCTTCTCCCTTGTCGGTCTCCTCAGCTCCTCGTAAGCCCTTTTAACCGAGAATTTGCCCCCCTGCCATACAAAGTGATCCCTCTCATATGAGAGGTCCCCCAATGAGGGGAGCTCCGCCTGCAACTTAAGGTATTCCTCCAAGTGTTGTTTCGATAGGTTCGTCATAAAACAATGCGACCATGTGCCCGAGGCGACAACACGCGAACGAGTAGCCTCCTCCGACGTCGCTAAAGCGAAAAGCCTTGGGAATCTCTCAGCTTGGGAGATCATCCCATTTATATAGGAGGGGTGTGATTACACAAATGAAAACAAAATCAAAATTCAAATCTAGCTTATCCTAATTAACTCTACCTAATTTAACCGACTAATTAATTAAATGAAGATCACATGTATCTCGTTCTTTTAAATAGAAATGCGACGGACTAAATAAATTACTTGATCAAAATGTAATTAACAGACTAAAAAATAAAATCATATTTATTTGTAGCACACTCCATCACCTTTGTGTTAACTTTATTAAGAAGGAAAAAGCTTATTGCCCTTCATGGGCCCCCACAGTCGATGGGTTGGTAAATTCTTGTTCTCATGGGCTAGTGGCTAACCCGAGTGCAAGGCAACCATGTTGAGTTCGTGGAATGGCTAGGCACTTGTAAGCACTTGTAGAAGTAAGGTTGGTCCTGATAAGGTTCATTAGCCTAAGTAGTGCAAGATTTGCCCTCTCAAGCCAAGGGGGCACTGGTTTGAGATTCTGCAAGGCATACACATACACAAAGTGTTCTTGAGGGTGACCGCTGATTAGTTAAAAAGACCAGGAGGAGAAAACCCAATGTTAGGTACAATAATATCAAGATTTCTTTTTTGAGGACAATTAAGAGACCATGGATGGAAAGATGCAACCTTCATGCTTGAAAAATACTAGGAAGAAGTGCTTTTCTGCCAAGAAACCCCTTTATTTTTTCTATCTCGTTAGAGAAAATGCCATTGAATTAGCTTCGAGATCCCACAAGGTCTACACTTGCTATTTATATTTTACATTCCTTCATCATCAAGGTTGGAGTGGATTCTTGTGTGTGTGTATATATATATATATATATTAATTTTTAATACATATATGCTTGTTGCATATATTGTAGTACTCATAAAACGAAACCTCTCCTTAATACTCCTCTTTCTAACTAAACAGGTGTGTATTTTTTATCCCATTTATTGATTTAGGATTGGTAAAACTGTTATTTTCTTTTGTTATATATCCTTTTTCTAGAGTTGCCCAAATGAGATTGATATCAATGTTTTTTAAGAGAAGACCGAGTTGCCTCCCAAGTTGGGAACCTCCTCAAAAGAAAGAATTATTCATAAAAAAATAAAAAAGAAATGACATGTACCTGTCGCTACATATTCCATGTTCTACACAACACCTTACAATATTCAAGCAAATTTTCAGAGTAAAACAACTCCCTCGAAAAATGACACCATTCCGTGCACACCAGATGGTCCAGATCACCGTAAACGAGAGTGCACAGTCCTATTGGACAACACCACTCACATTACTCACAACTCTCCAAAAACCAACAAAATCCATAGGGAGAAGCCACGGAATGCCAAGCTTCACCATACATCCACAGAAGGCGGGCACGAGAAAAACAAGTGGTCCTAGTCCTCCGTCGCCAAGACGTACCTATCACACTAAGTGTCGTCCACACCCAAAATCTGCCCCATCGTTCCTTCGTGAGAGTCCTTCGAAGCCTGAACAACTATAGAAATACTTTGATCCTAGCCGATACCCTGCTCCTCCAAATCATGCGTAGATCCACCACTTCCTCTTCCTCTACCCTTTGCCCCTCCTCGATGAAATGTAAGTATGCCTTCTTAACAGAGAATCTACCATCTTCTCAGACAAAATGATTCTTGCTCACCGAAGGTGTCTACTCTTGCGCCAAAGCAACCTGCAACTCCATGAACTCCACCACCCTCTAGTCTGACAGCTCCGCTACAGACCAAGCATCATCCCCCAGGCCTCCCTAACCACCACCGCCTTATCCATTGCCTGCTGCAGCAACCTTGGTAGCAAATTCCCAAGGCCTCCTCACTAGTTCAATCGTCCAACTAGAAGCAGAAGCCATCCCCGTTTCCCAAGCATGCCTTCATTTTGCACGCCAGTTCCGCCGCAACCATCACCACTCCCCTCCACAGAGAGGAAGGAATGCACCTTGTCTCGACCTCCAGCAACACCAACACCTCGTAGATTTTTCTCAACAGTCCACACACCAAATCCTTAGAGCTTCCCCAAATCCCCACGACTCACTTAGACATGAGCGCCTTATTCATCTCTCCCAGTTTTCTGACACTTAGGCCCTCCCTTTTTTTTACGTCGTAATCCTGTCCCAACTGATCTAGTGACAACTACCTTGGGCTTGCCTCCCATCCGACTAGAAGAACCTCCTCATGATTATCTCAATCTCATAACGAACCCCGTTGGGCATGACTCACGTAGAGCAGATGAAAATCAGGATCGTTGGGAAAACACGCTTCAACAGGATCGGGTTCGCCCCCTTGGACAACTTAGCCTTCCACCCGGTCAATCTCCCCTTTATCTGTTCCACAACGGGCCTCCAATCCGTCGCCTTCAGTCTGCCCGCCACCAGAGGCAACCCCAAATAAGAAATCGGCAGCACCGCCACCGGGCACTAAAGCGCCGTTGCAACCACCCTCCATTGGCCTCAAATTTCAATGAAATCCGGTCGAATTTCTGTCGAATATCGTTATCCAATTAAAATCAAAATTCGATCGAAATGACCGACATATGGAGGCCCTAATACAAAAAATGACCGAAATTTCGGTCGAAATTCCACCGAAATTCTGTTTTGGTCGATTCCGAAATGGTGACCGAAACCGACATTTAAGGCCTTGCCACCCTCGCCTTCACCTCTGAAAGCCCGAACGAGACCACTGCAGACTTGTCCCGATTTACCTTAATACTCGAAATGTTTCCAAAAATCTCCACTACTGCTCCTGCCCTTCGAATCCCTTCCTCCTCAACCCCTAAGAAAATAACCGTGTCGTTGGTGTGCTGCAACAACTGGATAGAGATGCCCTCTGTCCTGTACCCTGACCACCACCCCTCAGACATCGTCGACCTCATCATAACCGTTAACGCATCTGCCACCACCATGAATAGTAATGACGCCAACGAGCATCCCTGCCTGATGCCCCTCTGTGGCTAAAAAAACCCCCTTCTAGGCGGCCGTTAACAAGCATCACCCATGCAGTCGTCGTAACGCACTACTTGATCCAGGCGATTTACCGATTCAGAAACTCTCTCCTCTGCAAAGAACTCCACATGAATCACCTATCCACACAGTCACATGCTTTTTGAGAAATCAACCTTCCAAAAATCCCCTTCGAATTTGATCTCTTCCATTCTGTCACCACCTCTGAAGCTGTGACCAACCCATCTGCTATAGCTCGCCCAGAACAAAGGTCGACTGCTCCGGCAACACAATCTGATTCAGAACCCCCCTCAACCTAGTGGCCAGGACCTTCGCGATAATGCGATAGATCGCATTGGACAACGCAATGGCCGCCACATTCTTTTTCAGCAACAGAAAGATGAGCGCCCTATTCAACCTCTCAATTAACAATTTCCTTCGCAGAACTCCACCACTACCTCCACATCTCCCTTTAGTACCTCCTTAAACTCCATGTAGAAGCAAATCGAAAAGCTATCCGATTCTGGAGCCCCATCCACATTTAGTGCCCACAATGCTCTTTTTTCCTCTTCCTCTGCCACCAGCCTGACCAAACTTACCGCCACATCCTCAGAAAGCGTGGCCACGCCTTTCCCCTGCCACCCCTAGCCTTGCCTACCATGTCGACCGCTGAAAGCCCAAAAGTGCGATCTCAGCGTTGCCCCACCTCCCTGCCCGCCTATACATTCACCCCTTCTACCTCAACCGATCGAATATGGTTCCTCCTCCGTCGCCCACTAGGCGTCACATGGAAAAAGCACGTATTCACATCCTCTTCATTCACCCAACGTTGCCGGGCCCTCGGCTGCCAAGCTACCTCCTCCTCCTTATCCTTGCTCAAAATCTCTGCCAGACATCCCCCCCTCTCTGCCAGCTCCTCCTCCAGCAATGCCCGCTCGTCCTTCAGTCTGTCCAAATGACACACCACCTCCTGCATCCTCTGTCTCTTCTTCTGCCAATGTTCACAAATCTCCCTACCCCGCACCGTCAGTAGTTTCCACCGAGCCTTCAACTTACTTGTAAACCTTGCCGCCACCGCCCCATGCACTGAGTAGTTCGCCCAGAAATCCGACATCAACTCGCGAAACCTCTCCTCCGGAAGCCACGTCTTCTCGAAGCGAAAGTAGAATTTGTGTCGTCTCTCTTTCCTAGAGGACCAAAGCAGAGGCATGTGATCCGAGGGAGCCCGGGGTGGCACCCATGACTCTGCCAACGGAAATAGAGCCATTCCCTAAGTGGACGGCAAAAACCGGACAACAAAAACTAGTCGATTGATATCAATATTGTAAGTCTCATCAACACTTGCTTTAAATAGCAAGGCGGTAGGTGGCTTGAGTGTGTTTTATGTAATCTCCAAGAGCTTGAGCTCTTCCTTCTCCAGTAATGCATCGTAGCGAACGATTCATCTGCAAGTGCATCTTGGGAATACCCTCCCTAGGATGTATGTTCATTTGTGTGATGTTTATGATTGTGTTTTTTCTCTGGCAAATTCTTCTTTATGTTAGTGGACTCCTTACTCTGCTAGATGGACTAATCCTGTGATTGTTGATGCTATCTGAACACCTTTCATTAAGAGCTTGTGGTGCTTCCCAAAACCTCTTTCGATTATTTCTTGCCACCCTCTTGCCCAATTGAAGGAATTCATGAAAGTTGCCGAGGTTTCGTTCAAGGCACCTGCCTGCTGAAGCAAGATATCACAAGAAGATTGCTGATGGTACAATGAATGATGAAAGTGAAAAAGCGTTTGAGAGAATCAAGTTCTTCACAGTATTGAGACCATACTTTTCTTTCCTTCCCAGCCCACTTCTCAATGATGTATACATGGAGGAGAAGTTACAATGCTAGGCCCGACACTTGCAGAGAGGGATCGGTGCTTTAGGAGGGGGATCGATGCTTGTGAAGAGGGAAGAGAGAAAACTTGGCTCAACATTGAAGGCAGAAAAAATTAAAGAGTTTGGATTCAAAAATCAATTGCTTTTAGGCTCAATTCTCCTTTGAAGCCAACGGATAACTTAGCTGGATTTTGGTTATTATTTTTTCAAACTAACTGACTAGAGTTGGGGTCATATATCCCAAATGGGTCAACTTTATGAGGACCAAAATCTTTAACTGTTTATACATACATGTTACTCTGTTAAACACTAGATTTGCTTGTGCAATATCCGACACACAGGACACATGCGCATATTTGAAAACCCTCTTAAGTATTTTACAGGGACACTTCCTCATATTTGAAAACCGGCCAAGTATTTCTCAAGGACAATTGCACGTATTTGAAAACCTGCTAAGTATTTTAAGTATCTATTTAGTTGGATTAATATTTTGTTGGCTTTCTTTTGTCTCTGGATTTAATAAATTCATTAGATTTTTGTAAGCCCAGTTGAAATATTTTCTTCTCATATTGTTCTAATACAGTCTTCTTTCTGTCTTGTTCTTCCTCCCATGCTCCCACATCTGAGAGAAACAGTTGCGGTTACCTATCCGGTGTCGGGGGTGAACATACTTGAAATCGACGAGAAGTGGAAACCCGAACTTCACATATTCTGTATATCTTCTTAAAAATATCTATTGCTTTTCTCAAGATTGTGACAGGAGTAAATTGTCTCTCTATCGGAGTGGCAACTCCTCTGTCATGAGTGGACCTTTTATCAGGTTGAAATCTTCAAGTATTAAAGATGTTAATTAGTCAAAAAAAAATAGAACTTGGTTTAGAATCATGGTATGAAGATTCATTTGGATAGATCTTAGCAACTACGCGATGTACAGGTGGAATGTGTGGGGATGGAGGTTTGCGCGATTTTGCATTTTTTTATTTAACATAAATGTCAACTTATATTTTGATTACAAAATCGTGTAAACATGCCTTATATAAGCATTGATCTCCTTAATACATAGTAACAATAAGTTTGTTCTCAAAACAAGTACATCTTAAATTGTAACAATAATTTTACTCACAGGTCTATGGATTTATGTGCCACTATGCTTTTTTTGTTAATGCTATTGAAGTTCACTTTATGATGGGCAGGAAATACCCACAGGTGTAATGATTATCTATATTTTTCAAACAAGACTTTATGATGTGCAAGAAATACCCAAAACCATCAGCGTTACTTCTTAGATATGGAAACTTGCATGCTACTATTTGTATCTCTGCTCTTTTGGGCATTTTATAGAATTCGTTTGATTCCAACATGATACCTGAAGTCAGTTTGGAGAGATTGGACCAAATTAGTTACAAGATTAAAACTAACTTGTAAACTATATCAAAACCTGTTTTTATCATCTGTTGCTGTAAGTTCTCAATTGGTGATTTCCATTGAGTAGAACTTCACTTTCAATTGTTTTGCTCTGAGTGCATTGTATTGATACCACATATCTTATCATGATATTTGACGTGTGCAGATAAAAATTTGGGATGATCGCAAAGCAATCCCTCTTGCGACTATTAGACCACACGATGGCCATCCTGTATATTCTGTTGCATTTGTGGCTGCACCTCATCGTCCTGAGCACATTGTGCTTATCACAGCGGTATGATGACACTTTATTCCTTGTTTTGCTACAAAGAGCATTTCTTTCGGATCCCCCTGTCTGAACAAAGTTTTAATGATGCAGTCTGAACTTGCAAGTTTGTTTCCTTCTATGTACTAGTGGATCATTTTCATTGCGTGTGTTTACTCTCGTAGTCGGTTCTTTTTGTATTTAAGTTTGTCCGGCTAGAGTCATTTTTTTGCTGGTGTTACTAGACATTCTTGTTTTTTTTTTGATCTTGCTGGGATGAGTTCATTTTGGGTTCCTTTGGTGGAAAGTTAGTTTTTTTAACAGGATCTCACACGGGAGTAGTGCACATTCTTCATATTTTAACTATAAAATTGCTAATCTGGGCATGCTTTTTAAAATGGGATTTCTGCACTTTATTTTTTTTGGATTGTTTCTTTTGTTAAATTACCATGTCTCTAAGAGACAAAATGGGATGGAGAGAATGCAAGGGAGATCGAGAAGACATGCTTTAAACTTTGTTATTCTGGTAAAGAAATGAGCATGAATATTGTTGGAGTGGTTGTTCATAAGGATTTGAAGGATAGTGTGGTTGAGGTGCAAGGATTGGAGATCGGATTGTTTTTTAAAATTGGTACTCTGAGAAGAAATTCTGAATGTCATCTTTTTTATGCACCACAAATTGGTTTAGATGAAAGGATTAAACAAGCTATTTGGGAGGATATGGATAAGATTATGCAAGGAATCTCACAAAGAGAGATGATTTGTGTGGAATAGAATATTTCACTGTCTACTCAAGGGAGCCCAAGGGTTCTCTTATATAGAAGAGAGAAACCGTAATGGGTAAATTTCATACTAAGGACAGAAAAATAAGTAAACTGTGAAACAATAACATAACATAAAAACTCTCAACACTCCCACTCAAGCTGGAGCATAGATGTCTATTAAGCTCAGCTTGGAACAACATCTCTAAAAGGATCCTCGGGCTAGAGCCTTGATGAGAACATCTGCTGTCCGCTCACTTGAGCTAACAAGCCTAACACGAGCTTAGTCCATCCCATAGGTCTAGGTGAACCCTTGAGCCACACGTCGTGCCTTGGCTTGTAGCGATCAATTTTGCCATCTGCTCGATGCTTAACGGTGAACTCCACTTGCATCCTACAACGAACACATTCACAGGAGTGGTAACAATGCTCCACGTGTTATGCGACTGTGAAGCCGCCATCTCTACTTCCATGACTAGGCACCATTGACTCACCTTGAGAGCCTCTTGATTCAATAGTAGATAATCCCACATCAAATTGCATGAAATCCGATGAAAGTCGCTCCCGAGAGACATGACCTGCGTGGGGATATCGTGCAAATGAACGTTTACCTTTTTGTGAGGCAATAGACTAACACGGATCACTCTCCTGGGTGGTTTTGGCTCACCTGAATATCTACATGCTCATCATGTTATTTATCATGTACATCATGCACATTAGTAGTAGCATCAGTTGAAATCAAGTCTCAGAATTCATCTCATGCGCATTGGATGTAGGGGAAGTCACTGGAGCATAGGAGGTACATGTGTTAGTGAAGGTGGATGGACAACCACATCCTCAAATTCAGATGGACTCAACCTGTCACCCGTAGGAGAGTAATATATGATGAACTCAAAGAAGGTAACATGAAAATTAACAGGGCCTTGATTTTTCTCTGTCGAAGAAAGAGACCCTAGTACGGGTTGGGGATTACATGCCTATTTCTATATCTAATGGCATTTATCTCATTATCGCCAAGGTGCTTGCGAGCAGGCTTAGAGCTGTTTTGTCCTTCGTTGTCTTATCGACACAATCTACGTTCATTCCTGGACGTTGTACGGCGGATGGAATCGTCACCGCTTCGGAAGTCTGTCGTGAGTGGAAGAAGTCTAGAAAGAAAGGTGATGCTTGGAAGATTGACTACGCCAAGGCCTACAATTGTGTCAGTTGGAAATTCCTGTGGACAGCGCTGCAGAAAAGAGGATTTCCGGAAGAATGGATTGGTTGGGTAAAGAGATGTGTCACTACTTGCTCGTGCTCTGTCTTGGTCAATGGAAGGCCGGGGGGAGGATGGTTCCAACCGCAGAGGGGGGTGCGTCAGGGCTGCCCTCTAGCTCCCATGTTTTTTGTGTTGGTAGCGGATTGTCTTGCGGTTTTGTTTCAGCAAGCGGTGGAAGAGAGTTGGTGTGAAGGTTTCAGGCTGGGAGACATCTCCGTTCCGGTGTTGCAGTATGCAGACGACACGCTGATCTTCCTGGGAGGGACGGAGGAGTAGAACTACAATGCGGCTATTTTGGTGGACATGTTTGGCTGCCTCTCTGGTTTGCAGATTAACAGGCAGAAGTCGGTTCTGGCTTCACTGGGGATGGATGATGCGGAAAGTAACAGGCTTGCGGAGTGGTCGGGATGCCCTCTATCCGGGGTTGCCTCTGGTTAATGCAGCCTGAGGAGTTCCGAGAGGGACTGTGTTCTTCAGAGAATGGAGGAGCTGTTAGAGGGGTGGAAGGCTACCACTCTATCCAAGGGTGAGAAGCTTACCTTGCTGAAACACGTTCTTTCAGCCATTTTTTTTCTTCTCGACGAGATTAATGCCTGTTGGGGTTAGAAGAAAGGTGGAGGTTTTGATGAGATCTTTCTTCTGGTCAGATGGGAGGCATGCAACGAGGGGGTTGCACTTGGTGGCTTGGAAGGATCTTGCTGTACCTGTTTCAGAGGGGAGTCTAGGTGTCTGGAATCTGGAATTAATGAACAAAGCCTTGTTAGCCAAATAGGTGGCGCGCATTTGGGATTCATCTGACTCGCTGGTTTTACGACTGCTGAGGGATATCTACGGAGTCACATGGGAGTTGGTGGCTGCAAGGAAGCATCACGAGTCTTCGTTGTGGATTGGGATCCGTGCCGTGTTTCCGAAGCTACGGCCTTTCCTTCCGTCGAGGTTGGGGAATGGTCTGACTTTTTGTTTTGGCAGGATGACTGGACGGGGGAGGGGGCGCTAGCCTAAGGCTTCCTTAGGCTGATGGCTTTAGTCGTTGACAGGGGGCACGGGTGGCGGAGGTGGCCGACTCTGGGTCGTGGGCTCTGAGTTTCCTTACGGTTCTCTCGGATCGGAGGCAGGAGGATTTTTTGCGGTTAGTATCGGAGATCCCCCCAGTTGGGGAGATGTCTAGCGAGCCAGATCATTTTGAGTGGGTGGATGGTAAGTTCTCGGTAAAGATTGCATATCGGAAGTTGTGTGGTGGTGTAGTGGAGCGCGACGAAGCTCTATGTGCGGACCTGAAGATGATTTGGGTGGTTAAGATTCCTACTCGAGTTAAGGTGTTCCTTTTGTGTCTTATGAGAGACCGTCTATGTGACAAAGTGAGAAGGGGCATACTGCTGGGTGTGACGGATTTGAAGTGTGACAAATGCGAGGACGATACCTACCCTTTATGGCATCATTTTTACCTTTTTATTTTCATTACTCTGTGTGTATTTGTTTAAAAAAAGAGTGGGCATTTCTATTTTTTTCGTGTGACCATGAGTCTACGAGCTTAGTAGTGGAAGTTACATGCTCTAGTCCTTAAAAGACCTCTTGATATTGGATGATAAAATGCAAAATGCACTTGAAGCTGAGCTGATGTTACGTATGTAATTGAATATCCATTCATTGAAGCGAGCCATATGGCAATGGTAAAATTTGTTGACATTAAAGATTGCCAGTTCAATTATGTATGTGTTTGAGACGTGGAAATAAGTAGTGCAGATACAAATAAGGCTGGACTAAGTAGACTTATGAGTTGCCAATTATTCCCAGATTCCACACTTGGGGGCTCCATTTACCAGTACTGTCCAATTCATAAATTGGTTCATATGTTTTTTTTTCACTATTTGCATGTAATGTCTTGGTTTGCTAATTACTCCTTTGCAAACTAAAATTTTCCGAAATGTTGGTTGACTTTTTTCAGGGTCCCCTTAATCGAGAATTGAAGATTTGGGTGTCTGCTAGCCCAGAAGGGTGGTTACTACCTGGAGAATCAGAGTCGTGGCATTGCACACAGACATTGGAATTGAGGAGCTCGTCTGTAGCGCAGGTTGAGGATGCCTTCTTCAACCAGGTTGTTGCCTTGCCTCAGGCAAGCTTGATATTATTAGCCAATGCTAAAAAGAATGCAATATATGCTGTACATGTGGATTATGGCCCAAATCCAGTTTCTACTCGCATGGATTATATATCTGAGTTCATGGTCACTATGCCTATATTGAGCCTTACAGGGACCACTGACTGCTTGCCTGATGGGGAACAGGTGGTTCAAGTATACTGTGTCCAAACACAGGCTATTCAGCAATACACTTTAGATTTGGCTCAGTGCTTGCCACCAATTCTAGAGGCCACAAGGTTGGAGAATGCACCTCGCTTCTCTCAATCGTTTGAACCACCCACTTTAAGCGTTCTTTCGCACCAGGATGCTTCTCATGGTACGGTTGCTACTGAGATTTCTGCAGGAAACGTTCTGTCTAATTCCCAGGTTTCCCCCAGTAGCTATGAATCTACGATATGGTCTGCAGTGTCTGGTGCTTCAGAAAGTTTTGTTATTCAGCAGCCAGTTGCATTCAATATGGAATCTAAAAACTACACTCCAGCAGTTTCGAGTGTGGATGGTAATGTTGTCCTCATGTCTCCCCGATCAGCTCTAAGTTCAGATATGTCTCAAAGATTAATGGCTCCTAGAGGCTCTGCAGAAAGCTTGGAGCAGGTTCGTCTGGATGAGCTTGCTTCTAATCAGGGTCTTACTGATTACTCCATTGAACGAAGAAGTGAGGATTATATCTCGGTTATTGCTTCTGCAGCTGCAAATCCCTCTATGGGTGAATCTGCTTCTGCACTTCAGAGTTCATACCTTTCAAAGGCGGACAATAATGCCCCTCATCTCATCACTCCTTCAGAAATTCTTTCCGGGGCTATAGCCTCATTTGAGAACACAACAATTGTTCAGGAGCAAAAAATGGGTGAATCGGCAATTCAAAATACTGTCGAGCATGTCCTTGAGAGTGACAAATTTGAAGTCACGGTACTGGATGCAAGTCCTTCAGGAGATTTATTTGTAGAGAATGAGAAACCTACTTCTGAGAGTTTGCAATCTAATGTTGAGACTGTTAATGAGGTCTCTTCCTCAAAAACAGATGTTTCTTTTAAGGATGTTACTCAGTCTGTCGATGCCAGAGACAGTGATGGCATAGAAGAGTCCCTGCCTGCAGATACCGGGGTGGACTTACAAGAGATGGCGAATGACATTTCAGAAAAGCTTATAGATTCCGCTGAGGCTGAGGAAGAATTATCTGGTTCGAAGGGTAGGAAACAGAAAGCAAAGCAGCGACCAGCTTCTGGAGCATCTTCATTTTCTGCCAGTCCATTCAACTCCATGGATTTAGGAAATGAGCATGTGGGGTGCTCGGGTGCTATATTCAATGATGCTGCTTTGTCTACTATTTATTCGTTGCAGGATACTGTTAACAAGGTGAGTGCAAAAGATGCACTCAATTTCAATTTTTCTTTCAATAAAAAGACGATCTGTAAACATACAATCAAGGATTTAAAAACGTGAGGCGGATTGATGCGATTTTCCATTATTGAGGTGGGACGTAAGCCTCGAGGCGATCAAGGCGTAAGCCTCAGTTTATGGAGAGAAATCATGTAACACTATTATCTAACATAATTTCATTGTCATAAAATCCTATACTTCAACTATTCGCTAAATACATTAACATAGTCCAAAATTTGAAAATTTTACTTTACTGCCAGTAATATCCTAAATACATTCAGAAAATTCACTCTACTTTATTTTCTGCCAGTAATATCACGTAAGGTGATTTCTCGGGGGATAATTTTGTAACAGAATTTAGGAATTATATATAAAAATATTCTCGAAGATACCTATAATCAAGGTTGCAGAAGTGCGTACTTGCCTACTCGGTTGGCGGAACTGACTAAGGATTAATATGCTGTCAGGCGACTAATCAGATTTAGGTTGCCTTTCATCAATTTTTAATTTTTAAATTATTTTAACCATCTAAATCAGTTTCACATATACATTCTTGTATATTTGCATAGATTTAAGCCTTTTCAATACTATAATACATTCGTAAAAACATAACAAGAATACTACACTTATTAAATTTTTTTCATAAAAATGAACATCATAAATATACTAACTAATATCATTAGCAGCGTATGAATATCATACAAAATAAACCAGCCCTATGCAGATGTTTATATTTAGCAATAGCATTAACATAAATACAAAGCTGAACAGTATAAACTATTGATATGCCTTGAATCCTAACTATCTGGTGCCCCTCATGTGCCGCCATACTCTACCGGCACGGGGGTCTCGCTGATGGCATGTTTTTTTTAAATGACTGGTTATAAATGATTTAAACCATGCATGTATGACTTCTGCAATCTTGAGAAATCATAAAAACTAAGAACACAAACAAAGAGAAATAGGAGCCATCAGAATAGCATAAGCAATTAAAAAAATCTCATTTAAAAATCATCCTATTAGGCTGACTAGTCAGCCCGATTAGGGCGGATGATGGTTTATGGAGTCATATCATTCAAATAAGGCTCGTTTTTCCTATCAGCTGGCATAGTGAATGCTTTGCTGTTATTACAGATGCTGGCTGCTCAGAAGGAAATGCAGAAGCAACTCTCTGCAACTGTCGCTCTTCCCGTGACTAAAGAAGGTAGACGAATTGAGACGTCTCTGGGTCGCAGCATGGAGAAAACAATGAAAAGCAATGTTGATGCTCTCTGGGCCCGCTTCCAGGAGGAAAGTGCCAAACGTGAAAAGTCCGAAAGGGAACGTCTCCAACAAGTGACTAGTCTTCTCACAAACTCTATGACGAAAGAATTACCTGCCATGCTCGAGAAGACATTAAAGAAGGAAATTTCTGCCATTGGCCCTGTCATTGCTCGTACAGTTACTCCAGTTTTAGAAAAAGCCATTTCTTCAACTGTGGCTGATTGCTTTCAGGTACCACTTTGAATTTGCATAGTTTGCCTTTCTTCATCTTGTGTCCTTTATTTTTCTGTTTCTCAGAGGAGTGTTGGAGACAAGGTCGTGACACAATTGGAGAAGTCGATTAATTCCAAGCTCGAGCCTATGCTGGGCAGGCAAATACAGGCACAGTTTCAGTCTTCTGGAAAACAGGCTCTTCAGGTACTGGCAAGAGTGTTCCGTCAATTCCTTTTGGTTCAAAAAAGTCTTGCAGTTCTTGCTGTATAAATTATCCAAGATCCTGGGTAGATGTCTGATCGTGGTCTCATCCTTATGAACATGCTATCATCTAGTTCAATGTCTATTATTCATTTTTCTGTAATATTTGAGTGGGTCGAATTAAGAGTTTAAAGGTATCTTATGTTAGAAAATCTCTTAGCTTGAGAATTCAAAATTGATTTTTATTTTAATATTCTTTCTGATTTTTATGCAGGAGGCACTGCGATCAACTCTTGAATCTTCAGTGGTCCCTGCTTTTGAGAAATCCTGCAAATCTATGTTTGAGCAGGTGGATACCGCATTTCACAAAGGGATGAGTGAACATAGTACAGCTTCTCAGAAGCAATTTGAATCTTCTCATACCTCCTTGGCGCTCACTTTGAGGGTACGAGATTCTGTAATCTGATTTATTGTCTTGTCCTTGTGGGATAGGCATGATTCTAATAAAATCTCCGATTAATTTGCTATTGAACTTCTAATATCAGGCACATTACCACATTATCCCCAACTTCCGTTCTCTCTTTCCAATACTTTCACCTCGAAGCTTGAATCAATGTTTGAATTGTTTCATTTGAGTGAAATCCCGTCTTCCCTCCAAAGGATTTGGAGACTGTTTTGTTCAAATTATTTTTTTGCTGCTCCGGACATTGGCTGATTTCTTAAATCAAAGGGTCAGCCTGCATTATTTGTGAGATACTGAAACTGGCATATCTATGTAATGAGAGTACTTGTGGAGATTATTGAACCGCCCATATTTTTCAATTCCTTTTTGGAGGGCATGTTCTCCTGTTGGTTGATCTTTTCTTTTAAAAAATAATTCTCTTGTCTGTGCAATAGTTTTTAGTCAGTTGTAAAGTGAAGGTGCTTCTTTTGTTCTTTATTTCAAATTTTGGATGGATCAAGGATATGCAGATATGATTATGCTCTTGAATTGGTGAGCTCAACGGAATATTGGGTTTGGATTTTGAATCTTTGTTTTTCCCTCGGTCTAGTGGAATCATATGCTTTAGATTGACCTTTTCTTTTTAACAACTTGTCCCTTTTCTAAAAGAAACTTGTAGTCTCAATTTCGCTTGACGCATTTTTATCATCAATGTAAATCTGAATATGAATCCTAGTCTTGATTTTTATGAGAAGGAAAATCTCAATCCCATTATGTCATGTGAGTTTGTTTTTACACTCACCAGTTCATGATTGTGATATTCTGTTTTATAAATTTTCAGGATGCAATCAATTCAGTATCATCAATAACTCAAAGCTTGACAAACGATGTCGCTGACGGGCAGCGCAAGATATTAGCTCTTTTATCTTCAGGGAACCAAAAGGCCCTAAACTCATTGGCCATCCAACAAGGGAGTGATGCTTTGGGTGGACTGCCTGCGGTAATATTCACTTGCTGGGATCTAATAAATGTTTTATTCGTTGCCTCTGAGGTCTTTTCATATGCACAATTACAGTGGGAAATCGTCCAGTTTTTTGTTAACACCTATTGTTTTGCTTGCAGGCTGAGGTTCCTGTAGACCCAACCAAAGAGCTTGTAAGATTGGTTTCTGACCGCAAGTTTGAGGAGGCATTTACTTTAGCTCTTCAAAGAAGTGATGTTGCCATTGTCTCATGGTTATGTTCTCAGGTATATTTCCTTCTAATGTTTTGTTTGTGAGGGAATGAAGTCCTTTTATTAAGAAAAATATGTCGAAGAAGTGACAGATTGATTGCTGTGGTTCCAGGATTGTTAGATTGTTTTCCCCAGGGTGTTTATGCACGTTGTAAATGTGAAGTTTTCCTACTCTTTGTTCTTAAGTTGGTTGTTGCGTGTTGCAGCACTCGAAAATATAGACAGGATAAGGTGCTTAAATCATGACATGTTCAACCGATGTGTTAGACCATCAAAACGAATTGGATGAGAATATCCACTACCTTTTTTTAGTAACGTGAATATAGTTCATAATTATTTATTAACAAACAGTAGTGCAAGTTATAGAGAAGAAAGAGGATATGGGAAGCATTAAATTCTTGTGCAGGTCTATGCATCAGAATATTGGCAATTGGCTCCCCTGATTGACTAAAAAAGTTGCTAATGTCTGAAAATTTCTTCGTGGGCATAGATTTCTGGTTCCATTCTGTATTATTCTAGCTTTGTAGCATGGATTTTGAACCTAGACTGCACCACGGTTGTATCTAAATGTTGGGAATTGCACCTTGAGAATAATCTTCAGATTCACTTGTGGTTTCAGTGAAGAAAAAATAATTCTAAGATGCCTTAACTGTGTAATATACGTTGTAGTTGATGTGATACATGGCACTGTTACATATGCAATGTAGTTTCTGATATAAAAGCTGATTATAATATTGATTTGGTTTGTAATCAGCATTTGCGATTGTAAAGGTCAATCGAGTTCTTATTGAAGAATATTATACTCTTTTAGTCTATTTATATCTACATTCTCATTTTAATGTTCTTTCATGGGTTTACTTTTTTTTGTAAAAAAATCATTTTATTTCATCACAGGATTGTTTTATTGTTTTCCCATTAAAACCACTATTTATACACACCTTAACTGTGTCGATGCATGTCTTTGTTTGGTACGCTTCACACGCTTCAAAACATATGGTATGCCATGCATCCTCTGTGATGTATGGTGATTGACTCCGGAGATGAAGATATAACAAGCGTGCCCGCAAATGGGGCTTATCCGCCTTATGTTCACTTTCAACCTTCAACGCTCTTGACTTACCTGCATGTTTATCTAACCATATATTGTACCTTCCCAGGTTGATCTTCAGGGCATCTGCCTAATGGTGCCGCTGCCTCTTAGCCAAGGTGTTTTGCTGGCATTGTTCCAGCAGCTTGCTTGTGATCTCGGCAAGGACACATCTCAAAAGCTAGCATGGATGACTGAGGTTGCAACGGTTATAAATCCTTCTGATCCAACCATTGCTTTGCATGTTAGACCCATCTTCGAGCAAATATATCAGATACTTATACATCAGAGATCGTTGCCGACCACATCCCCCAGCCAGGCCACAAGCATCAGGTTGATTGTGCACGTGATCAATGCTGTGTTGATTAGTTGTAAATGACATCCGTCCATCCACAATTTTCTTTCCATCCTTTTTGTGTTGGCATCAGGGTCTTCATTGGCCTTGCTGTCCATGTCTGTATAGAGTAATTTGTAAAGGAGGATTAACGGCTTTTTGCTGTGTAAAATTAAGCTTTAGCTGCACCTCGAAGTATTTTCTCTTTTGATAATTTTTGCCTGCTTGAGCTTTAACTGCGTCGGCCTCGGAAAACATTATTGGACATTAAGTACTGAAAAGAGTGTCTTTGGTGGTTGTAGACAAGCTTTTTAGAAGTTTTTTACTTTGATTTGCCTGCCATTCTGCTGGATTTCCCTTCTTGTTTCCTGGTGCAGGCATACTTTAAACTGAGATCAGGCTCCTACTTGCTGGTGAAATTTTGGATTTTCGCGGCGCATTCTGTTCCCTTTGGTCGATATTTATTCTCTTTGGATATGGCGGTGCAGAAGTTGGAAATTACAATACAGGCGATGTATACTGGACAATATATAGTGGTCAGGTTTCTCTTTGATGTAAGATGGTTTCTTCCCAGCTTGAAGGAGTTGCATGGCAGGGACCTACACCAGAGGGCACAACTTAGTGCTGCTGCATGTCAAGAGAGACTCGACGCCAACTGAACACTCATTGTTGAAGAGTGCATGACATGTGATCATAGTAGGTTCTTCTGGTTGAGTGATGGTGATTGTACATGTGATTTTTTTGTGTCAAAACTGTCCTAGAGAAGAAACAGTTCAAGGAAGGATGGTAGACCGAGAGGAACTTGACCTGCAGCTTGATTTGTGTTTTCACCGAAGCCTTGGGAGGGGGGGACGCCGTCCGCCGTCTGTCAAACCGACTTGATTCTTCCAAAGCAGGCAAGAATGATGATCTTACAATGAGACCGCTATGAGAGGAGATAAAATGCCTTTCCTGGTCCATTGATGTTGACAAAGCATCGGGACCTTCTTTAGCTTCTCTGGCAATTGATGGTTGATTTTAGTGGTAGACTCGACGAAGGGGTGTGGTACTTGATAGGAAGTATGGTAGGTGAGTTGAATCGCACATTCCTCATGCTGTTGCTTGAGTCTACTTATGCATTCTACTTATCCCTCCATGGAAGTTGATAGGAAGTATGGTGGAGTGTTTTCAATATAGGGCTCAACTATGATGCTGGCCATGGGTGTTATATACCATTCTAGTATGAAAAAGTTGGGTACCTTCCAAATTTAGCAACTTATTATCCCTTGTACACAAACTATCATAAAAAAATATTTATGTATAATGTTTTGTCAATTAAACATTCTTGCTTCAGCTGGGTCAAGGCTTTGAAACTTAGGGTCAATAAGTTGAGGCCTAGGAAGGGGATAAATTTCCTTGATTTCTACAATTATGTTCAAACCTCTAATAATGCTTTCTTGTTAAATTTTCTGGGAAAAATTACTTCTCCAACTAGATCTGTTATAATTTCCCAGTTGATGGTGGTGTTAAAGACCTGCTATACAATGTATACTAGAACCGTTACCCCATCCCAATATTAGATTTTTCTCTTTGCTTTTTCCCACATAAATTGATTACCCAAGAGTAACTTAAGAAACGAGGAATCCATTTGGCCTGTCAACTTCCATGGAGGGATCAGTAAGTAGAATGCACAACTAGACTCAAGCAACAGCGTGAGGAATGTGCGACTCAAGCAACCCGGGGATGCATGAAACTTGGATAGTCAGGACAAGGAAGAAGCCAGTCTAACACGCAGACTAGCGAACAACCAAACTACTAATGCATAGAGGACATGAAGCATATGTATATGGACTATTGATGGTAATAAGTGGTCGTCTAACTAGGATAGTGAACCTTCGGAAATGAGGTGCATCAAGGATTAAATACAGTGATATTGTGCTAGCAAATGTGGAATGAAATGGATAACCAATCTTAAATTTTTTTGCATGCATAGTTGCCTTTAGACCTATTTGCCAATAGTAATAAAGAATTTATTAGCATGAGTTTCGAACCTATATTTCTATATTTGTATTTATTTTACCTCCTAAACTAACTTAATAAAATCCATAAAAAATGTATTTATATTTCCAATATAATTATTTAAATTACAAGATATTAAATTATCACATTTAAAAACCTAATCATAGAAATATTAAAATACTTCATTCATATGTATAAAACAACTTTTTTGCTACTATTTAATTATCTAGTTACTTCACTAATTATGTCAGTTTTCACTATTATATTATATACTGATTTTGATAATTATGTTATCTTTATTTTGTATCTTTATCGTATGGTATTTCAACATTTGTGCTTCTTTGACCTTCTACAAGTAGTCTTATTCCCCTACATCTTTTGTAGTAACACTTTTGCCCCTGTATTCTCACAAAATTCACAACATTACTTTTCCTGTAATATAATATATGTAACAATGAAAGGATAATAGCAAGAACTTCGTAAGAATATAGGGGTACAGTGTAATTGCGTCTTCTATGGAGTAAGTGGAGAGAAGCATTCTCTCAGAAGTTATAGTCAGGTAATCAATTATATCTTTGAAAAGATAATCTCAACAGTGATCTCTATCTGAAACAGCAATATCTGAACCTTTTGAAAATTGGAACCAAAATGGCGGTCTTTATTTTTTTTTGCAACAAAAGCTCATCTTCTTTTGTCGAACAAGAACATAAAAAAACTCTTTTAGTACATTAATTTTGTACTTCTCCTGGTGCCAAACTTTCACCACGCATTTTGGGGGTATAATCCTTCTTGTAATATTTAAAGTCTGAAAAAACTCTATTTAGATGAAGTAGTTTGATTTTTTTTCCGCTCAAAATAAACTTTTAAGGGTGCATTTGGTACGCGAGTTAGGCGGGTTAAACTGGTAAGGGTAACCTATTTTTGTGTTTTGGTGTTTTGATAGATGGATAAACTGGAAGTGGGTTTGAGGTGAATTTGTTGTGATATGATTGTTTTGAAGTTTGAAAAAATGTGTAGCTATTGTGATGTGATTGTATTAAAGTTTGGAAAAGTGAGTAAAAGTGGAGTAGTTTATAATTTTTATATGATATGATGGTATAATATATTATTTTTTGATAAAATTGATAAAAGAAATTTGATTTATTTAATATATTAAAAAAGGTAAAAAGTGAGACCCATGTAGGAGAGAGGAGTGGACTAAAGGGGGGTAAACACTCCAAAGGCGAGTTTACCCGGGTGCCAAACACCCTCTAAAGGTATTTGATCTTAAACTTAAGAGTTGTTTTCATATTTTATACCATCAGGTAGAACATCCAGTTAATGTTAGTTGCGTTGATTCTTTTAATCTCTTTTGCAGGTCATGCATTTGTTTTAATTTTGATTGCAAATATATTATTTTACATATTTTTATTTGTTATTTTATTTTCTTGCTACCATACACAATACTTAGCTTAATGCAATTTGGAAGTTTTCTGATCCAAAGATCACTTTCCATTATCAATTTATTATATACAGTAAATCTATCCATTGTCTTTTCGAATTTATAGATAGGTCTATTTTTAAACAAAGTCATTGTTGTTTTTAATTTTCTAATATAAAACAATTAGTCTGAATGTCGAAGCTATTGTCGTTTTTGATTTTCTATTTTAAAACTATTAGTTGGAATGCTGAATTTGTCAATGAATATCCATTTGTTGCCATCCCTAAATTCTCAACGAATAACTATTTGCTACAATTGTTAAGTTCTTTTGTGACTAAGAAAATTTAATATTTGTTCTCGTATCTTTCGTACTTATATCATATATGCGTTAAAATGACCAAATACTATTTCATTGTATATGTTTTTTATTCTTTAAATTCGAAATGAATATCGTATTTGTTGCTATCTCGCTAGTAACAAAATATAATAATTGTCATCATTGACTTTTTTCTTCTTCTAATTTTCACTATATTAACAACAGCTAGTAAAGCTCCAATAAAGTATAAACGTGCAATCCTTATTATATATAAGACCTGTAGTAACAAATATAACATTAATTGTAAATCACAATATGAATTTTCTGTCTCTATTCAAATATATTTTGGATCATTGTCGAGGTTATATCATCTTACATAGTTTTGTTTGTTAATTTATTTTTTGAGAGCATACATCATACTTGGCTTTAATGCCATTTGGAACTTTTCCGATTCCAACAAAGTCATTGTCACTTTTAATTTTCTTATGTAAAACAATTAGTTGGAATGTAGAAGTCACTGTCATTTTTTATTTTTTTAATGTAAAACTATTAGTTGGAATCACTACAAGGAAAATAAGTTGTGGCTATAGAACTATGCCCACAGATGTGGGTTTTGTAACCACAAAATTGGGCTCTGGTCACGACACGTTGTAGTCAGTAGCTGTAGCTATAAGTTTCGCCGCGAAAGTTCTCTAAACACTAATATGTCGTGGCCACTACAAGTGACCATAGAACCTGTCGTGACCACAACTCTTGTATGAAGACTTTGACCACGGATTGTAGCTACGAGAAATTAGTGGCCACGGAATTATCGTAGCCACAAGTTTCTGTAACCACATTCCTTGACAACAACTGATTTTTCTTGTAGTGAATGTTGAATTTGTCTATGGATAACTATTTGTTACCATCCTGAAATTCCCAATGAATGACTATTTGTTGCAATATTTTAGTTCTATGAATAATTATTAGTTGTCAAATACTTAACAATCACTACAAGGAAAACAAGTTATGGCTACAGAACTATACCCACTGATATGAGGTTTGTGGTCACGGAATTGGGCTCTGACCACAACACGTCGTGGTGAGTAGCTGTAGCTACAAGTCTCGTCGCGAGTGTTCTCTAACCACGAATATGCCGTGGCAACTACAAGTGATCACAAGACTTGTCATGGGCACAACTCTTGTATGAAGACTTTGATCACGGATTGTAACTATGGAAAACTAGTGGTCACGGAATTATCGTGGCCACAAGTTTCTGTAGCAACATTCCGTGGCCACAACTCATTTTTCTTGTAGTGAATGCCTAAGAATATAACGTTACCAATTGCTAATTCGACTCCATAGCGATGATTTATTTATTGACTTCACATAAAGTCATATGTTGTTTTGATATATTTTGGTTTAGAGATTAAGTAAATGAAAACTTAAAAGTAGCAATTGGCACTACAAGAAAAATAAGTTGTGGCCATGGAATGTGGCTACGGAAACTTATGGCCATGATAATTCCGTGGCCACTAATTTCTCGTAGCTACAATCCGTGGTCAAAGTATTCATATAAGAGTTGTGGCCACGACAAATTCTGTGACCACTTATAGTGGCCACGGCATATTCGTGGTTAGAAAACTTTCACGACGAGACTTATATCTACGGCTACTGGCCACAACGTGTTGTGACCAAAGCCCAAATCCGTAGTCACAAACCCCACATCCGTGGGTATAGTTTTGTAGCCACAGCTTGTTTTCCTTGTAATGTGGATATTACAGATAATGATCAATTCCTTACAATTGTACCATATATGCACAACATCATTGTTTCATTTGCAGCAAATCATTTATTAATATTATATGAAGCTTGTGATTAAATTTCACCGAAATTCAACTGAATTTCAATCGAGTTTTGATTTCGTCTGGTGACCGAAATTCTCTCAAAATGACTTGTCACTACAAGGAAAACAAGTCATGGCTACACAACTATGCCCACGGATGTGGGGTTTGTGGCCACGGAATTGGGCTCTGGTCACAACACGTCGTGGCCAGTAGTCGTAGGTACAAGTCTCGTCACGAGAGTTCTCTAATCACGAATATGTCATGGTCACTACAATTGACTATAGAACTTGTCGTGGACACAATTCTTGTATGAAGACTTTGGCCACAGATTGTAGCTACGAGAAACTAGTGGCCATGGAATTATCGTGGCAACAAGTTTTCGAAACCACATTCCGTGGTCACAACTCATTTTCTTGTTGTGTGTATCGATCGAAATTAGGGGACCCCAGTTTCAAAACCGATCGAAATTTTTATCGAATTTCGGCCAAATTTTAACTGACTTTCAGTCGAATTTCGGCCGGATTTTTACCAAAATTTCGCTTCGATCAGTCACCGAAATAGTAACCGAAATTGAAATTTGAGGCCTTGATATGAAGTTCAATATCATTCTATGTATTTAAGAAAAAATAATCTACAATGTTCAACAATAGCAACGCAATTCAGTTAATTAAGTTTATACATCCAAAAGCTGGGATACTTCTAATTACAAAATCAGCATACACTACAAGAAAAATAAGTTATGGCCACTGAATGTGGCTACGGAAACTTGTAGTCACGATAATTCCGTGGCTACTAGTTTCTCGTAGCTACATTCTGTGGCTAAAGTCTTCATACAAGAGTTGTGGCCACGACAGGTTCTGTGCTCACTTGTAGTGGCCACGGTATATTCATGGTTAGAGAACTCTCGCGACGAGACTTGTAGTTACGGCTATTAGCCACGACGTATTATGGCCCCAGAGTCCAATTCTATGGCCACAAACTCCATATCCGTGAGAATAATTCTGTAGTCACAACTTGTTTTCCTTGTAGTGATACAATAACTAATAATGTAATCTTTATTATCATATCTTCCATAACTAAATGCGTAACAATGATCGAATAATATTGATTGTAGTCGTTGCTATCTTATCAATAACAAAATATAACAGTTGTTACCCACTGACTTTTTTTTTTGCTATTCTTCAATATATTAGCAACGAGTATCCATAAAAAAAGTATTCATCGTTAATATCGCAACAAATGATATCGAAAATGCTTAAAATTATTCAACTGAAATAAGGTAAGCCAATCCTGGATATTCGAAAAAAGGCAACCTTTCCAATATTATTAGCACTTGCAAACGTTCAGAAAATCACAGAAACGTCACACCAAGCAGTTCCTATACAATCTGAAATATTATCAAACCTGCAACGCTAACATTAATACATAAAAAAAGGCTAACAAAAATCTATCATGTGTGGTAGATCGATCACCATGTGGGAGATCGATCTCAGTTCATGCTGAGAGGCCTCTTCATGTGCCACGCTCGCAGCTCTGACACAACGACGTCGCTCTCCCCATTGTTGAAGGCAAACAAGTTGGAATTCTGACCCTCTGCCAACACCGGGTATACGCGTGAGGTGATGCAAGTCTTCCCTCCAGCTGCGAAGCTCTCCACCACAGAGTTGTCGACCTGCACGATCGAGATCAACACTAATATCATATTCTTGTAAGCAAATTGTTGTGTGTTTCTATTCAAAGCCACGTACCAGGACCCTCATCGAGAGCTTCTTATCCATGGCGATGTCCACGTCCACGAACCCCCCGTAGGATGGCTTGTACACACCGCTCATGGAGGTCGACCTGCTCGGGTCGTGGCACGTGAGGACTACGTGCTTGTCTTGACCCTTGAAAATCCTGAACAGCACCGCCGTCTGCTCGCTCCGGTCACCGGTAGCGAGCACGAGGAGGCCGAACGGGCCGACACCTCCCTTGACGTCTGCGCCCTTCATGCTGCACAGCCGTTGTGGATCGGCCTTCCAGGAAGGATCGAACGGCTCTGCCTTCTCTAGGTCATTGACGAGGAACGTCACCTCCACGTCCGCCTGTCGACGAACAAATGGTCAGAACGAGGGGAATGGAGACCACAACACAAGTCATAGTTGCAGACTTGCAGTTACCTCGGAAGTCTGGAATCCTTCCACGCGATAGATGCCACCTCCACTCTTGAGTTGCACTCCGGCCAACCTGAGCTCATCGCCTCTCAGCTGCTCCAGCTCCTCCACTGGCCATTGCAGCAGCTGTCTCCCGCCTTGGTCCAGCCATATCTTCCTTGGTATCGTCTACACGAATATCACATGCATGTAAAACACAACAATCCCTACATATATAAGAAGATTACGGATGTAGTGAGTGCGTGCATGGCGGGGAAATTACCTGAATTCCTGCCCACCCCTTGTTGTTGTCGCTGCTTACACTGTCGGACTCGTTGGACCAACCCCACAGGATCCTCCTCCTCTTGCTCTCATCGAAGAAGGTCTTGGATGCGTAGTAGTTCCCGTAGTCGTACCGCAGGCCAGTGCGGTCGTCGTTCAGGTAGGAGTCAGGGACGTACCGATCCCTCAACATGTCATAGGTCCCGACGGTGTAGTACTCGTACCGAGTGAGGTCCAGGCTCACCTTGAGCACGTGCCTGTATCCCGGACCCAAACCAGCCGACGTCTCGACGCCCTCCTCCCCGGCGACCGATACGGGGTAGAAATCGGGGCACTCCCACATGCCGGTGCCGGCGGAGGAATGCAGAGGGTGGTGCGCTCGTACCCACGTCCGGAAGTCGCGGCTGCGGTAGAGGAAGGCCATGCCGCGGAGCTTGCGCTTGCTCCCTACCACGACGCGCCAGTGGCGGTCGGGGCCGAGCCAGGCGGTGGTGGGGTCGCGGAAGAAGGTGACGTTGATGCCCGGAGGGGACACGATGAGGGGGTTGTAGGCGGGTTTGGACCATTCGACGAGGAAGGGATCCGAGAGGTTGGAGGGGAAGGCGATGTTCTGGACCTGGTGGTGGTCCGGGTTGATGCCCGTGTAGAAGATGACGGGTCGCCCGTCGGGCAGGATGGTGGCGGATCCGGACCAGCATCCGTTTACGTCGAAGGAGTCGGTCGGGTATATGGCCGGGGGGAGAGGCGTCCAGTTGATGAGGTCCTTGGAGACCGAGTGGGCCCACACGATGTTGCCCCACACCGCTCCCTTGGGGTTGTATTGGTAGAACAGGTGGTAGTATCCCTTGTAGTACATCGGCCCTGTTCACCATTACCATCACCTGCATCATATCAACTCTAACGATTGCCACCCGTTGGATGGAAATCCAACGGCTCAGGATCCCCCACCTTATTTTAGGGGGCGTAGATCCCGAGCTGTTAGATCAACATCCAACAATTATGATGAAAGGAACAGGAAAAAGTGTGCTTACCATTTGGATCTGTTGGTTTTGTGAGAAGTCCAGAGCATTTGAGTTAGATCAGAGTCATGCAGGCACGTAAGATCAAATAGTTTAATCCATGTTTGACCAATGATGTAAGTTTCAAACAAAGAAAATGACCACACTTAGGTATAAAATAGAGGTGGAACAGATAGGTTCATACTTCCATGTATTGACCTGAATTTTATATACATTTTTAGATGCTGGATCGTGGGGGCAGAAAGCTGACAACTACGCGTATTAATTTGACGAAACCCATCAACAGAAAAACTGCAAGTTGTTCCAATCATTTCATATGGTCTTCTAATATTGATTGCAAATCACAGTCAATCGATTAATTCGAAAACTAGGTTAAGAAGAAGCATTATTTGACAGGTTGAATATGTGGGAATATATGGTCTGCGAATGATGGGTTAACATGAGAGAGAAAAGGCATGTGAAGTGGAATCGAATAAATCCAGTGGCCACGGTGATGCAAATATCTAGATCTGAAATCTGGAATCGTGCAGTGTAAACAGAAGAGCATGGCAATCATACCATTGATCCAGTTCTTGCGAGGCTGGAAGTGGTACCCAGTCCTGTGCTTTGTCCCCACCGTGGGAGGCTCCACGGACTGCAGGCTCCGGTACACGACACGGGAAGCATCGACCACCACCGCGTGCTTGCAGCAGAAGCACAACAAGAAGAACCAGAGGAGAGCCGAACCACGCCACGCTTGCCTTGGATCTTCCATGGATAGAACAGAGCCCCTTCTTGGTGTTCTCACTCTCTGGGTGTTCGTGTTGTGTATATTTATAGATAGGAGGAGAAAGCAGATGGTAGTTGAGGATCCTAGGCGTGGAAGCAGCTACAGTAGACCCACGGATCCTGACCGTCAATATACAATTTGTAGAACTGAGTTTGTTGTGGCGAATAATCTGGACCCTTAATCTATGTACAAGGATTGGGTTTGTTGAATATTTATAGATGGATATTTTCTATTAATAAATTAGGGAAACAAGGGAAATAGGATAAGATTACGGATTTTAAGTTTTAACTATTTTTAGAGAGAGAGAAAGGAGTAGTACTGCAGACTCGGGTAAAGGGATCCATTCCCATCTCTCCTATGGGATAATTTCATATATACTCCCGAAAAACCAAACATATATGTTCTATTAATTAGAGATCGTGCAAGTCGTTTCGGGCCTCTCAAAGGTGAAGCGTGTTTATTGTTTAATAACCAAAATTTTAATAATCTGACCAGATTGATTCAAACAAAACCAACCCAATCGATCGATCCAAAGGACCGATCTTAGATTGAACCGAACTCCCATGAAAAGTGAAAGAGGGAGAGTCGTGATACCTCAATTTGTTACAATAGTTCTTGCTATAACAATCATATACCACTTCATCATTAAGTGCTAGTGATTCAGTCTTGTAACTTTATGTACATTGTGTGGAAGAATATGATCCAATTCAGTTTCTTATATTAGATCCATCAATAACATGTAAAATCTTAGTATGACATATATGTATATGATGTGCATGCAAGATCTACTACAAAAAGTCATCACTAAATTGTTTATTATTAAATATATGATAATGATATTATCTGTTTCAAAATTACTTTTAATATTTGAAATTAACAAAGAATGTCGGATCCATCAATACATCATTAGTAGTGGTCCATATAACAATAATTATTCCTTGTTATTTTTCGAGGTTTTAACAAATCGACATTAAAGTAATGATTAATAAATATTTTTGAAAGTAAAATAAATAAGCATCATGGACAGACGTTAATAATATAGTAACAAATATATATATATATAATATCCGTTACTAATTTCTAATGTAAAAAATAATTTCTTAATAGATAATATCATCGTTGTTTATTTAACAAATATACGATTTAGTGACGGATTTTTAATTAAAAAAACTCAATGCGATCTCTTTTTATTGGAGTGGTTTTTTTAAGAATACATGCCATAAAAGTCATATGCAAATTATTAAACTATGACTTGTAACCACGAAAAGCAGAAACTATTATGATGACGTCATTTTGACCCCACGAACCATATGGTGTCCTTAAGAAATTAATCTGGTCTTTATTTTCCATTTTCCATAACTTGAAAATGTTGCGTGTACAATCGGGCCACCCTCCTGCCCTCGCATAAATAATAAATGATGTCTCGGACCTTTGTGCTCAGTGACGTTATCAAATTCAGGAATATATCTTTATCCCATTTATTATCATATTTATTTTATATAGATTTTGACATCCATATTTATATATATTTATATTTATTTTACGATGATTGATATAGAAGAGCAAAAACTGTGAGAACATGAGAGTAATGATTCTGAACAATTGGATTCTGTCATCTCTCTCCAAGTTGATTGGAGGAGATAAATGAGCATAATCTAGTGGTCAGAAATACTACTTTCACGATCTCACAGGCTCACAGTGTTTGGCTCTCACGGGATCAACCATCCTATTTTAAAATTTACATGGATATTGAATATAATCTTGATATTTGTAACATATCCGTATATTCATTTTCATATATAAATATATGTATATATTTATTTTATTCATATTTAACATAATTTTACCTTCTTTCATCATATTTGATATTATTATTATTGTTATATAAGCATATTTATAATATTCATGTCATGTCTATTCCATCGAATATATACATATTTAAGTCAATCTAAAGAATATTTCTAATATTATTCATATACGATCGCTATATATTTTACACCTGTCTCCCTTTTTAAAAGATACAGTGACGTCGTTTTTTATATCTATTAATATCCGTATCCTTGTATTCGTATTTAGAAATAGAGAAGGATTTTTGCATCCATATTTGTCAGATTGCATCCATATTCTTTTGTTAATCAATGCCACTGAAACTAAAATTTCTATCCCTCTGAAAATGATGAATATTTGAACTTTGCATGAAGGATAGGGTTTAACTACCGTCATCAACCTCTTATGTCAAAAAAAACTACTTGCCTAATATGTTATAACTAACTTCCATGAATAGCAAATTACTATTACTTATCCCTCCTTATACCAGAGTCATATTCCAATAAATGAGAGAGAAAAAGGATACTTTAGCTTTATCCTCGGTAGGTGAAAGAGGTAAATGACATGACCGGGTAACAAGAGTTGCAAGATAAATAACCTTTTTTTACTTTTGATATCTTCTAACGAAAATATTACGAATAATCAACACAACCGTTATTGACCATGAATATTTTGAACATGATAGATTAATATTTTGGACTCTTTTTTTCCTTCAATGATTTCAGTTTGGATGCTTCTCAGTGCATATGAAACAAGAGGCAAAAATCAAAACAACTAGCGAAACTGCAAGAAGCATCACCGGCCTTATAGAAGCAGCGGGTTTTTGACTTCTCTTGCTGTGAGCTAATTTGCAGATTTGTCGATTTTTTTTTATAATGATGACTTACGAAAGCTTATAACTATTATTTCTTGTTTGTTTTCTAATACAATACACAAGGAATTACCCAAAAAAGAAACAAAAGGCGTATTTAACGTATGCATATTGTTTAAATTTTGTTTTGACCGGAGGTTTCTAATTATTTTGTTCTGAATGTCAAAGAAAAAGTTAAACTGAAAATGGTTCTTGAGTACCACCGATGTTAACTTTTCTTAGATCTTCCACACGAAATAGGTAGGGACATTCGATCAGAAAAAAAATTCGTAGCTATGTAGAACAATATGAAAACTTAAAATTATATGGTTGGATTTTTTTACAAATATTTCGAAAAAAAATAAGCAATTGCAGCAAGCTCTGCTGTAGATTAAACTACAACAGAAGATCTACTTTATAGAAATCCCAAATAAAACTTACATTTGAGACAGTTTTAAATCTTTTCCCCTTTCAATTTTTTCCGCACCGTCTCAAATTTTGATTGGATTTCCCAATCTCAGTTATGTTGTTCTTTTTTTAATATCAATTCTATCTATGAATTCTTACGTTATTCCACCAATACTTTATCGAAAGTGTAGAATTATAAAACTTACAAGAGTATGGGGAGACAACTGATATTACAAAAAAAGGAGTATGATTGATATTGCACAACTTAAGAAGGACACAAATTAGTTGGATTTACAAAATTGTTTAAAAAATAGTCAGATACCGCTCTTTCAAGATAAACTATTTATAGGTCTAAGACCGGCTTGAAATTTGATACGAATATTTGTTAGATATATAATGAATAATGTTGGTGTTTTTAGTTATTGATAGGTACATTTGAATTGGACATATACATTACAACATGATTGTTAGATATGTAATGAAATATGGTGTTGTTTTTAGTTATTGATAGGTATCATTTGAATTGGACATATACATTACAACATGATCGACATAAACCAACGAATAATTAAATATTAGTTGTTATATCTTTCGCGGTTAAATACATAACAACGAATATTATTCGTTTCTTCATTCTTTAAATTCTCAACGATTATCATTATTTGTTGCTATATTCCCCCTAACGAATACTACAACAATGATTATTCATTGATATTTTCTTACAGTCCTTATTAATTCATCAACAATTAGTATAAATTTCAATAAATAAGTCAAAAGAAAAATCATCCTTATAAGAGTATTTAACGAACATGTTATTCATTGCTAATGTAAGAACAAAATTTCATGTATCGAGGTAAGTCGTTGATGACGTTCTATAAAGAGAACTCAAGAGTGTGTGAATGGGAGAGTGGTTTGGATTGGAAGGGAGCTCTCGGTCGAGGCTCCAATGTTGAGGATATCGTTCATCGGAGGCGGTCGTTTGACCATGCGATCATCAGAGGCCGTTCTACATGATCTCCCGCTTGACTGCAGTGGTTAAAACTTTTACACTCCCTTTGTTCATTTAGCATATAAATATGTAGACAGTGATGTTCATTATTCATGAAAATCTCTTCCATAACTCATGCATTCATGAATCCCATCAAACTGATATGTTTTATGTAGGTATTAGATACTATTCTCTTTGTTAGAGAACCGACTATCATACGGCTTATAAGTATATAGTTAGCATAATTTTGTCTTTGTCATTATATCTCGTATATAGTGATATTGGATTTCAATACGCTTTTCTTTAGAACTATTAGCCCCATTATCGATTAAGCTTATTACATCTAAACTATAATAATGCATTTCAATTGGGTCCTTAGACCAATGCGGCTTAAGTTTTTCAGAAAGTGTTTAATCCATCCTAAAAGGCTAAATTATTAAGTGAAACTTTGCAGAGATCAAGGCAAAAGTGGGTAAAGGAGAGTGACACGAACACTAGGTATTTTCATGTCCTAGCCAGTAGAAGGAGGAGGAATTAATTGAACACATGATATGCAGTGCTAATATGCCTTGAATTTTAATTATCTGGGATAGGATGAAGAACCTCGTATGCACCCCTCCTATCGTACCATACCCCAACAGGACATGGGTCTTGCTACTTGATCAGCGAGACTAGGGTGGGGAGGGGGTCTAGGGGGGAGTTGGTGCGCTCCCCCCTACGAAGGTGTGGGAGCAGCGTCCTCGATAAAATGTTCTGAGCAGTACTTAGGTGTATGGATCCGTTTGCTTTAGGGATCCGTCTATACTGGAGTAGTATATAAATTCTATAGGATTAGAGCTCTTTGTATCCTCTGCACTCTTTCTTATTTCTCCACATAGTGAAAGCCGATTGTCGTAACCCAATGATGTAGTTCAGTTACGAGTGAACCTTGTAAATCAGTGCATCTCCGTGCTTGCTTGTTTTATCTCATTTGTGCATGCTTCTATGATTCGCAATAAATTAGTATCAGAGCATCGGGTTCCGTATGGATCATCAAGCAAGATGATGTCACACAATCTGAGGATTGAGAAGTTCATAGGGAAGAACAGGTATGGTCTAAGGCATATCAAGATACACACCCTTCTGAAGCAGCAGTGCATCTAGGTGCTGTTGGACCAGGAACGAGTGAAGGCACTTGAGCCCCCCATGTTGACAGTGCAGGAAGTGAATGCACACTCGACAATCATGGAGTGTTCGACGGATGAGATTTTTGTTGAGGTTGCTGATGTATTCCATGGCCGGTCTGTGGTTAAGACTTGAAGTCTATACATGACGAAGTCTCTGACCAACAAGTTGCTCTTGAAGAAACATTCTCTCTCTCTCTCTCTGTATGTAAGAAGGTATATCTATTAAAGAACATCTGGAATGCTTAAATACATTGTTGGTGGATTTAAGAAACTTACATGTTAAGATTGAAGATGAGGATGTTGCCTTGATTTTGTTGATTTCTCTTCCATTATCGCATGTGAATTTTGTTTAGTCATTTATTATGGGAAGAGAACTGATAACCCTAGAGGAAGTTCATACGAGTCTTCATACACATGAACTTTGGCATATGGTTATTGAGAAGCAGGACTCTAATGTTGCAAGTTTGAATATGATTCACGAAAAGAGTCATACCGATTCTAGCTACACGAAGAAGGGAAAGTAGAAGTCTATGTCGAACAAAATCACAATGTTAAGGACATCTGCAATTGTTGCAAGGTAACTAGATGTTGGAAGAAGGAATGTCCGAAGAAGAAAGGAAAAACCATGATTGCTGCAATGGCTTAAGGAGGTACAGATTCCGAAGGTAGTCATACCGGTTCTAGCTACACGAAGAAGGGAAAGTAGAAGTCCAAGTCGAAGAATCACGATGTTAAGGACATCTTCAATTGTTGCAAGGAACCTAGATATTGGAAGAAGGAATGTCCGAAGAAGAAAGGAAAAGCCACAGTTGTTGCAGTGGCTTAGGGAGGTACAGATTCCGAAGGTGATCTAGTTCCCATCACCACAGATAAGAAGATGACAGATAACACATGGATTTTTGATTCAGGTTGTTCTTACCATGCGACTCTCAATGAAGATTTATTCTACACCTATGAGAAGATAGAGGGTGGAAACATCGTCATGAAGAATTATGCATCATGAAGTAAAATGGATATCAACAGTTTAGGGTTACCCGATCCACGACCGTAAATTTTATGGGCCAATTCAGGTTGGTTACCCGATCCACGACCATAAAATGGATATCAACAGTTTGTAGGATATGGAGAAATCCTCAAGTGCATCACGGAAGCGTGATCGTCGTATCGGATACGACGAAGAACGACTAGTCATACTAGTTGTTCGGTGCAGCGAAATTTAAAATTTTTTTTATTCGATGAAACTACATGATCCGAGAACCATTCTCAAATCGTTTCATCTATAACCACAACAAGTATAATGCAATACCTCTTGAAGCGTGGTCTCTAAGAGAAGAGACCTCCTGTCTCAAGTCCGATCGTCGAAGTAACGACTTACAAGCGCGGAGATGAGTCGCAGTGTCCTCGCAATCCAAGATGATCCAAGCACGGTTGCTCCTGATCTCGTCACACGAGATCAAACGTCTCATTCGTGAGTGAAGCACTCCAAATAGATGAAGAACCGCAGAGCGTCGAAGCGGCAACATGATAGCGTGGGCATCGACGGTTCTCTCCACCAAGGTATGGTGGACGACCACCAAGAAGAGAGGGAGAGAGGGCTGTCGAGTATGGAGAAAGAGAGAGAGAGATGTGTGCTACAATAGCATGCCAAGAGAGAGCATGGTATGCCTCTCTATTTATAGGGTTTTGGGATCCATGGATCTCAATCCATGGGGCATATAAAATCAATGGATGAGATTGATTTATGTCAATCCAATGGTCAAGATTGTTGTTGGTAAAACCAACAACTTGCGATTTAATTTTGATTAAATATATTTGATAAATCAAATATATATTAATACCAAATTAAACCAACCAAATAAGGAGTGAAAATACAAATGAGATCCACCTTCCCCATTAGAGGGAGTGGACGGCTACCAATTCCATAAAGGAATTGGTGCCGCCACCTCCTTCCCATATGGGGAGGGCAATCTCATGGATTCCCATGAGATTGCACATCTCCTTGTTTTTCTCTCAACTTATTTTCCAATAATTATTTATTGGCATTTTATTAACCAAAAATAATTCTCAATTATTTTGGGAATATTGCAATCTTGACATTGGAAAATTGTGAATCATATTCACAACCCAAAATTAAATGTAATTTATATTTTCAATTAATTAGACAATGTGCATCCAATACACATTAATAATTAATCTATAAATATAAATTATAATTAGCTCTCTCTAATATATTATAAATCACATTTATAACATATTAGGAATAATTGGATATTACTATCCATATTATTCTTATCCATAATAATTAAATCACATTTAATTATATTGGGTAATCTCTCATACATCATGATAATTAAATCACATTTAATTATCAATTTCTCATTGCTTATATCTTATGGAATTATTCTTAAACCATTTAAGAACAATGTTATTACTCCTTAGATACTTGGACATAAGGACATGGCGATTGTATTGTTCCATATATAGTGACTTGGATATTGAGATCATATCTCAATTCCAGATCCCATGGACCTCTCACAGATGCTTGATTAAATCAAGACCGTGAACCTAATCTTCATTGTATCTGAATCTCATTCAGATCAATGTCCAGCATATGGACTAAGATTAGGTCACTTCTCTAATGAGAGGAGTCACTAAAATCCAGACCTGTTTCATCACTCCCTCGGAATGGAAGCGTCATGGTTATACAATCGTTTATGATCAAATCACCCTTCAGGTATTCCCAATACCTGCACATCCTGCAACTGGAAGACTTATGATCATTATGAAGATATAGATCACTTTTTACACTGTCATCTTCATAGTCTGATCATCAAGTTTCTCAATCTTGGTCCTTGTGATATGGTATAGATCATATGCTTTCACAAAGCATATATCTTACCTTCAAATTCATATCATGCTTCTAAAGCATGATGACCATGCATGGAACTTGGTCAATCCCAAAACCTCATGAGTGAGCTCATGTCTCCCGGTTCACAAGTGAACCTGTATGATCCCTTTGAGAGATCATATTACTCATATGCCCTTACATGCACACCAGCTCGCCGGTATATAGACCTTGGTTAGGTCATCAACCTATTGGTCTGCCAAATGTACATACTCAGACATATAGCAATACATCTGTCTCTGGTCAGAGGATGTTTGCCTGTGATGTGACAGTTTTCATCATAGGTCTTCGGTTATCTTGATCTCGTTAAGTCAACTCATTGACTCAACTAATCTGATACCTCCGAATCAATATTCCCATGCAGAGGACCTGCATCAAGAGGTCGATCAGATATCAGTCTAATGAGATAGGATTGCCATCTCCCACTCAGACTGGAGATCACTACTTGTCAATCATTGATGATGCTTGATGAGTCCTCTATCTAACTCCTTAGATATTCATCCAAGCATCAGCCTCTATGATTCAATCAATGAATCAATAGCTGTATGATTATCAAGTTGGCCATGGTACATAACCCTAATTGTACAGAGGGACCTTATAGTGCATTCATTCATTCAATATCAGAAAGGGAGTGAAACATAATCAATAACTTTTATTGATAAATCATTTATTACAATACCATTTATTGTAGGAATGGTTCGCCTCGGGCTCACATTGCTAACACAGTTTAGGGTCAACTTTCGTGGTCGGGTTGGATAACCGTCCAACCCGAAAACCGTGCACACCCCTACTGATATACCCTTTCTCAAACAACTTTTGGAGTTGAGCCTTTAACTCTTGTAAGTGTCATCTTGCGCAAGGAAATCGAATTAAAGTAACTCACTAGTACTAGTTAGATCACAAACTAAATCTCCCAAGTTGATGGTAACTCAAGCACGCCTAATGAGAAACCACGTGTAAAATCTCTTAAGAATGTGCACTTCCACAACAATCTTCTCCCCTTTGTCATCACTTGAATGACATGGGCTAACTAGTCCTCACATCTCATATCCAACAACCTCTCCGCTAAATGTGATGAAATAAATGTACACAATCGCTCGTTTGTCAATGACGTACATGAACTTGAGAGGAAGTCCTTTGGAAGTGTAGCACTTGACCGCAACCATAACAAACTCATGTGACATCCCATGAGGCTTGTGGCATTAAGACCGTTGTAGATGCTGTGAAGTTACCTTGATTAACCATAAAACCATGTAAATACGTTCGCATGCAACGCTTAATGTTTAGTTGAGTAAGAGTAATTACACAAGCAAGTAACGATCTTTTAGCGTCCCTTATGCACTCAGATGGGCAACATGAGCTCTAGTCGTTATAGTTGTTGCAATGATTGCTTGTCCGACTCCTCCTCGTGCTCATTACTCCTTATACAACTATGGAGGTATTGCCTTTGCTCGTACAATCCCTCTTGATGCGTCCACACCCACCGAATAACACGTTCAAGGTCGTCACCATGGATATAATATAGGACATTTCCCAGGGCATAACTCTCACATTTCTACACTTCCACACCCACCGAGGGCATAACACGTTCAAGGTCATAACACCCACCGAGGGCATAACACTCTCACATTTCTACATTTCCCAGGGCATAACCCACCGAGGGAATAACACGTTCAAGGTCGGAAAGTGAGGGCATAACCGTCTTGATGCGTCCACACCCACCGAATAAAAGAGCTACTTTTGGCATGATTAACAGACATACTACAATACAATCTTTCCCCTGCTTGCCTTTTACAATCCAACATACAAACCTCCATCTTATTTCAGTAATTAAATCAGACTATGCAAGATAAAAAACTTCAAATAGAATCCATTTAAATGAACTACTATGTTTTCATAAAATCTTTAACCAGAGGCAAAACGTATATATGCAATAAATTTCAAAGTACAGGAAGAACTATAAAGTTTCCATAAATTAGCAGTATATATGCAACGTTAGAATTACATGTTTCAAGTAAATGGTAACCTAACAATCAACTATAAACTTTTGTTCGCCGATGTGGGGCCACCCTTGTAAATCACCTAAATACAATATAACAACAGAAGGGCTGCCCAACAGAGATGGACAATGAATATGATCTGGAGCTACCAGTAATTTGCGAAAAAAAGACCGACAATTCAAAATTTCTAACAAAAAGAAAACATAAGGATCAAGGGGGAAAATACAGATTATATCCACGGAAACAAACACGAATCTACGTAAAAAGAGTAACGACGTCTCTTCGGTAACCACGAACTATCAAAAGCCTGGGTATGTTTTCAACAAGCAAGTCCATGTACTCCATGTAGAAATACGCTGGATGGTGCACAGGCGGTGGAGGAAGGCTAACAAGAACTACTGCAGCCATACGCGAGTACCGAAGGATAGTGGAGTTGAGCTTCAGAGTTGTGTAGAGAAACTTGTCAACCTGCTGCTCATTCACCACCACTTGTTTTCCATCTGCCATCAGTGGTCTTCCCTCACTTTCCGCGGTCTCCTTCATCTCTTTGAGGTATGTGGCGATGCGCCTCTGTGCACTTGTAAAGGCTTCAAGCGACTCGTCTTGCTGAGGAGCGCCATCCGCTTGAGATTCCCAAGACTTCATGGTCACTACAATCACTTCTGCTTGCATCCGAAGATCATATAGGAACTTCTTCACGTCGGCCTTCAGCTCTTCGGCATCTGCATCTTCGTCTGCTATGCAGAAAACCTGGATCTTGCAGCTTTCAAAACTTTCTTTGGTAAGAAGAAGCTGAGATAACAAGAGCATAAGCCCACCGTCCCGAACAATCCAGTAGAGGTCTATTGTGCCAAACTGCCGTTGGTACTCACCGGGCCACTCATCAAGGCCCTTGACGATAACAACTGCCTTGTTGGCAACAATGCAGTCATTTATAATGCTGACAAATGTAGAAGGTATCTCCATGAGGTTTTCACGTCGCCAGATCTCAGGGTAACGCATGACGACAATATTTGGTTTAAGGTTCCCAAGGCCCATGGTTTGGACGATTCCACGGAAGCCCTCGGACATACTTGGAGCAACAACGATTTCAGCAACACCTTCACATCTCCTATAGTCAATGTATGTAGCAAGTTGACGGCACGCTTCCTTGGCATCTTCAGCTTGCTCGTAATAGTCACCATCGATTATAGACGCAAAGATTGACATTCCACGGCCCTTCTTCTTCATGCAGTTTGCAAAATCAGCAAGCTTAGGATGACAGGGAACGTTTTCAGGCAGCTTTCCCCAAGGGCGACAGAATATGAGGGGAATTGGATACCAGTTCTTGGGATGCACTTGATTCGCTGTTGAGAAATGTAAATATTGAAAATATTTGGCAAATTGTTTGTACGCGTATTTCAAAAAAATCTCACAAGTCGTGTTCTGTTTAAACAGAAATAAACATACAGAGCAAGCTCGAGTGGAGCAGTAACAAATGTTCATATATGATATGGAAGTCATTTCGTTAAATAGCATTTTAAATTTTCGGTAGGGCATGAAACATTAAATCCTCGGTCACTGCTTGGCATTCACATCGGGTTAAATGCAATCCGGATAATTAATTGTTTGTCTAACTAATATGTTTGAGTTGTAAGCTTAAGATGGATAACATCACAAACGGCCATCGTACAATTTTCAGAATCAAAGGTTACTCATGTTAACCAGCAATTCCCCTCCACCCCCAGAAAAATGGAATATCAAAAGAACATGCAAAATAAAAAAATGTCATCACGTTCTTTTAATTATGATTATTTAAAATAACAAGTACCAGATGTCACGAGACATATGTCCATTAACTAGCCAGAGTTACTCATGTTAACCTAGAATTACGAAGTCATCCACTCAATTAGTGTTTCTGGTTATTTAATTGATCAAAGGCCACAAATGCGCATACAACCGATGTTAATGCCCTTTCCAAAATCCTTGTCATATGCCTCTATAAACAATGCCAAACAAGACCTATGGCAGGGATATTATTGCATGGAGATTTTGCGAGAGAAACTACGAGCGTGTCACTATAGGGGCCGGGTCCAGTACCTATGTTTGGCTGATGCTGGTTTGGATTCGTCACCTAATCTTTTTCTTTTCCACCGATCTTCCTCGGTAAATAAGTAGAAGTTGTGATGAAGGCGGTGAATGTATGCAGAGATGTGGGGGTTTTCTAGGGGGGTTTTGTTTGGGGGGGGGGGGGGGGGGTGGAGGGGGAAAGATATTTACGCACGTAACTACTAGCATGCACATAAATTGAAAAACTCTTTCCTCTGTTTAGAAATTAAATTGCACCACCCTAACAAAGCTAACAAACCAACATATAATAGATTAGCTGTCTCCATAGACTGCATCCTGGAAACAATTACAAGCTCATAAACCAAATAAATACCTCCAAGCGATCGAAGACTTCGAAGAGCAAGTTGGAAGTATGCACTTTTGAAACCATCGCCCCAGTCTCCCGCCTTCCCTTTGATGCTAACATAGTAGTATATAAGGCTAGCAAGGGCCAATGATACCACCGTAAATGACCATGAGATCAAAAACATGATAACTGTACAGATGAGTTGTACATATCAGCATAAAACAGTATTATAGTTGCATACGGGAAACATATAACCATTCTGCAAAAGTGATATATTGTATCAGAGTGGAAACAAAGAATTCAGTCTCATTCGAAGTTTAAACTGCAAGATATTGCATCCTTGTGATATGTTGTGTAAAGAGTGCATTGAGGACCATGACAGCCCGCCTTACATGTGGGGTCCATTCCAGCCAAAAAGTCCGAGTGCCATGGAATCTACACCACCCATTGACCCATAGAGCGATTAAATCCGCAGGTAAGCAGGCAAGTCAACATCTGCTAATTTTAACTCGGAAAAGAATTATACACTTTCAACGTAACTGAGATAAGATCAAGATTTCACTCTCCCTTCTAGACCAAAAAAATCCTTAATGATAGAGGAGACAGGTTATGCCGATAAATAAGAACCCTCTCTTTAGTAACCATAGGTCAGAAGGCAGTGAAGCAGAGGGCGCAGTCTATCTATAGTTGGGTGAAAGTATAGTTTTTTGAAGGGGTTTTTTAAAGAGTGGAGTTTAGGAATGTTGGGATGTTAGCATAACTTACATGCACAGTCGTCAACTATGAAGCTTCGATCAGTTCTGGCACTTATAAATATTTTTGCTCAAACTAGGTCCCTACATTATAGAATGAGATCACGGACGGCAATCTAAAATTAAAAGTTTTTTCTCAACATAAAATTTTTAAAACAAAGGGTCGAGCATCTAAAAAGATGACTACATAACATTTAATGCAGGTTATTGCATCTAAAATGATGATCAAGTAATATTTGGTGTGGTCTTCCATCCAAATAACAAACTGTACAACAATCTTAAATGAAATTATAACTAATTGATTTTAATGGTTTCAGAGATTTTTAGTATATTCATGTGTGAATATATTTTATTATTATAAGAAGAATTAACCAAATCTGGGATATTATCAATAAGATTACGCAAAGACATGCACGCACACACGTGCGCACACAAACACTTAGGTCAAAGTGCACCCACGCCCCCACCCATGTGCACATATGACCAACAATATTTGAGAACTTTACCAAGAGGGTTGGATGTTGTATCTTTGCAACTAGACCAATCATACAAGAGCATTGAAAAGTTTACCTCGAGACAGGGGATCAAAACACTTCTGGTCCCATGTTTCCGTCACTGAAGATAATAGTATTTTTTAAAAATGATTATTTCACCATCTTCAACTTCCATACTCAAACCTCCTCTTCCATCAAAAATGCACCTCGAGATGCTAAGGTGTAACTTGTAAGCTTCAAGGTATTTTTGAAGGAAAACAACCACGAGGTTATGGTCTCAAACTGCTATAGTAAGAAGTAAGCCTTGATGCACTAAGGTGGTACCATGGTGGTGAAGTGGAACTGCAAAATCACCTCGTAAACTTTGATTGGAGAAATAATAAAAGAGTAAATTACGATGGTATATCCTAATGTGGATTTTAATTTAGAAAATTTGAAAAACAATTTCATAATATAATATTTCGGTGACAAACAAGTAATGTTCAAAATTTCCATGATAATTAAATTGGATGATTTTTTTAGAATCTATGGGATGAACCTTCTTTAGAGATCCATCAAAAAATATATTAATAGGTAAAAAAAATCAATTTACAAGTGCCAAATTTCAATCGAAACTTTGGCATGCTCAAGAACAATCTCAAAACAAAACCTGCCACATTTGAAGATGATACAATATCTAGCCATATGGCCCAAATAAGCACACATCTTCTTTTGTCGACCGACACTATCCAATCTCTGCAGAAAGAATTCCAGGAGGAGTCAACAACACCCCATTGAATACATGGGAAATCAACAATCATCCATACCTCCCTAGATCTGGGGCACTCAAAAAAGTGATCAGTATCCTTTGCTGCTTCACCACATCTAACTCAAGTCTCCTCCGCCCCAGGGAAAAACCTAATTCTCCCAACACCAATTTTGATTTTCCCTCTCAGCAACCAAAAGAAAATCTGTATCCGAGCATCTCCCCAAGCCAGATCCTAGCACAATCCCGAGCAGGCTCCTCAACTCCTGCCAAAATAGGACCAGAAATAACATTGTAAGCCTTCTTGTCAGAATAGATTGCGCCTTCAAAGATTACAACTTCCCAAGTTGATCCTTGACTGGATGATATTGTCTCTCGTATTTGAGAGAGCATGACTCCTACTGCTGGCACCACCACTACAGATACCGCAACTGCAGCCAGAGCCTCTTCAAGCTCCTCAGGTATCGCATATGCATTTACTGGTAATATTGGTGCAGACATGACGGAGTGGATTATGGACTCTGGTCCATTACACCACCTATGTGGAGACAGAGCGCAGCTGAGGTCCTACAGGACCATACCACCGGGCAGATGGGTTGTTATTGCTAATGGTGACCACTTACTCATTACAGAAAAGGGGGAGGTGCATTTGACGTCGTTCATGCGCCTTCAGAATGTTATATATGCTCTTGATTTTCATATGAATTTACTTTCCATTAGTTAGATTACTAAGTATATTTGTTGTCGTACCATTTTTGACCCTTCGTTTCTTGTATTTCAGGACATACTCATGGGCAGAGTGATTGGATGTGATCGTGGGCAGCGGGGGCTTTACAAATTGGTCCAACCTTCTCATGTTGGTGTTTCTACTATACCTACTGGACCAGTCTCACCATATATGTTGCACCTTCGTTTTGGTCACCTTCCTCTACAGAAGTTGTGTCATGTTCTCCCTCAAATCTCTATGAGATCTTCTTTCCAGTATGAGGCATGCCATCTTGGGAATCATCACCATTCCTCCTTTCCATCCATTAGAGTCGGAGCAGTTCTCAGGTATTTGAGCTCCTACATTTAGATATTTGGGGTCCGATTCGTGTTCCTGATCACAAGGGACACCGTTTTTATATGTTGTTGTCAATTTTTCTAGACTTTCTTGGGTCTTTTTATTGAAGAATAACTTCGAGGCTGGATTTGGGATCAAATATTTTATTAATGAGATAAAGAATATTTTTTCTGCAAAAGTCAAATATCTTCGTTCTGATACTTCTTTAGAGTTATGTACTTTACAGCTTTATGAGTTCCTTAAATCTCTGGGCATTATTCATCAAACCTCATGTGCTTATACTTACTTGACGATGCCGAGCGCAAACGATGCTTATACACATCATAATGATGTTGCCGAGCACAAACACCGTCACTTACTTGATGTGACCAGAACCTTGCTGATACAGAGTCGTGCTCCTCATGCTTACTAGGGAGATGATGTCCTCCCTGCCATGGAATTAAAAATCGCGCCTCGAGGCGCCCGAGGCGTACGCCTCGAGACGAGGCGGTCGGTTTGGGTACTGAGGCGTACGCCTCGGCTTTCTGGCGTGAGGCGGTCGCCTCGATGGGTGAAAACGCCCTGAGGCGTATGCGCCTTGAGGCGGTCCGAGGCGCAACCTGAGGCGATTTCTATTATATGTGGGTCACGTGCATCGCACGTGACCCACTTAATATGTTTTTTCACCCGACCCCCCAGATCGTTCTCTGCCCTCTGTCGAAGCCAAAAAAAACCTAAAGTCGTTCTCTGGCTCCGCCTCCTCCTCCACTGCATCCCACCGCCGCCTCCTCCCTCGCATCGCCGGGCTCGAAAGCATCACCGGAGTCTCCGCCTCCTCCTCTGCATCGTGCGCCACCGCCGCCTCCTCCCTGAGCTCCCTCTGCATCGTGCGCCAGCCACCACCTCCGCCTGCTTCTACATCTTGCACCGCCATCTTCATTTCGCAGGTATCATTTCATTCCCTAATCCGATTACTATGCTGTTATGATGAAATTAGGACATATAATTGCTGTACAGTAAGTCATAATCCGATTACTATGCTGTTATAATTGCTGTACTATCCGATTCCCTAATCTGATTACTATAATTGCTGTTATAATTGCTGTACATATAATTGCTGAATTTACAAGGGTTTATTATGTAATTGCTGTACATATAAATTATAATTGTTATAATTGTTGTACATATAATTGCTATACATATAATTGTTATAATTGTTGTACATATAATTGCTGTACATATAATTGTTATAATTGTTGTACATATAATTGTTGTACATATATTACTAGAGTGCCGTGCTTGTTTTGTTTTAACTTGGATTGATTGCTCAATATATGTTCTAGGGTTTTTAGTCTTGTTTGTTTAGACTGTTTATATAAATTTCAGAAATGCCAAAAGCAAAGAAGAGAGGTGCGAAAGATTCCGAAGGAGGTCGAAGCGACCTTGGATGGAAATAATGTATCCAACTCGAAATGGACGAGTCTACGAAGGGCAAGGGTTATGTTTATGTTCAATGCAATTTCTGTGCTAAGAGGATAACCGGTGGAGTTGCAAGACTCAAGCACCACCTCGCCAAAACCGGGAAAAATGTTAAAGCCTGCCCAAAAGTTCCAGCTGAAGTATCCAATGAAATGAAGTGTTTGCTAGCAGTTCACGAAGAAAAAAATAGAAGAGCTGTGGAAGAGATGGAGGAGCTTTGCAGTGTGGGAGCTTTTGGAATGGAAGAACCTCGTGGAAGTAACGATCCTCAAACATGCACAGGAGGATCCAGCAGTGTGAAGCAGGTGAGGGGTCCGATGGACTTATTTGTTGGTATGGCCGGCTCGGGAAGTCCAACTATTGGGCCTACAAATGTCCTGGAGAAGCAACAACAAATGACATTGAATGCGTCATGGAAGAAAGAGGAGAGGGCTCGTGTTTGTCGTGATATTGGAAGATTTTTCTTTGAAAATGGATTAGCATTTAATGTGCAAATAGTCCATCATTTCAACAAATGGTTCATTCTGTTGGTGCATTTGGGAGGGGATTGAAACCTCCAACAACACACGAGTTGAGAACATGGATATTGAAGGAAGAAGTGAATAACATCGACAATGTGATGAAAGCGGCAAAGGCTTCTTGGGCAGAGACAGGTTGTAGTATCATGTCTGATGGTTGGACGGATACAAAAGGTCGTTCACTTATCAATTTTTTAGTGAACAATCCGACTGGGACTTGGTTCTTGAAGTCCATTGATGCATCCGACAGAACAAAGAGTGCACAATTACTATTTTCTCTGCTCGATGATGTAGTTGAGGAGGTTGGGGAAAACAACGTCATACAAGTTATAACCGATAATGCCTCAAACTACAAAGCGGCTGGAAAATTGCTGATGGAGAAGAGACAACATTTATATTGGACTCCGTGTGCCGCCCACTACATTGATTTGATGCTAGAAGACATTTTGAAATTGCCTTTGCATGCTTCCGTTTTCAAAAAAGCCAAGAGAGTCATCAACTACATCTATGCACATGGTTGGGTTTTGTCCATGATCAGGGCAAAGATTGGGGGAGATTTGGTCCGACCTGCCGTTACCCGTTTTGCTACGGCTTTCTTGACATTACAGAGATTGATCACTGTTAGGGACTCCCTCGAGTCATTTTTTGCTTCCTATGCATGGAAGAGGAGCCCCTATTCTTCCAAGCCCCAAGGGCAAAGTGCATGCAATACAATTTTGAGACGCAAATCTTTTTGGCCCGGCGTTGCCTTTGTGATTAGCACAACCAAACCTTTGGTCATGGTTTTAAGGATGGTTGATTCCGAAAAATATCCCCCAATGGGATTCATTTATGAAGCCATGGACAAAGCCAAGGAGGAAATTGCACATGCATTAGGAAATGAAGAGGAAAAGTACAAGCCATTTTGGGACATCGTGGATGCTAGGTGGGATCGCCAACTTCATACTCATTTGCATGCTGCTGCCTACTTTCTCAATCCCCAATATCACTACGAACCCTCATTTTCCACACACACAGAGATTAAAATTGGATTGTATTCTTGCATGGAGAGGTTGATAAGTGATCCATTGGAGAGGGAGAAAGTAGATCTACAGATAGATGCTTTCAGGAATGCACGAGGCTTGTTTGGATATTCCAATGCTGTGAACACACGCAAGAAAAGGAGTCCAGGTATGTAGATCTCTGATCCTCTAGTTACATTATTCTTTGCTTTTCATGATTGAATTTAACCATATATTATGGATTTATCACCATCATCAACTGACTGGTGGAGGGCTTTTGGAGATGATACTCCTGAGCTAACCAAGTTTGCCATTAAAATTTTGAGTTTGACATGTAGTGCATCTAGTTGTGAACGCAATTGGAGTTCATTTAATCAGGTAGTATTTTGACTTGAGTAGATCATAAACATATGACCTAATTGTATATGTTCTAAGCATGCCCTATTGACTATTGAGTAGGTACATACGAAGAGGAGAAATCGACTCACACAAGCAAAACTAAATGATTTGGTTTATGTGATGTTCAACTTGAAGTTGAAGCAGAGGGAGATCAAGAAAAAGACTATGGAGGATCCCCTATGCTTGGAAGATGTCGATTCTGGTGATGAGTGGGTTTCAGAGCTCCAGACATGTGAATACAATGCATATCATGAGCTTGATGCGAATACTCCTTTGGAGGAGGATGTTGAGGAAGCTGATGAACATCAAGATGATTCTCGTAGGAACAAGAGAAAGAAAGGTAAATGCGATGTTAATCTTATTTCATTAGAACAAAAATATAATATACTAACAAATAGAAATGGTATTGTATAATACAGGTAAAGCTGTGGTTGATATTGATGACGACGAGGTTCATACTGGAGATGATGTTAGTGATGGAGATGATGATGAAGAAAATTTAAACTACATGGATGATTCATTATATGATCCAATGAGCAGTAGTGAATCGGAGGATGATGCCGATGTTAGAGTTCACGGCAATGACTAGAAGATCTTTACGAGTCTACAAGACAAGATTCAAGAACATGAACTGGCATTTGGCATTCTACTTTTTGAACTACAAATAGGATTTGAATTTTAGAAGTTGGAACAAATTGTGTTTTGTACTCTCTATTTTGTCTTTTGTTTAATTCGAACATTTGATACAGTGATCGTCTATGGGTTTAAGACAACGATGGATTGCATTAGAATTCCTTTACTTGCTTTATGCTTCTAGATATGTGTTATTGTATTGCTCTCTTGAGATTTATGTACTAGAATATGTTAGATTAGTAAAGTTTTTTGGGGAAAACTGAGGCTTACGCCTCGACCGCCTCGAGGCTACGCCTCACCTCGATTCTGGTGGAACCACCTCGTTCCGCCTTTCGTTTTTTAAAACCTTGCTCCCTGCATGTTATCTAGTGAACCGCATGCCCTCGTTTATGTCGGAAGAGAAGATTCCTTTCTCGATTGTGTTTCCCGAGAAGGATCTTTTCTCTCTTACACCTTGTGTGGTTGGTTCTGTTGCATTTGTTCATGATGCCTCTCCTAATCGTGGCAACCTTTCTCCTAAAGCTGTCAAGTGCGTTTTTATCGGCTACTCTCGTACCCAAAAAGGGTAATGTTGCTTTGATTCGCTCAGACGGAAGTACTTTGTTAGTGTCGACGACACTTTCTTTGAGTTTGCCAGGTATTTTCCCCATCTGACTCTGACGATGAGATCTGCATGCCTCTACCTCCTACTGTCATAACACCACTACTACTACCACCACCACCACCTACACCTGCTCCTTTAGCTCCACCTTCTACCCTGACTCAGTTTTTGCCATGTGTTTTTACTCGCAAGTCTCACTCGATTCCCTCTGCTCACAGGTCTTGTCCGTCATCCAATACGCCTTAGGTATGTAATAAGCACATTATTTATATTGATGGCACTACTGAGTTGTCTGTGCAGCAGGATTCCATACAGGATGAGCAGGTGCCCTCTCAAGAGGGAAACTCACAAGGTGCAGATTTAGCAGATGATGGTAATGTATCGATTGCTCTGCGCAAGCCGAAACGTAAGCGTGCTACTTATCCTCTTGCAGCCTACGATTCCTTGAGCAGGCTGTCAAAGGATTTCAGGAGATTTACCTTGGCACCATCAATCGTGGAGATACCACAGACATATCAAGAGGCTATTCAGGATAATTAGTGGAGGTTAGCCATGGAGGAGAAGGTTGTTCTACAGTCACGTGGTACGTGAGTCTTGTTTCTGCACCAGTTGACGCATCCGTTGTAGGATGCAAATGGTTGTCCACTGTGAAATACCATGCAGAGGACAATGTGTATCGCTATAAGGTGAGACTTGTGGCACGTGGGTTCACCTAGACATATGGGGTGGACTCTCTCCAGTTGCCAGACATTCTACTCTGCGCATTCTACTTTCTGTTGCTGTGACACGGGATTGGCCCCTTTACCAGCTTGATGTAAAGAATGCATTCCTTTATGGTGATCAACAGGAGAAGGTCTACACGCAGTAGCCACCTGAGTTTGTTGTTGAGTGGGAGTGTCAGAAGGTTTGCAGGCTCTATGGCCTTAAGCAGAGTGCAAGAGCATTGTTCCAGAAGCTCTCGAACTTGATAGAACAACATGGGTTTGTGCAATCGACGACTGATCATTCCTTGTTTGTGTAGAGGACCCAAAGAGGTACCATTTTCATTCATGTTTACGTTGATGACATTATTGTTATAGGGGATGACGAGCAAGGCATTCAAGATGCCAAGGACTTCCTAGGTCAGCAGTTTGTGACCGAGGACATTGGGCATTTACGTTACTTCCTTCGATTGGAGTTGTCGGGAACCAACGAGGTCTTGTGATGACCCAGAAGTACATTACAAATCTTCTTTCAGAAACATGCATGTAAGATTGCATACCTGCCACTACTCCTATTGACCCGAGCATGAAGCTCTATGATGATGATACTGAGGAGGTCGACAAGAGGTACGAGGAGCTTGTTGGCAAGCTATTATATGTGACTATTACTAGTCCCGACATATACTTTGTTGTGAGCAAAGTGAGTCAGTTTATGGAGCAACCCAGACATGCACATATGGATGCAGTCCATATGATTTTGAGAAATCTGAAGACTTCACTTGGTACGGGACTTCTTTTCAACAGAGGCACATCTCTTTCAGGTGCAACATGTGCTGATGCAGATTATGCTGGGTGTCCAAATGATATGAAGTCTACATCAGGCTTTGTTGTATTCATAGGGAATTCCTTGGTTTCATGGAAGAGCAAGAAGTATACTATAGTTTCCAGATCGAGTGTTGAGTCAGAATATAGGGTCATGACGCAGGCTTGCACAGAGATGATGTGGATCAGATCTGTTCTTACTGACCTGACTATAGAGGTGCGTCTTTCCAATGCACCTCCAATGGGACAATCAGGCTGCTGTTTTTATAACCAACAACCCATCTTTTTACGAGAGGACGAATCACATAGAGGTGGATTGTCACTGTACTAGTGACATGATACAGAAAGGTCTTGTTGCCACTACGCATGTCAGCTTTGGAGACCAGACAACAGATGTTCTTATTAAGGTCCTAGCCATAGGGCCTTATCAGAGATGTTCCAAGCTGAGACTGATCGATATCTACGCTCCAGCGTAAGGGGGAGTATTGAATAGTTGTTATCTTTATTATTATTATTTTCTACTTCTTTCGTCTTCTTCTTGTAATTTTCCCAATAGGTTCCTCACCTATATAAGAGAACCCGAGGGCCTCTCATTAGTGCAATTCATTCTTTTCCCTCTACAAGGTGCATCAATCGACATCCTTTGCAAATGGTCAAACCAGCTTAAGCCATTTTCTCTCCTCTTATCCTCTATCGGAGCCACACCAACTTTCCTTTTGATTGTATCATTCCGAATCTGATCTTTTCTTGTACGACCACACATCCACCATAACATTTTCATTTCTTCTACCGTCATTCTTTGCATATGTCTATAGTTCATAGGCCAACATTCAGATCATGTGTTGCTACAATGATATCTCACATTGCCTGGCAGTGGGCTAATGTAAAATACCATTGGCTATCTCCATGGAGAGAGTCCCGGAGAGCTAAACACGCGTATACGCGGCATCCAAGCTTGCAAAAATCGGCCGACTAGGCCGACTAGTCGAGTCGGGGGGTAGCCAACTCGACTAGGCCTAGTCGGCCCTTAGTCAGTCCACCCGACTAGTCGGGCCGACTTTTACAACCTTTTTTATTTTTTCTGTTGTCACTTTTTTTAAAGAAAACATATTCTAATATGCTTAATGTTATATTTAAAGTCAATAACTTCTTTTGTTTCATCATGATGTCATATAGAAATGTACAAATATATGTATATATACAAATACATGTATAAAAAACTGATTTATATATTTAAAATAATTAAAAATTCAAAACCGACTAATGACCGACTAATTCCAACTAGTCGCCCGACTGCCGACTAATCCTTAGTAGGTGACCCCGCCGACTGAATACCGACTACCGCTTTCTGCAACCTTGGCGACATCCTGATTCCATGAAGCATTCATCCCGACCTTGTCTATCGGTCGGGTTGCATCATAATGTGCTTGTTATTGTACTAAATCAGGGTCATAAACTACATGGGCATCATCTCATAGTTGGTCTCATCCATCTTCATGATGGGTGTTGGGTCCTTGAAAGCATTGAACGAAGAAAAAATGTCACCCTTGATTTCTGACATCTGACATGATGATAAATCGAACGTGTAGAACTTGAGTGGAGCGGTATGCTATCCGAAGTCGTCTACACGATCATATAGTTGTTGTGTGTTGACGACAGCTTGGAGGGACCCACTGGTGGCATGGCAATAGCCTAGGGGACCCATGTTATCCTGGAATCAGAGTGGAGGGCCCTATAAGGGCATGGGAGTTCCTGGAGTGCCATAGAAATTGTCGGAGACATGGGAGGCGTCTCTGCAGCGTTGGTGGTACGCGATTTGGAGAACAGAGAGGGTAGCAGGTAGAACTAGGACATGAGATACAAGAACTCTAGTCTAGGATCGTCGCTCTGATACCATATGGAAAGAGAATATTGAATTTTATTAACAGAGACCCAAGAGTTCCCTTAGATAGAGAGAACTCATTTTGGTAAATTACATAATAGATATGAATTGAAACAAAATACATTAAAGGTAAAAAATGTAAATAATATCTTAGCATAAACTATAAAGCTGAATTAAAGCATTTGGACCCAAAAAGCTTAAGATTCAATTCTAAAAGCTTAAATACATTTCTAAAAAAGATTTCAAGAATTTGGAGTTCAAGGACAACTAGAGAAAATTCAGAAGCACTACTGTCAAGACAGATGATATACATAGTTTCTATTTGAGCTAAAAAAATGATGTTACATTATAGTTTTCACATATTCTTGACCAGGAAGCAAATTAAGCAAGAATCATAAATGTCACAAGATCAAATTTTGGTCATGTGATTGATTACCTTGTCACCTTGATCGACCACCTTGGATTGACCAATTTCTAATCATGATTGATCAATCCTTTGTTATCAATTTTGATATGATCGATCAACCCTGATTAACCATAAACTGATCATGATCGATCACTTTTCAAAATTATTCAGTCGTTAGAAATTGATCGATCATAGTGTTCATATGATCAATCAACATATTCTTATGATCAATTATTTCCTGATTTTTAAAATTAATAATGTTGGAATTTCTATTTTTGTTCACCAACGATTCTTTGAGGAAGGACCCTAATGGTCATTGTTTGAGACACACAACTGAGACACATCTTCTACTCTCAAAAGAAAAGAAAGAGTGCCATTTGTGTGCGATATTCAAGTTCTATTAGCGATTCTGAGTTCTAGAGCTCTCTTCAATAAAAAAGTTGTCTAGCTACTCAAGTTTTTTGTGTTATCTGCGATCAATAGGGATCATCATCATTCTCGCATAGATTCTTCGCTAAAAGTCTGTAATCTTGTAAATTCAAATTATATTGCTAGACTATTTTTCTGCTCAGTATACTGTAAGGGTGTGTTTGGTACGCAGGTTAGGGAGGGTTAAACTGGTAGAGGGTAATCCGTTTTTGTGTTTTGGTGTTTGGATAGAGGGTTAAACTGGGGGTGGGTTAGAAGTGGGTTTGTTGTGATATGATTGTATTGAAGTTTGAAAAAGTGAGTAGTTATTGTGATGTGATTGTATTGAAGTTTGGAAAAGTGAGTAGAAGTGGAGTAGTTTATAATTTTTATATGATATGATGGTATAATATATAATTTTTTGATAGAATTTATGATGGAGAATTAATTTATTTAATTTTTTAAAAAGAGATAAAAAAGTGGGGCCCACACGAGAGAGAGGGGGTGGGTTAAGGGGGGTAAACTCCCAAAGGGGAGTTTATCCCGTGCGCAGAACGACACCTAAATAAGTAAAGAAGGTGTGGATTCCATCTCCGAGAGATAAAATCTTCCTTTAGGAATTGTTCAAGGAAGGGTACAAGTTGTGTAAGAGGTTGTGCTACTGCTACCCTTGATTTAAAGTAGGTAGGATAGTGGAAGCAAGTTTCACCGAGAGAGTGAAGAGGAAATCCTAGAACAGGGTTCTGAGTCGTGATTTTCACCAGCTTGAATTTTCGCGTAAAAATCCTTATGCATTGTTCTTTAAATTTCTTTACATCTATAATATGTAATTTCTGAAAATTTTTAATTGGATATTTATTGGATAATTGAAAATTGCTCAATCCATCTCCCCTTCTTGTGTCGAACTCTGGGTATCTATGTAGTTTTAAAGTAAAGACTAGTACAACAAGCTAAAGGCAAATGTTGGGTAGTTACACTCATGTGTCTTTAGTTATCGTGATGCAAATCCTACTACCCCTGCTATGTTGCATCAAAATTGCCCTAAGTCCTTTAGATGCATTTGTGCGTATAGTAAATCCTTGGTGCCATAGGGTAAAATAAGGATAGGTCTATTTGTTAAACGTCCCTTCAGTGTCTGAAAACTAGTCTCACAATTATCAAACCATACAAATGGTATCTCTTTCTGAGTCAACATGTAAAGAGCGGCTATTCGTGAAAATTCCTTCACAAATCTTTAAGGCCCAACTAGCAGCAGAAAAATCATATTTCTGTAACAGTCTTATGACGGTCCCAAGTCATCACGACACTAATCTTTGTAAAATATACATATATACCAACGCCAGAAACAACATGGCCTACAAAATATAATTTAGTTAGCTAAAAATCATATTTGTTATATGGTTTGTTTTTCCTTAGTGTGTCGAGTGTCCGTCGAAGATGATGTTCATGTTGTTGCTTATCCTTATGGTAGACAAGTACATAATCAAAAATATTACCACAAAGTGGTCTAGGAACTAACTAAATACTATGTCCATAAGATCCATAAAGGTTGTTAGTGCATTAGTTAGCTCACATGCATTACTAAGAACATGTAATGCATGTATCATATGCAGAAGGCTGTTTTAGGGACATCTGAGTCTCGAATCCTCAACTGATGGTATCCAAATCGTATATGAATCTTGAAGTATACAATAGAACCATGTAACTGATAGAAGATGTCATCTATTCGTGGCAAGTGGTAGCGATTCTTTATCATCCTTTTATCTAACTATCAATAATTAATACATAGTCGCATTGACCCGTCTGATTTCCCACAAAAAGTACATGTTCACCCCATGATGAAATACTAGGCTGAATGAATCTTTTTCTCCACGAGTTCTTGCAGTTACAACTTCAATTCTCGTAACTCGGTCGGTGCCATGCGATATGATGGAATAGAAAATGGTTGAGTATCGAGTACAAGAAGGATTTAAAATTCAATCTCTCACTCAAGTGGTACTACGAGTAATTCATGTGGGAAAACATCAGGAGATTCAAAGACTATAGGCACACCCTATATCATCTTCTTTACTTCTATTGCGATAGTTACATACATAGTTTTTAAAAATGTGGCTCGAGGCAGACTCAGTCAGGCAGGCATCGAGGCGATCGAGGTGTTGAGGCGGTGGTGCCACGCCACCTCAAAGTTGAAGTACTTTTTAAGTCATGGTTAGCAGTGAATACTACATATATAACTTTCTAATGGTTTAATAAGCCATTAAATTCCTTTTAAAAAACGAGAAGGAAAGGTGAGGGGGATAGGAGAAAGTAAAGCAGATACCCGTTAAAAAAATAATTATACAACTTAATGTCGCACTATTAGGAGATCAATAGAAGGAAGCAACTCACCAATACATTGTAATGCTCCAAGAAGTGAGAGACTCCAGTGATGAAACTTCCAACGAGGCCTCCAACTCGGAGCATCAAGCAGATCCAGAAGAAAGCAAGACAAGTTCACCCCCGCATAACACAACAAGAAAAACATGGTAATGGTTGGCGTGATTAGATCCAAGTTGCCAATCACAACACATCCGATGCAAATGAAGGCTGTAAAAAGAGTCGCAGAATGTGGTTCACTGCCTTCGGTAACCTTAAAGTACTTTAGAATGGGAAGAATTTCATCATTTGCTATTGCAGCAAGCAACCGTGGAGCTCCTGTCAAACTCTGAAGTGCAGCACCCAGTGTAGAGAGAATGATGCCCACATATACAATTCCTGGAAAGGGCCAGGCAACTGAAGCTGTCAACAACCTGTAGAGAAAAAGTAAAACGAGATTCTTAAAATATAAAAGATAAATCATTCTACTTGCAAGAAAGAAATTGGATGCATATAATATTCCGTGTTTGCAATATTCTGATTAATAATGTAAAGAGAATCAAATTGCATGAGACACGTCTCAGAAAGAAATTATCATATATATAGAAAAGAAGCCAAAATCTTATGCTGCTGTTACGAAGGCTAAGAATGAAGAGATATATTTTATGTTTATGTATTTTTTTATCTATTTCTGTTTCCTTCTGTCTACTTTATATAATTTGCACATAGGTCTCTCCCTATGTAAGAGAGCCTAAAGCTCAAGGAATAAACAAGTCTCATTTTTCCCAACATGGTATCAGAACGATGGTCCTAAGCCAGAGCTCTCATACCCACAAACCCTAACCGAAAACCCACCATGCCATCCTCTCTCTCAACCTCGTTCTTGGCCCGCCGTCGTCCGTTCTAGGGGGCCACGTCGCCTCTCCTCCTGTCGGATTCACCTCTCCTCTAGCGATGGCCGGCGTCTGTTCTAGCGGGCCGCACCTCCCATCCTCCAGCAGGGCCGCCACCGCGTCACCCGTTCCCTAGCGGGTGCCGCCCCTCCCGAAAACCCATTGCCGTCGTGCCGCTCTCTATCAAAGAGGTCGGTGCCGCCTCTTCTATCGAAGGGGTCGCCGCCCCTCCTCTCGCTAGGAGTTGTTGTTGCCCCTACTTCCTTAGGGGGTCACCGCCACACCTTTGATGGGATTGGTTGCTTGAGTCTATATATGCAACCAAATCCCTTTATATCAGTGTAGACAAAAGTTTGTCTTGTCTACAACTTTAGACTTCTCTAGTCGACATGTTAGGAAGCAAGGTAGATATCCCCACCACAGACGCCTTCAGTGGTCCTGCGCTAACAGTAAAAATGGATGGGTCGAACTATGAATTGTGGGCCAAGCAATTCATGAGCCTAATGAAGTCAATGGGTAAGAAGCATATTCTTACCGAGGAAAAGCCGAGAGAGAAGACATGGTTGTATGGCTCATGGGCAAGGTTTGAAAAAACTAAAGGCGAAATGAGGTATTTTCCTCGGAATCGAGGCAAGGCGTAGCCTCGAGGCAGTCGAGGCGTAAGCCTCAGTTTATAGAGAAAAATATGCATAAAACTATAATTATATATATGTCAATGTAACTATATGATTCTCTGCCCAACATATAATACTTAACACTATAAGATATGATGAAATAATAGAGATAGGAACCTCAAAATATAAGATAGAACAATATCATATCCTTTTCTACACATTTTCATCCAATCAAAAAAGAAATTTGCCGTCATTGTCAAAGAATTAAACAATACATATCTATTTGAAATATTATTATAACTAAAGTATGATTAAATAAACGTCGAACAAATTTATGTTACGTGTCTAACATATAATATATGATCGCGAGAGAAACCGTGAATCCTATTTATTTCGAACAAATCTTTGAAATATTATTGTAATAAAAAGTATGATTAAATATATGTCGAATTGTTGATATGCCTTGAATCCTAGCCATCTGACCATTATTGAAGAATTGTGTATGCACCCCTCATGTCGTACCATACCCCAACAAGATGGGGGACTCGCTGAAATAGTTAGACATAATTAATAGTAAATATAAAGCAGATTGCTGAAATAGTTAGACATAATTAATAATAAATACGAAGTTATGGGCACGAAAGAAACATCATAAGTTTGCTGAAATGGTTAGATATAATTATAAGTAAATATGAAGTTATGGGCACGAAAGAAACATTAGATTTAGGCATTTAACTTGTATAATCATTATCCTAAACAAGTATATATTTGTAAGCTTCTCAAACCACCATGTGAACCATTAAAATCATTAAAAAAAACCTCAAAAGGAAAAAATGCCTCGAAAAACACCTCGACTGCCTCGAGGCGGAACGCCTCAAGACTACGCCTCAGCCACCTGAGGCGCATGTCTCACTGGACAGGGCTGAGGCGCACACCTCGAGGCTAAAAAGGATCTCCTCGCCTCGAGGTTTTTAATACCATGCTCATGGGAGGCTGATGACGCGTATGGTCATGTTTGGTTGTCTAGTATCTTGATGCCAGAGATTGAAAACGATGTCTTGCACCAGTCTACTGCCAAAGTTATGTGGGACATTCTTGCTGCCACATATTTATAGGCCAAGAATGAGATAAAAATCCTACAGCTTCAACATGACATCTTCACTAAAAAGCAGAATGGTTGACCCTACATGCTCACTACACCGCCTTGCGGGGAATGTTTGAGAAGCTTCACATCTTCATGCCCCTCACAGCTACTCCAAAGCAGCTGAAGACATAACGGAATGCCACGATGGTTGGTGTCTTTCTGGCCTCCCTTGATTCACAGTATAAGGCCGCTCCTTATCAGATTCTGGCAGATGCCACTATTCATCCCATGGAGGAGGCCTTCCGTAGATTGAGCTTGATTAATATCTCAACTCCTGCTCCAATTCCAAATTCCTCTACCACAACTGCCTCGCGTGGAAGAGGTGGTCCATCTCAGTTCCATGGATGGGGACCACGTGGTAGAGGTGGACATGGATGCGGATAACCTTGTACATACTATCATCGCTCTGGTCATACAAAAGATGCATGCTACTCCAAACATGGTTACCTAGTGTCCGCCTGAGTAGCAGAGCAGACTCAGCACTATGTTGTTCCACCCACATCGGATCAAAGATATGATGAGCTTGTGTCTCGACTGAGAGATGTCATGTCCCCAACCAGTACTCCTTCACATGCTTCAGAGAACAGCTCAGATGTTGGTACCACTGCAAGAGCTAGTACCTTAGGTAGTGCTCATACCTCTACTTCTCAGCATGGTTCAGATATCTCGAAAAGGATTATAGATTCCGATGCAACACATCATTTGTATGGTGACGGAAATCAGCTCATAGCCTACATGCAGGCTTCTCCAAGAAAGATAGTGGTCATAGTTGATCAGATTCATTCTCCCATTACGGGACATGGGGAGGTCACCTTGACGCCATCTATGCAGTTACAGAATGTGTTGCACGCCCCTAATTTCTCAATGAGTTTATTGTCGATTAGTCAGATTACTAAGGATTTACATTGTCGAGTTATATTTGACCCATCATCTATTGTGTTTCAGGACTGTAGAAATATTTACATATTTTCATATTCTATATGTACTTGCTTCGTTATTTTATTTCTCTGTATCTGCTTTATGTAATTTACCCATAGGACTCTCCTCTATATAAGAGAGCCTAGGGTTCTCAGAAATATCAAGCTCTTATTTTCTCCCAACATGGTATCAGAGTGGTGGTCCTAGACCAGAGCTCATACACCCTAACCCTACATCCTACCGGCCACCTTTCCTCTCGTCCTCACGCGTGCACCGCCAACGCCTCCTCTCCACACGTCAGCCCCTCCTGACATCGCTAGCCCTTCCTCTCCGCGCGCGTGTACGCCGCCAGCCCTTCCTGGCGCCACCAACCGTGCGGGCCAACCAGCCTCCCGCTCAACGCCGCTAGCCGCATGTGTACATGCCAACGCCACCAGCCCGCCAGCTATTTCCGCTCCACTGTAGTCGGCCTCTTCCTCCGCTGACGCATCTCGAGGTCTGCTTCAGTTGATGGATTTGATTGCATAAGTTTACATATGCAATCGAATCCTCACAAGTTTGTGTAGACATCTATCCTTGGTCTACGAAATCCCTGTGATCTCCATCCAACAATATGTCAGACAACAAAGTAGATGTACCCGTCATAGGTGCCTTCAAAGGTCTGACACCAATTGTTAAGATGGATGGGATGAACTATGAGCTCTGGGCCATGTAGTTCACGAGCCTCATGAAGTCAAACGATAATAAGCATATTCTTACCAATGATGAACCGATAGAGAAAACATGGACTCACGCCTCTTGGGAGGTGGATGGCGCATATGCCAAAGTTTGACTGTCAGGTACATTGACGATAGAGATCGTCAATCATGTGTTGCATTAGCCCACTGTCAAGGCAATGTGGGATATTCTGGACGCAACCTACTCTCAGGCACGGAATGAGACCAAGATTCTCCAATTGCAGCATGATATCTTCACTATCAAGCAGAATGGAAGATCTCTCCACTCACTGTACACATCCCTACGCGGAATGTTTGAAAAGCTTCACAGCTTCATGCCTCTAACGGCTACTCCTGAGCAACAGAAGATTTACAGGAATGCTACCATGGTTAGTGTATTCCTTGTTGCACTTGATCCTGAATATGATACTGCCCGCTCTCATATCCTTCCAGATGCAACTATTCCTCCAATGAAAGAAGCCTTCCGTAGACTGGATCACTGTTCCGACTGCTACTACAGGTCAGACCTCTTTGGCAATGGCAGGATACATGCTATTCTAAGCATGGTTTCCCATCATCAGCACGAGTAGTAGAGCAAGTTGAGTCTCCTGCACCTACTACTTCAGATCAGAGATTTGATGATCTCGTCGCTAAACTTCAGATATCATGCCTCCTGCCTCATTTTCAGGAGCCCATTCAGATGCGGCAGATTCTGTTTCCGCCAATACATCCGCCTCTGCTAGTACCTCAGGTAGCCCCTCTACTTTTACCTGTTGTCATAGATCTAAGGTTATAGAGTGGATTATGGACTCCGGAGGCGACACATCATTTATGTAGAGACAGAGAGCAGCTAACAGCATACAGACAGGTTCCTCCAGGACAGACCATAGTGATAACTGATGGGACTCACTCCCCTATCACAGGACAGGGGGATATTTCTTTGACGCCTTTGATGCATCTACAGAATGTGTTACATGCTCCGGATTTCTCTATGAACTTGTTGTCTATTAGCCAGCTTACAAAGGATTAACACTGTCGAGTTATATTTGACCCATCGTCTCTTGTTTTTCAGGACATCCTTACGGGTCGAGTGATTGGGTGTGACCGAGAGCAGGGCGGACTTTATAGGATGGTTCACACTCCTTTTACAGGAGCATCCTTTCAGTCAACCGGATCAGCCTCTCCCTATATGTGGCACCTACGCTTTGGTCATCTCCAGATCTAGAAGATGTCTCGTATTTTGCCACAGATTTCTCTTGGTTCCTCATTTCAGTGTGAAGCATGTCAGTTGGGAAAGCATCATCGGTCAGTTTTTCCCAGTCATTAGAGTCGGAGCAGTAGTTTCCTATTTGAGTTTCATGTCGATATCTGGGGTCCAAGTCGGGTTCCTGATCATCAGGGACACTGTTTTTTTTACGCCAAAAAAAGGGGGATACACTCAGCGGTGTTCGCCCCAGTATATTAAAGAAAGGAAAGAGGAACAAAATAGAAGGAAGCAGAAAAACAAAAACAGAACAAAAGGGCAAGACAAAAAACTATACAGAAGGCGCCACAGGCCACAAAAAAGGAGCACCCCACTGCCTCAAAAAAGGAGCACCCCACGGTGGCCTAAACCACCGACCATGAATCCACAAGTCTCGCACACTGCAGAAGCACGTTTTCCTTGTAGAAGCGTTGTCCCGAAAAGATGGCTTGATTTCACCCCAACCAAATCGACCACAATATCGCAATGGGAAGCAAGATGTCCCTTCTCGCCCTGTTTCTGTTCATCACCAGCGACTCACAAAAGGCGGAAATGTCATCCGTGCACACCCAAGCCAGATCCGCCTCCTCCCACACACCTCTAACCCTGGGACAACCAAAGAATAAATGCTCCACGGTCTCCACTGCCGAGTTGCAAAGAACACAGGAATTCGACACACTGTTTTTATCTTGTTGCAGTAGATGATTTTTCTCGTTTGTCGTGGGTGTTTCCAGTGTTGTAAAAGTCGACCGACTAGTCGGTTCGATTAGTTGAGTTGGGGGGGGGGGGGGATAGCCGACTCGACTAGGCCTAGTCGGCCATTAGTCGATCAACCCGACTAATCGACCGACTTTTACATAGAGTTTTTTTTTGCTTTTTTAAAGTCAAACCTATCCTAATATGCTTAATGTTATATTTAAAGTCAATTACTCCTTTTGTTTAATTATAATAGTATAGAAAATGTTCAAAGATATGCAAATATATAAGAATATATGTATAAAAAATTATTTATATATTAAAAATAAATAAAAAAAATTCAAAATCGACTAATGGCCGACTAAATCCGATTAGTCGCCCGATTGCCGGTTAATCCTTAGTCAGTGACCCCACCGACTAAGTACCGACTACCGCTTTCTGCAACCTTAGGTGATTCTATTGAAGAATAAATCTGAAGCGGTGGATGTGATCAAAACCTTTATTAGTGAAGTGCACAATGTTTTCTCTACATCTGTGAAGTTTGTCAGTACTGATAATGCTTTGGAATTTTGTACTCGTGCACTTTCATGTTTTTTCTTCTCGTGGTATAATTCATTAAACATCTTGTGCTTATACATCTCAACAAAATGATGTTGCTGAGAGAAAGCACCGGCATTTACTTGATGTCACTCGGACCCTTCTCATTCAGATTCATGCACCACATTCATTTTGGGGTGATGCAGTTCTTACAGCTTGTTATCTTGTAAATCGCATGCCTTCGTCTATTCCCTACGCAAGCACCCCCCCCCCCAAAATCAAGCCTCTGAGTCTGACGCACCACGCTGTGGGCCTACCGAGAGCTGCTCATGTCACACCATCCTCACCCAACCACCGTCACCTTGAGCCATCCTCCCTCCGATGACTACTCATGTTATACTTGGGTTTTGTTCATTTCTTCCAAGAACTTAGCTTTCTACAAGTTTGATAAGCTAGCAAAACGGATTCAGAATGAACAAGGATTTCCACAGTCACTAAGTTAAGAAGTAATCATGGTGGGGAGTTATGAGAATTATAACTTTTCCGACTATTGTGTTAAAGTTGTGATCAAGCATGAGATTTTTGTACCTAAAACAACTCAGAATGGCATAGTAGAACAGAAAATTGCACTCTTCGGTAGCAATGCGATCGTATAATGCTATGTAAATCTGATCTGTTTAGATATTTTTGGGTAGAGGCCATAAACACAGCTTGTTAAGTCTTAAGTAAGAGTTTCATCAGACCAGGATTAAAGAAGACACCTTTTGAGCTTTATTTCAGACGCTCACCAAGGATAGGTTATTTCATGGTTTTTGGAAGTAAATGTTATATTGTTAACATTAAGGATAGATTTGACATGTTTGATCCGAAAAGTGAAGGAATCATCTTCGATTTTTCTTCACTAAGAAAAGCTTTCAAGCTATTCATTAAGAAAACAATGATTGTTGTGGAATGTTTCGTTTGATGAAAACCTTTGCAAAACTCCTCATATACAGATATTAGAATTTGAGGAAGATGCGCAAGTATATCATTCTAACATCCCTGAGAATAGTGATTTTCATGGGTTACCTAAGAATTTTAGCTTTGTTAAAGATTAATAAAAGGAGTTGGTGATTAGAGACATCTCTAAAGGAATTTAGACAAGCTCGCACTTAAATTCATTTACGCTATCAGCGGTTGTATCCTCAGTGGAGTCGAAGCCTGCTCAGTGCTAACAAGGCCTGCAACATTAATTCTTAGTTAATGGCAATCAAGATGAACTTTGTATAATTTGAAAGAAACCATGTAGGGGGGCTTGTACCTAGACCTAAAAACCACACGAGCATTGGAACCAAGTTAGTTTTTAAGAAAAAAATTGGATGAGTAAGGAACAGTTGTCAAGAACATGGCAAGACATGTTGCTCAGGGATATATTCTGCAAGAAGGTGTCAATTTTGATGAACCCTATGCACTCATTGCAAGGATTGAGTCAATCAGAATGTTGTTAGCCTTCGCTTGTTTCAAGGGAATCAAGTTGTATCAAATGGATATCAAAAGCGCCTTCTTAAACGGCTTCATCAAAGAAGAAGTTTATGTCAAGAAACCACCCAGTTTTGAAGATCCCTTGAGATCGGAACACGTTTTTAAGTTCGAGAAAGCCTTTTACGAACTTAAGCAAGCTCCTCGAGCATGTCACGACCAACTGAGAACATTTCTACTCACCTCAGGTTTCACATTAGGTAAAGTATATTGCACTTTGTTTCTGCAGTCTGTTTTGTATTATTTATTGGTTGTGCAAGTTCATGTCGATGACATTGTGTTTGGATTCTCTAATGCAAGTCTTTGTAAGGATTTTTCTCAAGCTACGCATCGAGATAGGCACGATAGGAGAACTGAAGTACTTCTTAGGGTTGCAGATCAACCAGACAACTTCGATACTTTCTTTTCACAATAGAAGTACACGAAGGATATGCTTACAAAGTTTGGTTTTGATAATGTTTCGGGGAAGTCTAGTCGGATTGTTCTAGTGACTCACCTCAACCTTGATGAGTCCAAAAAGCATGTTGACCAACGGTTGTATATAGGTATGATCGGTTCTTTGCTTTATCTAACTGCAACTAGACTCGATATACTGTATAGTACTTGTTTAGTGATACGTTTTCAGCCTGCGCCAAATGAAAGCCACTTAAAATCAGTAAAAAGAACCTTTCGTTATCTTGCTTTTACAAAAGATTTAGGTTTGTTTTATTTGAAGATGTATTCATTGGATTTACTTGCATATATGATATAGCAACGCAGATTATACAAGCAATAGTACATATAGGAAATATACAAGAGGCACCTGTCAATTCATGGGGAATGCTCTTATTTCTTGATTTTCCAACAAAGTAAACTTGTGTGGCTCTTTCGACTACTAAAGCGGAGTATATAGCTACATCACTAGAGTGTACTCAATTGCTCTGGATGAATAGGATTCTCTATGATAACACTAGCTTAATCAACCTTGCTAAGAACCTTGTCAATCACTCTAAGACAAAACACATTGTTGTTAGGCATCACTTTCTTAAAGAAAACATTCTAAAGGTGAGATTTGTTTGGACTAACAAACAAGCAGCCAGGAAGACGTGGGGGAAAGCTGAGCTGCCAAGGGTGAATGGGAAAATTTTGAGTCCTTCTAGAGCTCTTTAAGTTCAAATTGGACAGGTTCAGTTGAAGGAGATCCAAAGTTTACGCATTCGTATGGGTTATCTGGTTGGGAAGGAATGGTGTTGTGTCTAAGGAGGAGACAATTTACGACACATGATTGATCATCAGGTTTGGTCGGATCGATCACACTTGATTGATCATTGATTCATTAGTAGGACACTGATCGATTACCCATGATTGATCATGTTACAGGAACTAATCGATCATTTAGCAAAATTTCAAATTTCAAATTTTCGATTTTTGACATGAAGATAAACTTGGAAATGGTACCAAGTGTGTCGCCTACACTTCCTTCCGAGACCCTACAAGCATGGCACCTTCCATCTCTTGACACGTCAAATCCATTACATTTTTCAAACTTGGAAAGAAGTACTCTTCCCAATCCATCAAAAGAGTTGATTTGATCATATGTCGCTAGGCCTCTTTAAAAGAGACCGAAGCCTTCCTCTCTTCTCATGCAACCAGAAAGCAAGTGAGTCCATCAAAATTAATCGAGTTTCCTCAAGCCAAACTCCAGACCTGATCGACCACTCTCTCGAAACTGATCAACCATCCATGATCGATCACCCATGTTTTGTTGATCGGCCATCTGTAAGTTCAAAATCCTTGAAAAGGCTTTTTTATTTCATCTTAGATTCTTTACCATACTAAGCACTCCTATTGTTACAAGACCTATATGATACCATATGCAAAACATGGAATGTAATGATTTTTTTAGAGAATAGATTCTTATATAGAGAGGGGTATGGTTTCTTATAAAGAGAGAAACCCTAAAACCTAATCAAACAAAATAGGAAAATATAATAGAGTTCCAAACAGGAATACTAAAAAAATAAATCACAGAAGTAGACAAATACTAATGTCCAAATATAAAGAGCATCCAAATAGGTATATGGACCCCACGTCAGAAGGAAATCTCAAAGCAATGTTCGACTAGGTTCAGCGATTTAAAGTATAACGTGGAGTTCATCAAAAGGTTGGTCTTGGAGCAGCCTAAATTTGTAGGTGGATTTGGTGGATAGGAACAATTGTGAAGAAGGAAATTGGAAATATATATGAGGTTTATTAGAAGAAATGAGAAGATACTAAAGATGTTAATGCAACAAGCATGCACTAGAATTAAACAGAAAAATCGTCTCGCATAATGTATAGGCACCTGTTTGTGAGAAGTTCATCTCTGGTTGCAACAGATCCAAAGAAAAATACAGTTACTAAATATAAGCAGGTAGTAGTAATTTGTGCAGCCAATGTTCCAAGAGGAATAGATCGCTGAGTATCCTTGAGAGAAGCTGACCGATTAGAACCAGCCATTATCCCAGTAACAGCTGGAAAAAAGAGGCCCACCAAAGCACTGAAAAACAATTAGCCTCACAGTTAAAACAATGCAGGGAAATCATTAAATATAGCAGTTGAGATGTGAGAAACACAACTTAGAACACTGTTTTCTCCCTTGTTACAGAAAAAAATATGAGAACGATGCTTATTTTTAGATGTGATGTAAAATCATAATTTAAAATGGTTGAGTTCCATTCTTTAAATTGTGCATCTGCTTCTACTTTAATATAAACATTAAACAAAAGGAAATTGACTTTATGATATTGCATCTAACAAATGACTTGGGTAACCTTCTGATGTGGTCAAAGAATTCTGAATGAAGAATTGATAAAATTAGAAAATTTTATAAAGAAAATGGCGCCATCCATGAAGCCAGGCCAGCTTAACATGTGAAAAGGCTTGGTTTTTGTTTTAATTTTGTTGTTGTTTACTTCCACCTGCAAGGATACAAGTGGACACTATGCATTCAAGAACTTATGAAGCACAACAAGTCAGCAGCATGCCGTCATTTCACATTATATTGACAGACTGATGCAGCTCGAATTTTTAGGGAGAGAAATTTACAGTGAGAAAGGAGGAAACGGGCAAAGTAGAAGAGGAAGACGCCAAGACGCATGAGAAGAAGGGGAGGAGGACTGCAGAATGGAGTTTGACAGGAGAAAAAACCAAATTAGAGGAATGACATCAAACTGAAAGACTAACCAAAAATCCATACCATTTATTGTTCCTTCACTATATGTGATGCCAACTTTATATAGAGTCAAAACCAACAAGGAGGTACACCTCTTCACCTAAAAGGAAGAATTCTTTGTCTAAAGGACACCTCCAAAGGGGTTGGACTTACAAAATTCATAGGGAAGAAAATGATAAACCGAAATTCGGGTGCATCAGCTCCCCCAGTCAAGAAAAACTCTTCTTCATTCAACCTGCTTTCCGTTTTCGTTGAATAAATGACTACAAGAGAAAAGTTAATATGGTGGTTACTTGTTGAGGGAGAAAAGGTGGCAGTGCGAGAAGCCAATGTGGTGGTGGGCTGGTTCTTTGCATTTGGTTGGGGGTAGGGATGGTGGTGGCTTTGGGGGCGGTCGGCACTGCGACAACATCACTGTGGTACATTGATGCTCGCACGATTTATATTTTGAAGGGAACGATGCCTCGTGTTGAGGGTATGCATTGGCTTTACACATGGTGGTAAAAACTAGGATGGTAATGTTGTTTCCACATGGGAAAAGGGTGATAGTTTAAGGACGGGCTGAGGATAGTGCAGTGTCGAGGGTCATTGCTATAAAAATCAGCCGACTAGTCAGCCCGATTCATCGAGTCAGGGGGTAGTCGACTCGACTAGGCCTTGTCGATCAATGCTCAGCCCCTCTGACTAATTGGGCCTACTAGTTAGCTGATTAGTCGATCGATTTTTCCATGATATTTTAAAAAAATCATGCAATTCATGATGGCTCCTTTTAATCTTGGTTGGTGTTTTTAGTATTTATGCTTTCTCAATGTTGCAGAAGTCATCCATGCATAGTTTAAACCATTTATAATAAATCGTTAAAAAAACTATGATATGGTGTATATTCAATTTCTGTTTTAAATGAAATGCATAGCAAAATCAAAAAAGAATCGCAGACGGGGACGATGCCCCTTCCAACCTCCACAAGGGTAGGGGGCGCACCTGCTAGCCCCCCGCGAGACCCCTAAATGGTGTGGTAAGGTGGCAGAGGAGGGACATCATATGGTTAGGATTCAAAGAATATTAACTTGTATTATTGTTAATGATATTGCTTACTATAAATATTTATATATGGCTGATTTATTTTTTATGCAAACCATTCACTGCTAATGTCATTGGTTAGTATTTATGTTGTTAATTTTTATGAATGTTAAATTTTTTTATTGGTGCGGTGTTCTTGTTATGTTTTTATATTTTTATGAATGTATTGTAGTATTAAAAACATGTTAAAATCTATGCAAATATATAAGAATGTATGTATAAAAATTGATTTATATATAATAATTAAAAAAATCAAAACCGACAAAAGGCAGACTAAATCTGATTAGTCAACTGATTGTTGATTAATCCATAGTAGTGAGCATGCCGGCCGAAAACCGACTATCGACTTCCGCAACCTTGCCGAGGGTAATTGTCGATGCAAGTCTAATAGCATTTGTAAACTTTATTGATGTAGTGTTGAGTTTGTTAATGATATGATGGTGATAGCACTGTCATGAAGACCTTGATAATGGTGGCATGCAACAATGAGAGATGTCAGCATAGCAAGTGGGTGGAGGCTTATGGCAACAATTATTGCAGGCAACATTAACTTCAGGTCCAGTGGACGAATGGAGCAGGTTCATCTGCTTGCAATTGCGGAGAGTTGGTCAATTCATGTATTCATATTGCTTGGTTTCTTCTCTAATGCTCAAGCATTATGCATGAAGATCCGGTGCAATTGAAATACCAAATAAAGATGATATTTGAAAATAGACATGGCGACCTTTACATGCTGAGATAGAAACATAGATAAATAGAATTATGTAGAATAATAATATGTAAGAGATGATAATGATGGAGGCAATCTCCAAAACCAATCAATGTCCAGAGTCCCCATTTTACGGAGGGGTAGAACTAAAAAATTAAAAAGGTTAACAAAACTAAAATTATTGAAACCCTAATTGGCTCCTAGATTTACTCTCAAGTTAACTACCTAAATTGGCCACCATAATATTGAGATATTAAATGATGCCAAAATATTTAAACAAAATTAAAATTACTGAGAGATTCAAATAATTGAAAAAGAAACCAATAAAATCCCAAAACCCCAGTATATAATTGCATCAATTCCTCCTCTGTTTTGAAAAACTCATAACCTAGTCAGTTTCTTAACCGTTAAATGCATCAAACAAAGTCTTAAAATTGCTTGGTATTCTTTTTTCCCAATAATTTGTTGGTTGGAGAGGGGATGAAACTGTAACTTTTCTACCCCTTTATTCAAGTACATTCTTCTTGTTGGGAAAAATGAGAGAGTTGTTTATTCCATACACCCTAGGCTCTCTTACATAGGAGAGTAGTCTATGGGTAAAATACATCAAGAGTCCAAAGGAAAAAAGAAAATACGAAACGGTACAAAAGAGAATAACATATATCTCTACACTCCCCCTCAAGGTGGAGCATAGATGTCAATCATGCTCAGCTTGGACGAACACTTCTGGAACGGCCCTTGAAGTAACGCCTTCGTAAAGATGCCTGCAGTTTGGTCCCCTGAGCTAACATGTGATGTAGAAATAAACCCCTTCTGAATCATATCTCGTATGAAGTGATAATCAACCTCAATGTGCTTGGTTCGTTCATGAAATGTTGAATTATTTGCAATGAATAGAGCAGCTTGATTGCCACATTCCAAAGCCATACGAAGAGGGACTTTTATATATAGATCTGTAAGCACAACTTTCACCCACATCATTTCTGTACTGACCTGGGCCATAGCCCTATATTCAGACTCAATACTGGATCTTGCTACAACCGTTTGCTTCTTGCTTCTCCATGAGATCAGAGAGTCTCCGACACACACAAAACCTCCAGTGGTGGACTTCCTATCCTTAGGACATCCTGCGTAATATGCATCTGCACATGCTGAGATAGTAATTTCCTTGTCTTTCTTGAACAGCTGACCTGCACCTGGAGATGACTTAAGGTATATGAGTATCATATGTATAGCATCCATATGTACCTGACGTTGTTGCTCCATGAACTGGCTCACCCGACTCACAGCAAAGGAAATATCGGGCCTGGAAATAGTAACATAGAGAAGCTTGCCCACCAGTTCTCTGTATCTTCTCCTATCCACCTCAACGGTGTCGTCATCATATAATTTCATACTGGGATCCATGGGTGTAGTGGCAGGTCAGCAACCAAGCATTCATGTTTCACTCAACAGGTCAGTGACATATTTTCTCTGGTCATTACGAGCCCATGAGGTCGAGAAGACTAAATGGGTTGGAGAGAAAGCAAGGGAGATCGAGAAGACAGGCTTTAAACTTTGGTATTCAGGTAAAGATAAGGGCAGAAACGGTGTTGGAGTGGTTGTTCATAAAGATTTGAAGGATTGTGTGGTTGAGGTGCAAAGATTTGGGGGATCGGATTATTTTGCTAAAGTTGGTGCTTGAAGAAGAAATTCTGAATATCATCTCAGTTTATGCACCACAAATTGGTTTAGATGAAAGGACTAAACAAGCTTTTTGGGAGGATATGGATAAGATTTTACAAGGAATCCCACAAAGAGAGATGGTTTGCATAGGTGGAGATCTTAATGGACATGTGGAAAAAGATGTTTCAGGGTATGCAAGTGTGCATGGAGGACATGGTTTTGGGGATAGAAACGAAGAGGGAAAAGTCATTCTGGATTTTGTAACTGCATATGATCTTTTCATAACAAACACTCTTTTCAAGAAGAGGGAGGAGCATTTAATTACTTATAAGAGTGGCTCAACTAGAACACAGATCGACTACTTTGCGTTGAGGAGAAGAGATCAGTTATGTTGCAAAGATTGCAAAGTAATCCCTGGAGAGAGTTTGACAACCCAACATCGCTTGTTAGTCTTGGATTTACAAATAAAAGGGCTGGTAAAGAAAAGGAAGGTTCCTAAGATCACTAGAACTAGGTGGTGGAATCTTCCGCTGAAGCAATCAAGCTTCAGGGAGAAGGTTTTAGAAGACTTATCTTGGGATTGTAGCGGTAGTGCAAACGAGATGTGGGAGGTAGTAGCATCTTGTATCCGAAAGGTAGCCAAAGAGATGCTCGGCGAGTCAAAAGGAGGAGCTCCGGATCAAAAGGAGGCTTGGTGGTGGAGTGAAGGGGTGCAAGAGAAGCTAAAATTTAAAAGAGCTTGCTTTAAAGCTATGTCTAAGGATAAAATAGAGGAAATTGTCACAGACTATAAAATAGCGAAGAAGGAAGCAAAGAAGGCTGTAAGCGAAGCTAAGTCAAAAGCTTATGAGGTTTTGTATAAAAATCTCAACTCTAAGGAGGGCCAGAAGGATATATTCAGGTTGGCCAAAGCAAGAGAAAGAAAGACCAAAGACCTTTCTCAAGTGAGATGCATTAAGGACGAGGAAGGTCACGTGCTTGTTACTCAGAAGGATATAGAGACTAGATGGGAGCAATACTTCCATAAACTTTTCATTGGAGAAGGAAATAGAGAGATCACTTTGGGTGATCTAGCTAGTAGTGAAAGTTACTTGAATCGTGCATACTATAGACGAATACAAAGAAAAGAAGTAGAGGAGGCTTTGAAGGTTATGAGACCTGGGAAAGGTGTTGGACTGGATGACATCCCTGTAGAAGTATGGAAAGTTTTAGGTGAGCGTGGTTTGACTTGGCTTACGAATCTTTTCAATGTTATTTGGCGAAGCAAGAAAATGCCTGAAGATTGGAGGAGGAGTATCGTGGTGCCTCTTTATAAGAACAAAGGAGACATTCAAAATTGTTCAAATTACAGAGGTATCAAGCCGATGAGTCACACTATGAAAATTTGGGAACGTGTGATCGAAAGAAGGTTGAGACAAGTTTCCCAAATAAAAGAAAACCAATTCGGATTCATGCCAGGTCGCTCAACTATTGAAGCCATCCATTTGCTGAGGAGAACAATGGAAATTTATAGAGCTAAAAGGAAGAATCTCCATATGATCTTTATTGATTTGGAGAAGGCTTATGATTCCGTCCCACGAGAGATACTGTGGAGAGTTTTGGAGAAGAGACAAGTACCTGTCCTATACATTAATCTCATAAAGGATATGTATGATACAGTTTTATCTTGTGTAAGGACCCCGATGGGGAAGACTGACTATTTTGATATCAACACTGGTCTACATCATGGTTCAGCTTTGAGTCCATTTCTTTTTACTTTGGTTATGGACGAGTTGACAAGTCACATTCAGGATGAGTTACCTTGGTGTATGTTATTTGCTGATGATATTGTGTTGATTGACGAGACTAGAGATGGAGTAAATGAGAAGCTTGAGGTTTGGAGACATGCATTGGAGACTAAAGGTTTTCGTATAAGTAGGGCTAAGACGGAATATATGGAATGCACCTTTGATGGAAGCAATGGTGAAGGAATCGAGGTGAAGATTGATGACGATAATATTCAGAAGAGAGATTCTTTTAGATATCTGGGATCTATTTTGCAACATGATGGGGAAATTGATGGAGATGTTACTAATAGAATCAATGCATGCTGGCTAAAGTGGAGAGGAGCCTCCGTTGTTCTCTGTGATAAGAAAATTCCTTTAAAAATTAAAGGAAAGTTTTACAAAGCAGCCGTGAGACCTGCTATGCTTTATGGTTCTGAATGTTGGCCTGTGAACCATAGACATGTGCAGAGAATGGTTGTAGCAGAAATGAAAATGCTAAGATGGATGTGTGGACATAAACGTAAAGATCGGATTCAGAATGATGTAATCAGAAAGAAAGTTGGTGTAGCTTCGATCGAGGATAAGATGCGAGAAAACCGCTTAAGATGGTTTGGTCATTTGCAAAGAATGTCAACTGATGCACCGGTTAGGAGATGCGAGTGGTGGGATGTTGAGCCGGCTAAGAGAGGGCGAGGACGGCCCAAGAAGTGTTGGAAAGAGACTATACGAAGGGATCTTAGTTTTTTGGATACAAGTCCGAGATTGACCCAAGATAGATCTGAATGGAGGCGAAGAATCCATGTAGCCGACCCTACTTAATTGTGGGAAAAGGCTTTGTTGTTGTTGTATTACGAGCCCATGAAGATTTCCGGCGAATTCCAATCCCAGAAAATATTTAAGAACTCCAAGGTCCTTGGTGACAAATTCACGACCCAACATTTCTTTCGCCCTCAGAGTTCCCTGTTCATCATCACATGTAATCAAGATATCATCTACATACACCATAATTGCAATAATACCTATGGGTGTCTTCTGTACTAACAAGGAATGATCTGCATTGGAATGTATGTACCCCTGTTTTTCAAACAGGTCTGAGAGCATCTCGAACTACGAGTTGTGGACCATGCAATTCATGAGCCTAATGAAGTCAATGGGTAAGAAGCATATTCATACCGAGGAAGAGCCGACGGAGAAGACAGGGTTGTATGCCTCATTGAGGATGATGACGCCTATGCTCAGGATTGGTTGTCTGGTACCTTGACACTAGAAATTGCAAATGATGTCTTGCACCAGCCCACCGTCAAAGCCACGTGGGACATTCCTTCCGCCACGTACTCACAAGCCAGGAATGAGATAATTTTTAAAGCTTCAGCACGACATCTTCATTATAAAGCAGAATGATCGACCCTTGCATGCTCAATATACTACATTGCGCGGGATGTTTGAGAAGCTACATAGCTTCATGCTTCTCTAGTGTTGAAGACATGACGGAATGCTACGATGGTTGGTGTCTTTCTCGCCTCCCTTGACTCACAATTTGAGGCCGCTTCCTCCCAGATACTGGTTGATGCTACCATTCCTCCTATAGAGGAAGCTTTCTGTAGATTGAGTCAGATCAACATTTCAACTGCCGCTCTAGTGTTGAATTCCTATGCAATGGCGACCTTTCGTGGAAGAGGAGGTCCATCTCAGTTCCGTGGATGGGGATCACGTGGTAGAGGTGGACGTGGTCGTAGACCACCTTGTACCTATTGTCACCGATCTGGTCATACAAAAGATACATGCTACTCCAAGCATGGTTTCCTAGCATCCGCCTGTGTAGCAGAGCAGGGTCAGACTTTTGCCGCTCCACATACACAAATCAGCGATATGATGAGGACTGAGAGACATCATGCTCCCAGCTAGTATCACGTCACCTGCTTCAGAGAACATCTTGGACATCGCTGCTACTACATGAGCCAGTACCCCAGGTAGTGTTCATGCCTCTACCTCTTATCATGGTCCAGATATCTCAGAATGGATCATATTCAGGTGCTACACATCACTTGCGTGGAGATAGAGATCAGCTTACAGCCTACAGGCAGGCATCTCCAGGAAGGATTGAGATCATCGTAGATAGGATTCATTCCCCTGTCACAGGATAGGGGGAGATCACTTGATGCCCTCAATGCGGTTGCAGAATGTGTTGCATGCCTCTGATTTCTCAATGAATATACTATCTATTGGTCATATTACTAAGGATTTACATTTTTTTTGAAACCAAATACAAGGGATACACTCATTGGTGTTCGCCCCAACTTTTATTTAAAGGACGAAAAAACGGAGAAAGACAAAGGAAAAACATGAACAAAGACATACAACTACAACTCCCACTCCTCAATCAGCTTCGCCGCATGTATCACCACATTTTCCTTGTAGAATCTCTGCCTAGAAAAGAGGACCGCATTCCTACCCAACCACAGGGCCCACAGGATGGCAATTGGACAAAGGAGCTCCCGTCACGCTCGGCTCATGTTGGCAACCAACGAGCTGCAAAAGGAGGCCAGGTCTACCGTGCACAACCAAGCCATCCTTTCCTCCTCCCAAACCAGCAGCGCTCTAGGACATTTGAAGAACAGGTGCTCAAGGGACTCAACCGCCTCCTCGCACAAGAGGCACCTATCAGAGACGAAGCCCAGAAGTCTAGCACACCAGTCCCTAGTCATCAACCTTTGCCTACGGAACAACCACAGGAAGAAACCAATCCGCTCAGGGAGGCCCAGACTCCAAAAAAAGGCACAATCATGAATCAAAACCTCCGAGCGCGACGGGGAGGAGGGGGGGCTCCAAATCGCCCCAAACGCCTTCCTAACCGTGAAAGGACCCATATCCCATCTCCTTGATAGAATCCAGCAATCCAGCATCGAGAGAAAATCCTCGAGCCTCTGGTCCGAGAAATTGGAAGAGAAGGCGGGGAACCAATTACCATCCGACCAGCAAGAAGCAACCACCGCATTCGTATCAACCGCTAGAGCATACAGGCGAGGGAACCGCGTGCACAATGCTCCCCCCCCCCCGGTCCAATCATCAGTCCAGAAGGCGAAGGATTCGCCATTGCCAAGCACCGGCATAAGCATAGAGATATGCTGGGAGAAGACCTCCCTTATCCCCTTCTAGAACGGCGTGGGAGATCCCACACGAGTACTAAGGCTTGGCGGCGCACCACCGATACTGTAAATTTTGCGCAGAACGTTGCTACAGAAATATTCCCCAGGCCCCCAAATTTTGCTTGCCCATTTAAGAAGCAAAGTCTCGTTCATTTGATCCAGCCTTCGGACCCCCAACCCCTCCTCCTTCTTTGGGAGCGCAATTACATCCCACTCGATAAGGTCCATCCCCCCGAATCCTCCCCATGCTTGGCCCATAAGAACCTACGTGTTAGCTTCTCAAGCCGGCTACGGATCCCCTTCGGCAAGCAGCGATTGGACAAGAAGTAAACCGAGATTGAGGAAAGAACCGCCTTTAAGAGGACCAAATGCCCCCCTTTGGAGAGGATAGCCGAGTTCCAGCCCGCCAACCTCGCCTCCAGCTTCTCAACAACCTTGAGCCAATCCTGCAACTTCGTTCTTCCAACTGTCAAGGGCATCCCAAGATAGTCAATTGAGAGGGAGCCGCAATCTGATCCTAACGCTTGGCCACAAGCATCTGCCTCCGCCACAGAAAGGTCGAACATGATGACCTTTGATTTATTTGCATTCTTGTAAAGACCGGACAACTCGCTGAAAAGATCCAGGGCCGCGGACATGCCGTAGGCTTCCGAAGCGCCCCCCTCAATGAAAAAGGTAGTATCGTCAGCATATAGCAAAAGCGGGATCAAAGAGCCATCCCTGGAGTAACCAGCCGAGAAACCACAATCAACCACACGATACACAATGCGCGCCAAGACATCCGCAGCATTGACAAACAACAGGAGAGCAAGGGAGCAGCCCTGCCGCACGCCCCTACGCGGCTGGAAAGACCCACCCTCCGGGCGTCCATTCACCATGACCGAGAAAGAAGACGTTGTCACACAATGTTTCATCCAAGATATCCACAGCACCGGGAAACCTCTCCTCCGCAGGACCGACCAAAGGAACTTCCAATCTAAGCTATCATAAGCCTTTGCAAAGTCTACTTTCCATAAAACACCTTGCTTGTCCCGTCTCTTCCAGTCCGCAATGATTTCCGACGCAAGAGTAAGACAATCCGAGATTTGCCTACCCTGCATAAAAGCAGACTGGAACGGGGACATAATAGTCACAAGAACCCGGCTGAGTCGCACGGCAAACATCTTTGCCACAATCAGGTAGAGTGCGTTAGAGAGAGCAATGGGGCGGAAGTCCTCGATACGTTCTGCCAGCGTGGACTTAGGAAGGAGAACGAACAGGGACATATTGATCCTCTCGAAGCCAGCATTGCCCTCATAGAACTCAGATATGATGTCCAGAACCTCGTGGCCCACGAGGTCCCAAAAATCTCTGTAGAAAGCCACCGGGAAGTCATCAAGACCCGGAGCCCCATCCGCATTCAAGCTCCAAACCGCATCCTTAACCTCCTCCAAGGAGACACCCTGCGTCAGCTCAGCACATCTCAAGGGCGGCAAAGATGAAGCCCCAATCCCCGTCCACCTCCAAAGCATGGGTATTGTCCTCACCGAGAATTCCCTAAAGTGATCGACAATCGCTTGCCCCAATTCTCTGTCACCATCCACATGCACGCCATTGACCGTAATCGATCTCAGAGCATTTGATAGACGCCTCCCGCTGGCGATGCGATGGAACAACGCCGTGTTAGCATCCCTCTCTTTAAGCCAAGCACTTCTTGATCTTTGTCTCCATTCAGCGACGTACTTGATGCCCTCAGACGTGATTGTTTTTTGAGCAAGTGAGCGAGTGGCCAGCTCATCCCCCGATAATTCCCTAAGGGCTCGTTTGGTTGCAGGGTTGGGTTGAGTCGGTTACTATTCACAAGGGTACCTCCTCCTCACAGTTTACTATTCACCCAGCTCAGCTCAACCCTGCCCAACCCAACCCTTCCCAACCCTGCAACCAAATGAGCCCTAAGATATTCCAGAGCATCAAGTCTACTAACCGCCTCCTCCGCCTCCAGCACATCTGGCGGCCCTGGAGTCCTTGAAGGAGCTCAGCCTCGTGCGCAGGGACCCGAACTTATGAACAAACCTAGACGCAGTCGAGCCCAAAGCCTCCATGTTGGACCAGTGAGAAACCATCTCTAAAATTTTCTTTTAGCAACCAACTCTTCTCATACCTAAAGAGACCCCTCTGCGTAGGGGGATCACCGGAATCCCAAAGGATTGGTGTATGGTCGGACAAGGCCCGCGGGCGAGCCACCACAGAGCAGAGCGCGAAACAATCAAGAAGCTCGGCCGAAGCCAAGAATCTATCAACTCGAGAACGAGAATTGGAACTCCTCCAAGTGTAGGCCAAATCCCCCGCATCCAAAACCTTCAGGGCCAACGAGTCAACAGTGTCCGCAAAATCATCAGAACCCGGGTACTGACCACCCTTGAACCGAGACATGTCCGTCGTTCGAAGAGTAACGTTGAAATCACCCCCCTATGAGCCAAGGGATACCCGCGAAGGCCCTACTCGCCTCGTGCAGGTCCTGCCACAACTCCCTTCGCAGATTATGACAACACGGGTCGTAAACACACGAGACCGCAAGTGGCGAAGAGGAATCAGCACATACCAAAATAACCGAGAGAACATGTCTCCCGTGCAGCACCGAGCTAAACGTCAAGGCCGACGATCTCCACGCCACCAGCATCCCTCCAGACGCGCCTACAGTATCCATAGCTCCGAACTCATCGATTCCCCCAGCACCAAAAGACTTCCACACAACATCCGTGACGGATTGGAGCTTCGTCTCTTGTAACATTACCACATCACAACACCACTCAATGAGGCGAGAACCAAGGATCTTCCGCTTGTTCAGCTCCCCGAGCCCCCGAACATTCCAGGACAGAATCTTCATTTAGAACACGATTGCTGTCCCTGAATGCGGATCACCCCAGAGGGCTTCTGTAATGGACGTCATTAGGTCTGAGCATGGTTGTGGCTCAGATTGCACAGTCTGCGATCTATTCATGCGCCTGTATCTCTTACCGGATCTTTTTTCAGCGATCCCTTCAATAGGACAACCACCACCCGCCTCTTGGCGGGGCACAAGTGAAGGAGCAGAAGGTAGAGCGCTAGAAGATTCCCCAACCAGGACGGCGGCCAAGGTCGGATGAGAACCGGTAGTATGCGAAGCGGAAACACGCGAAGAGCCCCCAGCAGATGGCACGAGGGCGTTGGAGGAACACGACGACTCGTGGGAGGGAACTGCAGCCATGGTCCAGGACCCACGAGCAGGAAGCGCCCAGCCATCCGATGACGAAAGAGTCAGGCAAGGCGTCGGATCAGAGAGGCCCAGCACGGTTGAGAATAATTGAGTAGGTAGGAACTCGGAGGGGGCCATACCACCCAATAAAATAGCAGTAAGTGGGCTTGAAACCCCCTAGGGCCGACCCGCCAAAGGATTCGAGAGAGCAGCCGAAAGTCCGGTGTCCGAAGCCAGAGACAAAGCGAGAGTCGTTGAAGAGAGAGCGGGCACCACCTTTGCCACCTCAGCAGATAAAGAGAAGTTTGTCTCGTTGAAAAGAGAGAACGGAAACCCCTTGGAGCCGTGAGCAGGGTGGCCTCTAAAGACCGGTCCAAACATCATATGATGGACTATCCCTTCCTATGACATTGGTGCTTCAGTCTACTTCCAATTCATAAATTGCATCAAGTCTTTCCCCAGATTTCACCCCACTCATCATTCAACAGTGAGGTGTGTCAATTAGGGAAGCATCATCGATATGTCTTCCTTGTCGTCGGACTCGGAGCATTATCTCCCCATTTGAGTTTTTCCATGTAGACATTTGGGGTTCAAGTCATGTTTCCGACCATCAGCGACACATTTTATTAAGTTGTTGTGGATGATTTTAATCGTCTGTCTTGGATTTTCTTATTGAAGAATAAATCGGAAGCCGAAAATGCAACAATGAATTTCATTAAAGATGTGCAGAATGTTTTTTCTACATTTGTCAAAATTGTCAGGACTGGTAATACGATGGAATTTTATACTCATGTGCTCTCTCAATTCTTCTCATCTCATGGTATTCTTCACCAAACATCATGCACATATACGTCTCAACAGAACGGTGTTGTTGAAAGAAAGCACCATCACCTTCTTGATATCACACGTACCCTCTTGATCCATAGTTGTACACCTCATTCATTCTAGGGCGATGCGGTTCTCACAGCTTGCTATCTCATTAACCGCATTCCCCCGTCGATGTTGGGGGAGAAGGTACTTTTTTTCCTTGTTTTCCCTAACAAGGAGTTGTTTTATCTTCCCCCTTACTTTTTTGGATCTGTTGCGTTTGTCCATTCGTTGTCTTCAGGTATTGACAAGCTCTCTCCTAGGGTTGTCAAATGTGTCGTAGTCAGGTACTCTAGAACTCAAAAGGATTATCTTTATTATGATCCCTTAAACAGGAGATATTATGTTAGCGAAGATGTGACATTTTTTGAGTCCCTCGAGTGACAGGTTGACACCTTCAGATTCAGATAATGTCTTCCAGAAATCAACAAGGGTTTGTGATGATTCAGAGGAAATATGTCACCGATTTGCTAAGTGACAAGGGTATGCTTGGATGTCACCTTACTACTACACCTATGGATCCAAGCATGAAGATGTATGATAATGATACTAATGAGGTTCAGAGGATAAGATACAAGGAATTGGTGGGAAAGCTCCTTCACCTTACCATTACCAGACCCGATATTTCATTTGTTGTCAGTCGAGTGAGCCAGTTCATGGAACAGTCTCGTCTGGTACATATGGATGCTATACAGATGATAGTAAGGTATCTTAAATCATCTCCATGTGCAGGGCTGCTATTTAAAAGATGTGGCACTATCACTATCTGATGCAATCATTCCCAAATTGGCAGGGTAAATCGAATTGAATCAGAGGGCTGATTTGGGGATTTTTCAAATTAGGGATATACATCCATAATTAGTTATTTTAAATTAGTTGCATATTTTATTTAAATAAATTGAGATTGTAATCTCAACGTTTTGGTAGATAAAATTAGTTAATAGCCAATTAGAATCGGTTAGAGTCGATCGATTAGGATTTTATTTGAATTCGAATTTCTTTCTAATTTTGTAATCCATCCCCTCCTATATAAAGGGGATGTTAGTCTATTGTAATGAACAGTTCAGAATATATTTAAATTGAGATTTATCTCTAGTTTCTCTCTCTTCCCTTGGTGCAATCTAGTCGATTAATCCTTAGTCAGTATACCAGCTGACCGAGAGTACAGACTACCGACTTTTGTAGCCTTGCCTCATGCCGCCTTATCTTAGGAGATTCCCATGGTCAATTGTACATACTCATGTCATAATAAAAAGGCACCACACCGAGAATAGAGAGGGTTCTAGAGACTTAATGGGCTCTCTCGGAAAAGTGGAATAAAGTAGTATTAAGAGGCATGAAATACTATGTAAAGAATACAATATGCAATGCAAAGGCATTGCTTATGTCGTGCATTTGATGGTGTTGTATTCTGGTGTTTTCATTGTGCTTTGTCTAGCATCTTAACAAATTTTTGATGACATCCTCTAGATGATTCTCTGACTTTCAAAATATTTATCACTTGGGAAAATCAAAAAGAGAAACTAATTGACAAGTATTTAATTGACAAAAAAAACTATATTAATTCAAAGATTCATGCCAATGTTATTACGAAGAATATTTGAAATGTGACAATATCATAGCACAATGAGGCTCAAGGCATAGACCAGCAATCATATTTAGGTCAAGAAACAAAAATTGCAAGCGAAGAAAATGACAGCATGCTTACTTAAAATTCCAATATATTGATCCATTAGCGGTGGGTATTCCAGCATTGTTAGTATACTGATAATCTGAACTCCAATTTTCTTTAAATGTATGTAGCTTTAAACCAGTTATTCCACCTGTGCTAGAGATTTGCATTAGAAAAATAGGTCATTTAGGCATCATATTTTATGAAGAGTTCAAAACTACGACTAAAATAAAAGATGCACACTTACTTGAAGCATTTTTCGTAGGGGCTACAAGTAGACCGACAAATATGCAGAAAAGAGAGAAAAGTACAGGAATGAGGAAAGCAGGAGCAACTCTGTTGATCATCTTCACACCGCCAAATACAATAAAGCAGAGAAGGATGGTTATAACAACACCATAAATTTGTAGATCGTGAGAACTCGGGGTGGATACAGTTGTTCCATTTAGTGTACCATTTGGGATCGTTGCACTCTCTGCAAAACAACTACAGTTACATGGGAAATAAAATTTGTAGTAAATCCTAGGCAACAAAACGTCAATTTTCTGAGAATTGATATGCTGAAAAATCAGCAACCGGAAAAAAGGAAAGAAAAATAAAAGGAAAGGAAAAAATGGCTTTACAAAGTACAATGTAATAGCGCATTGGTAAGACAGTGAAGAGACAAGACGACTACATGCTAGAGTGCATGCACCTGCATGTGTGGATGTACGCAAATATAAATAGGTGTGCGTGTCTATGTACATTGTGTTATCTCCATAATAGCAATTAGAACTAATATATACATGTAAACATATGTGTATGTACTGTGTAGAACTTAGAACTAATATATAATTATAGTAGTTAGAACTGATGTATACATGTAAACATATGTGTATCACTGTTGTCAAAAGCCCTCCGGGCGCTCGCCTAGGCTCCCAGGCGAGGCGAGGCGAGGCCCTAGCGCCTTAGCTCCTTCCAGGCGAGGCGTTTTGCCTCAGGCGCCGCTCAGGCGAGCGCCTGACTTGAGGCTCTGGGTGCTCGCCTTGAGCGCCCAAGGCAAAAGTAAGGCTTTTTACCGATTTTATGTGATTTTTATCCATGTTTAGATTTTTATATTAGATATATATTAGTTCTAAGTATAATTAACACACGTACTTATACATATGCACACACATGTATATGTAATTTACACACACTTTTAGTTCATATACATGTACATGTACATTCATGTTTTAGTTCTAAATATTACATATACTTTTGACTAAAAAGTATATATTCTTCTCTATATATATTAGCTTGAAGTATTATAAATACATATATGTACATATAAATAGACAAAAAACACATGTATACATAGGCATGTACGCATACTTATACATAAACACATACACATGTATGCAAATATATACTCATACAGATACACATACATACAAATACACACATAAACACAAATATTTAATACATATACATTCATATGCAAGTACAAGCATACATTATACATACACACATTAATAAATAGTGGATTGATCGTAAAATATATTTTGGTGATAGCCTATACATATACATACACATAAATAGACATAGACATGTACATGCACACATTTATATACACGCTTATAAACACACCCACAAATATGTCGTATTGGTTTTAAATTGAAATATAAGCTATACATGCATATATTTACAACTATACATACATACACACATGCATAAGTACACTTTTATATACGTGTGTTTAAACACACCCATAAATATATTGGATTGATCTTATATTGAAATATAAGTTATACATACATATATCTACAATTACACATACATACACAAGTGTGTATGTGCATATATTACATAGACTCATGCATAATTTATTTATTTTTATATATGACGCCTTTCTTTTCTCAGGCGAGCGCCTAGGGAGCGCCTAACGCCTCGGGCGTTTTGCACCCCCTAGCGCCTTGGAGCGCCTCTCGCTTTTAACAACACTGATGTGTATGTAGAACATAGAACTAATATATGTGTGTTGGGAAACGTGAATGAGATGATCTATTCCATAGCCCTAGGCTCTCTTATATAGGAGAGTAGCCTATGGGTAAATTACATAAAGAGAATAACAAGAAAATAAAATAACAAAGAGATACAGTTATTCAATATGCGTCAACACTCCCCCTCAAGATGGAGCATAGATGTCAATCATGCTCAGCTTGGAAGCACACTTCTGAAATGGAAATCGTAACAATGCCTTGGTGAATATGTCTGCAGTCTGGTTCTCCGAAGTAACATGAGATGTGGCAATGAATCCTTTCTGAATCATATCACGTATGAAGTGACAATCCACCTCAATATGGTTGGTCCGCTCATGAAATGCAGGATTGTTTGCAATAAACAAAGCAGCCTGATTATCACATTCCAAGTTCATAGGAAGTGGTACATCTAGGTATAAATCTGTCAGCACCGCTTTCACCCACATCATCTCTGTAGTAACCTAAGCCATAGCCCTATATTCGGATTCAGCACTAGATCTAGCTACCACAGTTTGTTTCTTACTCCTCCATGAGACTAGGGCATCTCCAACATAGACAGCATACCCTGAGGTGGACTTCCTATCCTTGGGACATCCTGCATAGTCTGCATCTGCGCATGCTGAGATAGAAATCCCCTTTCCTTTCTTGAATAGCAGACCTGCACCTGGAGAAGATTTGAGATATCTAAGTATCATATGTATTGCATCCATATGCACCTGGCGTGGTTGCTCCATGAACTGGCTCACACGGCTCACTGCAAACAATATATCTGGCCTAGTGATCGTAACATATAACAGTTTGCCTACCAGTTCTCTATATCTTCTCCTGTCCACCTCCTCTGGGTCATCATCATACAGCTTCATGCTAGGATCCATTGGTGTCGTAGCAGGTCGACACCCTAGCATACCTGTCTCACTCAGTAGATCAGTAACATACTTCCTCTGTGACATGACTAATCCATACGGATTTCTGGTAAACTCCAGCCCCAGAAAATACCTAAGGACTCCCAGGTCCTTGGTGACAAACTCGGTCCCCAGCCTTTCCTTTGTCTGCTTAATGCCCTGGTCATCATCACCTGTAATCAAGATATCATCAACATAAACCATGATTACAATGATACCTCTCGCCATCTTCTGTACAAACAAGGAATGATCAGCATTGGAGCGTTTATATCCTTGTTTCTCAAAGAGGTCTGACAGCTTCTGGAACCATGCTCTGGGGCTCTGCTTAAGGCCATAGATGGCCTTATGTAATCTGCAAACCTTGGAACACTCCCCCTCAACAGCAAAACCTGGTGGTTGTTGCATATAGACTTCCTCCTGCAAGTCTCCATACAGAAATGCATTCTTCACGTCCAGTTGATAGAGTGACCAGTCTCTAGCAACTGCAACTGATAACAGGATCCGTAGAGTGGAATGACGCGCCACAGGGGAGAACGTGTCAAGGTAATCTACCCCATATGTCTGTGTGAATCCCCGTGCAACTAGGCGTACCTTGTACCTGTCAATGGAGCCATCTGCATTGTGCTTAACTGTAAACACCCATTTTCAACTCACCGGGCTGACATCTGGAGGTATAGGAACCAAACTCCAGGTTCCTCTAGACTGAAGTGCCGCCATCTCTTCTTCCATTGCTAGGCGTCATCTAGCATCCTGCAAAGCATCATGGTGGTTCCGTGGAATGTCTATAGCTGAAAGGGCCAATGCAAACGTCCTGAAGTCTCCAGATAGCCTCTCAAAAGACACAGCTGCTGATAATGGATATTTGGCACAGCTTCTCTTCGGCTTGCGTAGAGCGATTGGAACATCCAGATCCTCTGTGTTACCACCATGCTCCTGTAATGCATCCTGCTGAGAAATGTCGTCAGATCCATCAACATTAATATTTTCATTACAGACCATAGGCGAGCTAGGTGACGGGTCAGGATCATGAGCTGGAGGAGGCCTGCGTGTGTAATGGAATGGTACCGGGGATACTAGTGGTGGTGGTGGTGGTGGTGGCGGCGGTGGTGGTGGTGGTGGTGACGGTGGTGTTGTTTGTGGCAATGGTGATGGTGGTGCCATGAATACGGTATCAGGAGATATAGGTGTTGGCTGCATGTTTCCGGATTCTGAAAAATACATAATAGTTTCAAAAAATGTAACATCTGTACTGATCATATACCGCCGATGCACAGGATCAAAACACTTGTACCCCTTTTGAGTTCTGGAGTACCCCACAAAGACACACTTGACAGCCCTAGGAGAGAGCTTGTCAGTACAAGGCGACAACTGATGGACAAATGCGACTGACCCAAACACACGAGGGGTAAGAATGAACAAATCCTTGTCAGGGTAAATGAGTGAAAAAGGAATCTGTTCATCCAAGACAGACGAAGGCATACGGTTGATAAGGTAACATGCAGTAAGGACTGCATCACCCCAGTAGGAGTACGGAACATGACTCTGAATAAGAAGTGACCTTGTGACATCAAGAATGTGACGGTGTTTTCTTTCAGCAACCCCATTCTGTTGAGATGTATGAGCACAAGATGTTTGGTGAATAATCCCTTTTGAGGAGTAGTAATTGGCTAGAATGTTGGTGCACAACTCTAAGGTATTATCACTTCTCACAATCTTGACAGAAGTGGAAAAAACATTTTGAATTTCATTAAGAAAGTGGATAATAATGTTTCCTGCTTCAGATTTATTTTTCATTAGAAAGACCCATGACGCTCTAGAGAAATCATCCACAAATACAATATAGAACCTGTGTCCCTGATGATCGGGAACACGACTCGGACCCCAGACATCAACATGAAACAACTCAAACTTGGAGTTACTACTCCGACCTTGACTACTGGGAAAAGACGACCTGTGATGCTTTCCCAACTGACATGCCTCACACTGGATAGGTGTGTGAGAGAGACCATAGGGTAGAACTAGACGCAACTTCTGAAGCGGTAAATGACCAAAGCGCAGATGCCACAGGAGAGGAGATACTTGTCCAGCAGGAGAAGATGTGGTTCCAGCAAATGGGGTCTGGTTCAGTAGATAAAGGCCTCCTTGCTCATAGCCATGACCAATCACGTTGCCCGTACGGATGTCCTGAAAAACCAAAGAAGATGGATCAAAAATAGCTCGACAATGGAGATCCTTCGTAATCTGATTAATTGATAACAGATTCAAAGAAAAATGCGGTGCATGTAGAACATTCTTGAGCTGCATAGAAGATGTCAATCTAATCTCCCCCTGACCCATGATAGGGGAGTGAGTGTCATTGGCAATCACTACTGTCCGTCCTGGAGGAATCTGAGTGTATCCTGTAAGTAGACTCTGGTCGCCACATAGATGATGTGTGGCGCCCGAGTCCATGATCCACGGTAAAGTATCAGATCTACTACTGTGGAGTGCAAGTGTACTACCTGAAGTACTAGTAGAGGCAGAAGCAGAAGCAGCAGCATCAGTATGACTCTCTGTAGTCGGTGCTGGACCGGATGGTGGGATAATGCCCCTGAGGCGGGCAACTAGATCATCAAATCGTTGATTCAATGTAGCAGCAGACGGGGGCTCTATCTGCTCAGCGGCTCGTGCAGATGCAAGAAATCCATGCTTTGAGTAGCATGTGTCTTCAGTATGTCCGACTCGGTGACAATATGAGCATGTTGGCCTAGTGCGGCCACCCCTTCCACGAGGAGTACGTCCACGGCCCTGGTGATGAAAACTGCGGCCTCTATTGGCCGCCATGGCTGAGGGATTCTGACTCGCAGCTGCTGAAGGCACTGTGATCCTACTCAATCTGTGAAAAGCTTCCTCCATGGGAGGAATAGTCGAGTCCACCAGGATCTGTGAACGTGCTGCCTCATACTCCGGATCAAGTGCAGCGAGAAACACACCCACCATCATCGCATTCCTGTATATCTTCTGTTGTTCTGGCGTGGCGGTAAGAGGCATGAAGCTATAGAGCTTCTCAAACATCCCTCTCAATGATGTATAGAGAGAATGTAAAGGACGGCCGTTCTGCTTTATTGTAAATATATCATGTTGTAGTTGCAGGATCTTCGTCTCGTTCTTCGCCTGAGAATATGTCGCTGCCACGATATCCCACATGTCTTTCGCTGTGGGTTGATGTAGAATGTCATTGGCGATTTCAATAGCCAATGTGTCGGATAGCCACACCTTGGCATATGCATCATCAGCCTCCCATGAGGCATGGACTCCAGTCTTCTCTGCAGGCTCGGGCTCGGTAAGAATGTGCTTCTTACCTGTAGACTTCATCATACTCATGAACTGCATTGCCCACAGTTCATAGTTCGTACCATCCATCTTGACAATGGGCGCTGGACCACGAAATGCGCCCATAGACAGGATATCTGCCTTGCTGTCTGACATACTGGAGACGGAAGACTGGAGCGACTGAGAGAAGATAATCTTTGTCTACAATGACATAGACGGGATTAGTTGCGTGTGTAGACGTCAAGCAACTAACCCCATGTAAATCAAGCTGTGTGCCCTAGGGTTTTGGAGCTTAGGGCACGTGGGCACGTGCAGGGAGCACGCGCGCACGCAACTGGAGGATCACGCGCGCACTGGCGCAAGCAACTGTGCACTATTGCGTGCACTGGCGCACGCTGGGGTGTGCAACAGTGCGCGTGGAAGTGCGCACAGTCGCACAGAGGAGCAAAGCGCGCGAGGCCTCGAGATCGCGATGCGCAATGCGCGAGATGGGCTAGGCGATGCGCAAGGCGACGCGCGATGCAGGGGCACCGCAGGCGCGAGGCGCGCGAGATGCGCGAGGCGATGCGCCGACGCGGAGATCGGAGAAGACCACCGATCGGCTGAGGTGGGCGGCGCCGATTAGAGAGAGAGGGAGAAGAGAGGCTGGCGGGTGGGGTGGGTTAGGGTTAGGGTTTCGAGAACTCCGATTTAGGACCGTCGCTCTGATACCATGTTGGGAAACGTGAATGAGATGATCTATTTCATAGCCCTAGGCTCTCTTATATAGGAGAGTAGCCTATGGGTAAATTACATAAAGAGAATAACAAGAAAATAAAATAACAAAGAGATACAGTTATTCAATATGCGTCAACAATGTGAGTGTGCATATTTGGTGTGTACAACTTGCGTATGTATTTACGTGCATGTACATCCATATATTTGTTAACATTATTTAGAAATAATATATATAATGGTAAAACCTTCTCCCGCTTTAAGTAAGGACGGCTACATGGATTCTTACTCAAATCCATGTTGAAAGATCCGACTATTTTTACATTGGTTGTCGGCTACCTAACGCAACCCCCACAATGAGGGATTTGAACCTGGTCCTTTGGGTGGTAGGCACTCTGCACTACCACCAGACCATTGAAGTGGGTTAGAACTAATGTATATCTGATTAAAAATAAAATTGAAAAAAAGAGAGTTTTGTTTTGCTTTAGGCAGTGCTTGAGGTCCGAGCCTCGCCTAGCGTTGGCGCCTAGGAGCCTTGGTGCCTCAGGAGTTGTATCTACTGCTCGGGGTTTTTTCATGTTGGAGCAAGCATGGCTACAGGAGTATATCTTCAGAGAGTTGATTACCAGCCACTGGAACTCCACTATGTTATTGGGTTCTGAAGCATTCTATATGGCTCAGAAGTTAATTTCATTACACTTTGGTTGTGCTCCCACAAGGAGATTAGAAAGGCTAGAAGAGTTGTCGCGTAAAGGCAGAAGCAGAGATGTGCATAGTGATAGGCTAGAGGACCCTAAGGAACTTGTGGCGGAAGAGATCTTAGATAGATTTGCAGCATAGAAATTAATCCTCGAAAAGACAAGAAGCAGGTTGCAGAATGGAGACAAAGATCATGTCATTCTTGGCTCAAAGAAGGTGATGCAAACACTATTTACTTCCATAGAATTGCCAGCATGGGGCAGCATCATAACTTGATTCGCTCGGTGGTAGTGAATGGAAGGAGGGTAGAGGGTGTCGTGAAATGGGGTGGGCTATTGCTAATCACTTACATGGTTTCTTGAGAAGTAAGGGTAAGAAGAGGATATGGTATGTGCTTGAGGCCTCTCAACTTTCTGAACAACATACCAATCACCTTATACAAGACTTTACGGTGAAGGAAGTTAAAACTGCGATTTGGAATCTGAATGATGATAGTGCACCTAATCCTAATGGGTTCGTTGTCATATTCTTCCATGAGTTTGGGGCATGGTTGGAAAGGAAGTTGTAGCTGTCATGGAGGAGTTTGTAAGAGACAATGATGGCTTTGACGGACTTGACAAGGCTCTCATTTTTATGCTGCCTAAGGAGGAACCTGAACGAGTGGATGATTTCCGACCAATTGCCCTTTCCAATGCCATTTATCCGAAAGGTGTTGGCAATTAGGCTAAACAGGATTATGGATCACATCATATTGCTTCTCCAGTAGGCTTTTATTTTAGGGAGACAAATTGCATATAGTTTGGCCATGGCTACTGAGTATATAGTAGATTGGAAGAGGTGTCAGCCAAAGGCTATACTTTGGAAGGTGGATTTTTCTAAAGCCTATGACACCGTGGATTGGCATTTTCTCTGGATGGAAATGACTAGACGAGGTCTTCCGGATTTTTACAGCCGCAAAGATGAGTTAGACAGGAGTGCCCTCTCGCCCAGCCCATATGCTTTTTGTGGTTGCAGCAGATGACTTGGCATGCATGGTTGATCAGGTGTTACGTAACGACATCACTATCGGTTACACCGTTGATATCTTTGTTCCCTTGTTACAATATGAAGATGACACCATCTTCTTTATTAAAGGGGGTAATAAGGGGGCAAAGGGCATGGCAATGACGTTGGAAATTTATGGGGAATTGTCTGGACTAGTTCTTAACCATGGTAAATCTATTGCTATCATGTTTAAGTCTCTCGGACTTAAATGCATGGGCTTGTTGTGAGGAGCGGGGTACTGAGCAGGGCTCTCTATCAATTTGCTACTTGGTCTTCCCTTGACAGCAAGTAGACTTAAGACATCATATCAGTTGCATATCATTGAAAAGATGGAGAGAAAGCTGTCAGGTTGAAAGGCAGTAATTTTATCTCGCGGCAGACGTTTGGTGCTTGTTAAGGCCATTCTCTCGACTGTCCCAGTTTTCTCCATATCATCTCGTCTTCTCCCAATTAGTGTCAGGTGACGGTTGGAGTTGATCATGCAAAGATTTCTTTGGGCAAATCAAGTCAGGATGGGTCTGGTATGCTCCTCGTAAATTGAGATACTGTTACTTTGCAAAAGGCTGATGGGAGCCTTGGAATCACCCACTTGGAGTCCATGAATCGAGCACTTCTCCTTAAATGGGTCAATGGGATTCGGGACATAAGTGAAGATTTGTGTTGTAAACTAATCTGCAGCATTTGCAGCAATAGTTCCCAAGCCACTTTGCCTCATCAGACAAACTTCCATCCCTTGACTTTCTGGACATGCATCAAGTTGGTGTTGTCTCGCTTCCAGGAACTTTTTTGTCCAGTAATTGGTGATGGTAAGTCTTTTGCTTTTTGGATTGAGAGCTTGATGGGAAAGGCCCCTTTTGCTCCATATTTCCCTAGTTGTCTGCTTTAGCAGCTACCCATGAAGCAAGGATTTTGGAGAGTAAGATTGACGACAACTAGATGCCCTCTTTCTTGACAGATTTCTCCGACCAACGCTTAGAATAATTTCTTCTTCTTTTGGAGTCCCTCAAACAGCTTGACAGACATGTTGATGGTTGGGATCACTGGGATTGGATGGATAACTCTTTCACGGTGAAAAGAGCATACTGAACTATTGTCAGACCACCACCTCCGCGGACAGACATTTTGGTTTGAGAATGAAACTTTATTTGGGAGCTAAAACTGGTGACCAGAATTGGTTTCTTTATGTGGTTGCTATACAGAAAGTGCATTAAGAAAAGGACTTTTGCGCAAGACTTTCCCCAGATATCTCCAACAGGTGTCTCCTTTGTGATACACGGATCAAGATGATGGAACATCTTTTCTTTCATTGTGTGAAGATGTCCCAATCTGGACAGAGTTGGGCATTGACTAGCTCAATCTTCAGAGTCTAGACACTTTATGGGACTCTTTGTTCAAGGAGAAGCATCAAGCTAGAGAGGAACTCCTACAGTTGTAATCGTAATTATCTGGACAATTTAGTTATCTAAAAATGGCACACTTTTACCTTTCCAGTATTTTTATAGCAAGAATGTAATTTTACACTATAGGATTCTTCTCAAGTCTTGGCTTATGTAAGTCTTTCTTAAACTCTTCTCTGCTTTTTAATATATTTGGGATGGACACCATAGCATGTTTCCCCTTTTTGACTTGAAAAAAAACTTTATTCTATGAAACTGAAGTACTGGTTTAGAAGAGAGAAATTCCTAAGTAGTACCTTGGATTTACTTAAATCCCCATGTACTATGAAAAGTTTTTTTTATCTTGTTGCTACAAAAGTGTCGCATGTTTAACATGCGACACCTGTATTATTTTTATTACCTGAGAACAACAAGCATAACGCATCTTCGGTATGCGTTTTTTATAAGGACCTTGCCTATATGAGGAACGCCCCATTTCCAGTAAGTCTCACATAAACGCATGTCGAACGTGCGTTATATGAGGTTCTTCCTGTAATATTCCAGGAAGATTTCCAAGAAGTTTCACGTATAATGCATGTTGTACATGCGCCATATAAGGATCTTCTTGTAACATTCCCAGAACAATTCCATGAAGTTTCATGTATAACGCATGTTAGACATGCGCTATATGAGGATCTTCTTGTAACATTCCCGGAATAATTCCAAGAAGTTTCAAGTATAACGCATGTTAAACATGCGCTAGATGAGCATCCTCCAGTAACATTCCAGGAAGTTTCACGTATAACACATGTTGAACATGCGCTATATGAGTATACTCTTGTAATTATACAGGAATTCCAGAGAACCCGCATGTTTAATATACGCTATTTAAGGTTAAACTTGGTTATCCAACAATTCCAAGAAGTTTCACCTAACTCGCATGTTAACCTGCATACACAATATTCCCATGGAATTCTGATCTCCACATTCACATAATTGACAGACTATTCACAGACATTCACATTCACATAAATTACAGAAAATTTGTCACTTATTACATATACATTTACGTTGGACCAAATACACCGTGTACTGTTTGCGACACCGAATACCATACTGCATACGTCGAACCCACTAGACACCTCAAATAATATGTCCGGATGCCTTTGTATTTGCGTTACTGTGTAACCATTCGCAGTTGCACTCCAATGGTACAACTTTGTTGCTGCATAATGCATGAATTTATGTCCTGCGGTAATGGTTGCGCTTGCCTCTTCTGCATGCCGGTTAAAGTATAATACACAATTATAAAAGGTCTTCTCGATCAATGCAGAAATTGGCTAACAGCGAGCATCATTAAGAACTGCATTGTTGCTTTCACTGAGATTTGTAGTCATCTTACCAAACCTATAACCACCATCAGAAGCCAAAGTCCATTTCTCTCGGCGACAATCGTGTGTTGAAAACCATCTACCTGCTTCTGTGTTCCACTCCTGCAATTTCCTTATGAAATAAGCGAACTTTCTACTTGTTGTTTGTAGTGTTGGCTTCTTATACCAAATCTTTCATAGAGCCGTTATTGAAAACACTATTGAAGTTGCCCACGACAAACCTTGAACAGAAACGCCAGTATACAAAAGATTCTAGTAAATTCACGTCAACATCTTTCACTGCGGATTTTATTCTAGAATTACGGTCAGAAACGATACATATTGGCCATGCACACATGCCAATTACCCTGATACATACCAAGGATAGAAACCATTTCCATGAAGAACCGGATTCCTCGTCAACAATTCTGAAAGCAAGGGGAACGATATGTTTATCCCCATCAATCCCGCAAGTAATGAGCAATTTCTGTTTGTACTTGCCATACAAATGGGTTCCATCAATACTAATCAAAGGGTTGCAATATTTGAATGCCTCAACGGAAGGGCCAAATGCCCAAAAACATCGGTGAAATCTACGGCAATGAGGTTTCCGAGGATCTGGATGTTCGTCATATTCGATATCAATTTCAGTTCCCGGTATGGCAGCCTTCATTGCATGCAATAGATAAGGCATTTCAGCGTAAGACTTCTTCCAATCACCGAATATTATTCCGACTGCTTTCCTCCGAGCATCTCAAGCCCTTTTCTTGGTAACCCGGTAGTTGTACATCTCGTGGATGTGAGCTATACAACTCGCCGAACATTAGGGTCATCCGTCACTAGAGATAGCAGTGACCTAGACATGAATTTGTAGTTTAATTGAGGATGATCCTGATTAACTGTAGGGTTATACAAGTGTGCGGCCCAACAATCGTAGAGATTACCCACAGATCATCAAATTTCCTAAAATGACCTCGTAATACCAAACACATCCATTTGATCTGTGTGTGCAAAAAACCGACCAGATCAAGCCGGTGGATTCTTTGACAATGAAGTCATAGTATGCCAGGATGTGATACTTCTTTACAACATAAATCAAATCTTCTCTACATTTGAAGGTTCTGCCCTTGTGTATTTCATCAACGACGTCATCAAGTCCAGACTTCTTTCGAATGTCATCCTCCTAGGTTGAACGATTATTGGATCCTCTTACCCCAAAAAAAGGTAAACGATGTATAATCCGTTGCGTGCTTTGTTCGTCGACTGGGATCTCCTCGTTTACAACATTATCTTCAACATCTTCGTCACTATCTTCTTCCAGATCATCATCGGTTCCCCAAGGGATAAAGGCATCCAAAGCATGATTAACCTCTCTCAGCAGAGCGTCACTCATGTGCCATTCTCGATCTGTACAAGGCCATTATAGGCACATTAGTGCTAATGTCAAATGAGGGTTGTGTGCTAGGGACAACGGAGGGTCCCATGTTAGGGACTTCACTCACCGATACTATTTCAACAATAATGTCAGTAAGCATCGATTTCCCAATGATCCGAGCATACACAAAAACTCCTTATACATCATCATCATCGACGATAGACTAAAACGATGGTTCTTCGCCTAGGCTCCGAGGGATGTGATGTAGTAATTGGGTTTTTTTATTATTGATATCCAGGTTGAAGTTACGGTAAACTAAGTTCAACATCTCATTGAATGTCATATTAGGCATTAATCCAAACCCACGTACATTTGTCCTCGAAGAGCCAATAAGCGTACCCTTCAAATGAAACATACAATATACTGACTCCATTCCGACCTAATACGTGACGCAACGTACACGTCAAAACTATACAATCATGAAATGAAGAGAAATATGCATACTATATACTTATATCTAATCTCCAAAAATTTTTTACCAAATCTCAATGGATTCAACGAAGGGTGTGCCCTAGTGAGAGGCGGCGGCTCGGGCGGCAATGCAGAAGGAAGGTACGGAAAAGGACCCCTTGGCGGGGATTGGGGTGCTCAAAACGAAGGTTTGGCAGAGAGGAGGAGGCCGCAGTCGCGCGGGCACAGAGGTGTAGTTAGGCGGCGACCCAAATGAACGAGGCGTAGTGAGGGTTTTCGAAAACGTGTAGTTTATCACGGCCGAAAATCGCATATTCGACATGCACTACAAATACGCATATTGAAGATGTGTTAAGGTTGTGGTTCCCAGGTAAAAAAAGATTACGGGTCTCGCATGTTTAACATGCGACACCACTGTAGCTCCCGTATAAAAAAACTTTACGTGGTATATGGGGATTTAAGTAACTCTAAGGTACTACTTAGGAATTTCTCTCTGGTTTAGACCACGCTAATAAAGGAAACATAAGACAACACCAAAGAGCCAGAAATCGTCTTATGTGTTTTCTTTGACCAAGCCTCGTAGCTCCATTCCCTATAATTAAATAGCACGATGTGTCATATATACTATATAGTCAAGGCATTCTTTTGTTAAACACTACAGAAAATACCTACGTTGTTAAGCATGCATGATACATTCTCTCTATCCTTTAATCTTAGAAAGGCACTGGAACTAAATATAATGGTTTAATTCCGCCGCCTATGATTGGAATACCTTAGATAATCTAGAGAAGAAGCAGATACCTATACAAGTCTACTTAGTCTACTTAACACCCCACAAAATCGCCCTAGTCCGATCTTGGCTAATCTAAAAATTAGTCCCTAAATCTGGAGATAATTACATCCAATCAGAGTAATGTTTACCTGAAACTGAAACGGAAACTATTTCCCAAGCTACATTCGACCTTCGGAAATTTATTGCTCGTCCCTTGTAAGAATCAAGATGTTGAAGCCCCAGTACAAAGGGACTTCAAGTCACCAGGAGTCTAAGAACACATATAATGATCATGGCATAAACCATGCCTAGATACTCGAAGATCGATTTTCCTGAAAAGGTCGAGAATAAATCCATGAAGAATGGGAATATACATTTCTGGATGGTCGAAGGACCGAAAGAGATGCCCGTATGTTATGGGTCTCCCCCTAATGCAGGATTGGAAAAGATTGTATTAAAATTGTGATTGGTTAATGTGGAGAAGAGAGACAAAATGGGATATCTATTCCATAGGGATAGGATCTCTTATATAGGGAGAAAACCTTAGAGAGTATAAGAGGAAAAATACATAAATACCCCTGAGGGTTACCGAACCCCAAGGTTAAAGGTTACGGAACCCGAAGGGTTAAGGGTTACGGAACACGAAAGGTTACAAACATGATCGTAATATAATAATTCTAACACTCCCCCTCAAGTTGGAGCATATTTGTCGATCATGCCCAACTTAGATACTAAGTGCATTAGGCGCTTCCTTGGAAGAGCCTTTGTGAGGATGTCTGCAAGTTGAAGTTCAGTGGAGATGTGTGGAGTGTTGATTCGTCCTTCTCGTACTGCATCACGAATAAAATGGCAATCAACTTTAATGTGTTTTGTCCGCTCATGGAAAACTGGATTGGTGGCGATGTACGTGGAAGACTTGTTGTCGCAGTATAAGGGTACAGGAGTGGCCATTGACATGCCAGGTTCTGTTAGGGAAGAAACAAGCCATGAGCCACTGCCTTGTATTCTACTTCCGCACTGGATCTGGATACCACTGTCTACTTCTTGCTTCGCCAAGAGACAAGATTATTTCAAACTACATGGCGTATCTTGTAGTGGAACGACGGTTCTCAGCAGAGTTAGCATAGTCAGAATCTGTATAGGCGGATATATTAGTGTGTCCATTTACCCCATAGAAAAGTCCACGTCCGGGAGATTCCTTTAAATATCGAAGGATCAGAAGAACATCCTGCCAGTGACTGTACAGAGGCTTCTTCATATGTTGACTGGCTCTGCTCACAGCATATGATATATCTGGCCTAGTAATAGTGAGATAGAGTAATTTTCCAACTAAGCTTCTGTATCATGTTGCATCCTCAAAAGTTGGATCAGTAAATGTTGAATATTTTCTCACTTCTGCAGGGATGCCAGATAGCTTGCATCTAAGAAGTCCTGCCTCAGTCAGAAAATCGAGGCAATAATTTCTCTGTGAAAGATGGAGCCCCTATGTAGTGTGTATTACTTCGATGCCAAGAAAAAAACGAAGTTGGCCGAGATCTTTCGTGACAAAGACCTTCTGGAGGAAGGGCGTGGTCTCATGAATACCATCTACATCATTTCCTATGATAACCATATCATCAACATAGACAGCAAGGATGAGCGTGCCAGTAGACCGTCGTCTAACAAAGACAGAGTAGTCAGATGTCGTCTTCTGAAAACCAAGTGTATTGATCTCCGTAGTGAGCCTGTCAAACCATACCATTGGGCTCTGCTTCAGGCCATAAATGGTGTCGCGTAGTCGACATACATGCTCCCCCTCAACTACATACCCTGGCGGTTGCAACATGTACACCTCCTCAAGATCACCATAAAGAAAGGTGTTCTTCACATCAAGTTGATAAATGGGCCGAGCCTTGTTGGCGGTAACAGAGAGAATGGTACATATCGACCCATTCTGGCAACAGGTGAGAAGGTCTCAAAATAATCAACTTCAAAGGTTTGTGTGAAACCTTTAGCAACAAGTATGGCTTTCAACCTGTCCATAAAACCATCAGGCGACTGTTTGGTCGTGAAGACCCATCAACAAGCCACAGGACAAACTACCGAGGGGCACGGCACAAGATCCCACGTGCCTCGGGAGGTAAGTGCATCCATCTCCTCATCCATGGCCTGTTGCCAACCACGATCTTGCATTGCACTGAAACGATCTCTTGGAACAGTAATAGCATTCAGAGCGTCTGCAAATCTCTTGTCACAGCTAGATAACCATCTGTAGAAGTAAAATGTGACATGGGATGATACGTATATTTCCTTTTTTGCTTACGTAGAGCTATAGGAAGCTCCCCAGGTATATCTGGGACAGCAGTGGTAGGAGCACTCGAAGTGGTCATATCATCCTGCATAAAAGGGACAGGCAAAGGTACAGACACTAGTGTAGAAGGTATAGAGGTACGCTGGCAAGTATAGACGATTGGTGGAGGCGGGTGGTCCAGAGGAATGTCACACACAGTCTATGTGAAATAACTTGTTTGCTCAAAGAAGGTGACATCAACAGATACATAGTATCGACGTCCAACAGGATCATAGCAACGACAGCCTTTCTGGGTACGAGAGTACCCAAGAAAGACGCATTTGAAGGCATGAGAGGATAATTTGTCAACTGCATGAAAGTTATGAACAAAGGCAATACAACCAAAAATTCGCAGAGATATAGGAAAAGGGGACTCGGTAGGATAAAGTAAGGAAAATGGAGTTGCCCCTTTGAAAACATATGAAGGAACACGGTTGATGAGATACAATGTAGTAAGAATAGCATCTCCCCAATATTGTTTAGGAACACTCGTTTGGCTAAGAAGAGATCTGGCAACATTTAGCAAGTGTCGGAGTTTTCTCTCAGTTATACCATTCTGTTGTGAGATTTACAGACATGATGTTTTGTGAACAATTCCCTGGCATGCAGAGAAAGAGGTCAAGTCATGTTGGGTTAACTCAAGAGCATTGTCGGCACGAATGATCTTAACAACGCTAGAAAAGTAAGTTTTAACATATTGAAAGAAAATTCCGACAATTTGATTAATCCCCGAACGCTCCTTTATTAGATAGACCCAAGAAGATCGGCTATAATCATCAACGAAAACTATAAAATAACGATGACCACTTAATGTGCGGATCTAACAAGATCCCCAAACATCACGGTGAACAAAATGAAAAGTAGCAGTACTACGAGACTCAGTACGAATAGGAAACGAAGTTCGATGGTGTTTCCCGAACTCACATGCCTCGCACTGAAAGGGCTTCAGAGCAGAGAGTTCAGGAAACATCATGGAGATGACCTTGGTAGAGGGATGCCCAAGACGCAGATGCCATAGGAGTTGATCTTCGGAGATAGAAGTAGCACCAACAAAATTGGAGTCTGAGGGTATGTCAAAGTAATATAGGTTGTTCTTCTCATGACCCCCACCAAAAATCTGTCTCGTCCGAATGTCCTGAAAATAACAAGACTCACCAGATATCACATGACAATGAAGCCCAACACAAAGCTTGTGAACTGATAGCAAGCTAAGAGGAAAATCAGGTGCACAGTGAACCCCCGAAAGTCGGAGCTTGGAAGAGAATTCCATAGTTCCGACAGTAGTAATCTGTGATTTAGTCCCATTAGCGAATCGAACTGACTTCATAGAGATAGATGGTATGGAAGAGGTGAGCAGACTACCTTCTCCAGTGGGATGAGTAGAGGCGCCGGAATCAATAATCCAAGATGGAGTAGGAGCGATAGCAGAGTTGGCTATTGTACCTGAAGGAGTGGCCAGAGCAGCAGTTGTAGTGTTACTAGTGGTGGTAGGCCCTGAAGTCTGAAGGACCTGCATTAGGCGGGAGTAATCTGCATCAGTAAGATGACCAGTCTTTCCACTGGAGGTAGGCGATGCCTCTTCCACATCATTGGCATCCTAATAAGCATTATTGGCATGATAAGAAGGTACGCCAAACTTCTGCCAACATCGTTCTGTCGGGTGGTTCCACCTACCACAGTGAGTGCATGGGGCAATAGAGTTTCACCCACGACCACGACCAAAGTCACAGCCTTGTCCAGATTCCCGTCCACGGCCAAGACTTGGATCACGACCGCGTCTACCTCGCAATCTGTATCTGTCTCCTCGCCCAGCTGAGGCGATGTGTGCAAAGTTCTCTGTTGAAGGTAAGACGGGAAGTCGGGCAGCGGATGTCTCGAGCTCCTCAAGTCGGCAAAGATGGCCTTCATTGTTGGCAGTGTGTCTGATATAAGAAACTGCTCCTTCGCTGCATGGTATCTAGAATGCAGGCCATCAAGGAAGCGATATACCTTCCAGTCAGAACGCTCTTAAATCTGTTTGGTGCAACATGAGGGCTGGAATATTGCAAGCTCCTCATACATGCTGGATAGATGCCGGTAGTACTCGATGAGGGTGGAATCACCCTGAGATGCCGACCAGATTCGCCTGTAAATGTCTGCAAGGCGCGACTTCGACTTCTTCTAGGAGTATGTTTGCTCGAGATCCTCCCACATTTCCTTGACCGTATTTTTGTAAAGACGATTTGAGGTAATGTGAGCATCAACACTGTTGGTCATCCAGTTGATAACCAAATAGTTGTCAGTCTGCCAGTTCTCGTACTCTTTGTCCTTTTTATCTAAAGGATCTCTAGACAAAGTGTAGAGTTTCCTCTGGCAACCAATGAACACCATAAAAGATCGAGACCAGAGCACGTAATTTTATGTGCCATTGAGTTAGATAGTAGTGTCTTGTGCCATAATATCCGTGGTCAAGGGCTTTGTCTCGGTAGAAGAAGGTGCCATGGTGGTCTTAAAATAAAAAGACGATCCTGTGATGAACTAAGGATGCATATAAGTCCAAGAAAGTATCTAAGAGTTCCTAGATCTTTGGTAAAAATCACAATCCATAAATTCTTTTACCCTCTTTATTCCCTCTATGTCACTCTTGTAATAAGTATATCATCAACATACACCACATTAGCAATCATACCTCTGGAGGTTCTTTGCACGAAAATAGAGTGATCCACATTCGATCGTTTGAACCCCTGCTTCTCAAACAAATCTAAGAGCTTATGTAACCAAACTCCCGGGCTCTGCTTAAGGCCATAAATTACCTTATGAAGTCTACATACTTGTAAACACTCCCCCTTAGCAGAAAACCCCGGTGGCTGTTGTATGTAAACCTCCTCCTGAAGATCACCATACAAAAGGCATTCTTGATATCAAGCTGAAACAGAGGTTGTTGAGATATTTATATGTCTTTATTGTTATCTTGTAATTTTTTATTTCTTTTGTCTCTTTATGTAATTTTTCCTTAGAGCTTTTCTCTTATATATGAGAACTCTAGTGTTACACTGAATGCAACTCTTTCATTTCAATCGTTTCCACAGAGGCCAATCTCGAACTACGACAACTGATAATAGAATCCGTAGGGTAGAATGACGAGCAACCATAGAGAAGGTGTCAAGATAATCCACCCCATATGTCCGAGTAAAGCCACGTGTAACTAGTCGAGCCTTGTACCGATTAATGCCACCGCATGCATTTTGCTTCACTATAAATATCCATTTACAACTTATTATAGATGCCCTAGTGGGGACCAGGATAAGACTCCAAGTACCTCTTGACGGAAGAATTGTCATCTCCTCCATAGCTAGACGCCACCTACTATCCGCCAATGCCTCCTGGTAAGTCCGTGGTATTACCACAGTAGATAAAGCAATGACAAACCTCCTGAAGACACTCGTTAGATGCTCAAAGGTGATATGAGAAGCAATCGGATACGAAGCACACGAACTCTTTTGCTTCCTAATAGCAAGGTAAATTAAAATCATCATCATCCTTGCCACCTATCTGATCATCAACCTCCTGAGATAACTCCTGCTGAGAAACATCATTAGTCCCATCAATAGAATTAATGTTGTCAGAACAAACCTGGGGCATGCTAGATGGCGTGCCATGAACTTGAACAAGGGTAGGCCGTCAGTTGTAGTGATGTAGTAGAGGTGGAACTAACACAACGGGAGGGGGTGGGACTGGTGGAGGTGATTGAGGAAGTGGTAGTGAAGGTGGTTGGCGCATGGGTGGAGGTAGAATATAGAAAAATGCTCTAGAACTCACGTTTTCCCTTGAAGAAGAGCTGAAAACCCTCAATAGACAACAAATCTGAATTCTTGCAAGCGGTCCGCGATGAGTTTTGGATCTCCAAAGAGTCCTACAATATCCGTGGAGGGTAGTTGCAGGGCTGACGACCTTCGTAGGAGGTCCTGAAAGCACATGGTAGCGCTAATGGGAGGAATTCTGCACTAGAGGCGATTGAAGGGCCTTGTGCGGGGCCCTAATTCAGGGAAAAGGGCTTGTGCAGGCTTTTGCGAGGCTTGAAGGTGGCGGTGGGGATTTTAGGCCAGAACCTCAAGATGGAGCATAGATGTCGATCATGCTCAGCTTGGAAGCACACTTCTGAAATGGACCTCGTAACAATGCCTTGGTGAATATGTCTGCAGTCTGGTTCTCTGAAGTAACATGAGATGTGGCAATGAATCCTTTCTGAATCATATCACGTATGAAGTGACAATCCACCTCAATATGCTTGGTCCGCTCATGGAATGCAGGATTGTTTGCAATAAACAAAGCAGCCTGATTATCACATTCCAAGTTCATAAGAAGTGGTACATCTAGGCATAAATCTGTCAGCACCGCTTTCACCCACATCATCTCTGTAGTAGCCTGGGCCATAGCCCTATATTCGGATTCAGTACTAGATCTAGCAACCACAGTTTGTTTCTTGCTCCTCCATGAGACTAGGGCATCTCCAACATAGACAGCATACCCTGAGGTGGACTTCCTATCCTTGGGACATCCTGCATAGTCTGCATCTGCGCATGCTGAGATAGAAATCCCCTTTCCTTTCTTGAATAGCAGACATGCACCTGGAGAAGATTTGAGATATCTAAGTATCATATGTATTGCATCCATATGCACCTGGCGTGGTTGCTCCATGAACTGGCTCACACGGCTCACTGCAAATAATATATCTGGCCTAGTGATCGTGACATATAACAGTTTGCCTACCAGTTCTCTATATCTTCTCCTGTCCACCTCCTCTGTGACATCATCATACAGCTTCATGCTAGGATCCATTGGTGTCGTAGCAGGTCGACACCCTAGCATACCTGTCTCACTCAGTAGATCTGTAACATACTTCCTCTGTGACATGACTAATCCATACAGATTTCTGGCAAACTCCAGCAACAAAAAATACCTAAGGACTCCCAGGTCCTTGGTGACAAACTCGGTCCCCAGCCTTTCCTTTGTCTGCTTAATGCCCTGGTCATCATCACCTGTAATCAAGATATCATCAACATAAACCATGATTACAATGATACCTCTCGCCGTCTTCTGTACAAACAAGGAATGATCAGCATTGGAGCGTTTATATCCTTGTTTCTCAAAGAGGTCTGACAGCTTCTGGAACCATGCTCTGGGGCTCTGCTTAAGGCCATAGATGGCCTTATGTAATCTGCAAACCTTGGAACACTCCCCCTCAACAGCAAAACCTGGTGGTTGTTGCATATAGACTTCCTCCTGCAAGTCTCCATACAGAAATGCATTCTTCACGTCCAGTTGATAGAGTGGCCAGTCTCTAGCAACTGCAACTGATAACAGGATCCGTAGAGTGGAATGACGCGCCACAGGGGAGAACGTGTCAAGGTAATCTACCCCATATGTCTGTGTGAATCCCCGTGCAACTAGGCGTGCCTTGTACCTGTCAATGGAGCCATCTGCATTGTGCTTAACTGTAAACACCCATTTGCAACTCACCGGGCTGACATCTGGAGGTATAGGAACCAAACTCCAGGTTCCTCTAGACTGAAGTGCCGCCATTTCTTCTTCCATTGCTAGCCGCCATCTAGCATCCTGCAAAGCATCATGGTGGTTCCGTGGAATGTCTATAGCTGAAAGGGCCAATGCAAACGTCCTGAAGTCTCCAGATAGCCTCTCAAAAGACACAGATGCTGATAATGGATATTTGGCACAGCTTCTCTTCGGCTTGCGTAGAGCGATTGGAACATCCAGATCCTCTGTGTTATCACCATGCTCCTGTAATGCATCCTGCTGAGAAATGTCGTCAGATCCATCAACATTAATATTTTCATTACATACCATAGGCGAGCTAGGTGACGGGTCAGGATCATGAGCTGGAGGAGGCATGCGTGTGTAATGGAATGGTAGCGGGGATACTAGTGGCGGTGGTGGTGGTGGTGGCGGTGGTGATGGTGGTGGTGGTGGTGGTGACGGTGGTGTTGTTTGTGGAAATGGTGATGGTGGTGCCATGAATACGGTATCAGGAGATATAGGTGTTGGCTGCATGTTTCCGGATTCTGAAAAATACATAATAGTTTCAAAAAATGTAACATCTGCACTGATCATATACCGCCGACGGACAGGATCAAAACACTTGTACCCCTTTTGAGTTCTGGAGTACCCCACAAAGACACACTTGACAGCCCTAGGAGAGAGCATGTCAGTACCAGGCGATAGCTGATGGACAAATGCGACTGACCCAAACACACGAGGGGTAAGAATGAACAAATCCTTGTCAGGGTAAATGAGTGAAAAAGGAATCTGTTCATCCAAGACAGACGAAGGCATACGGTTGATAAGGTAACATGCAGTAAGGACTGCATCACCCCAGTAGGAGTACGGAACATGACTCTGAATAAGAAGTGACCTTGTGACATCAAGAAGGTGACGGTGTTTTCTTTCAGCAACCCCATTCTGTTGAGATGTATGAGCACAAGATGTTTGGTGAATAATCCCTTTTGAGGAGTAGTAATTGGCTAGAATGTTGGTGCACAACTCTAAGGCATTATCACTTCTCACAATCTTGACAGAAGTGGAAAAAACATTTTGAATTTCATTAAGAAAGTGGATAATAATGTTTCCTGTTTCAGATTTATTTTTCATTAGAAAGACCCATGACGCTCTAGAGAAATCATCCACAAATACAATATAGAACATGTGTCCCTGATGATCGGGAACACGACTCGGACCCCAGACATCAACATGAAACAACTCAAACTTGGAGTTACTACTCCGACCTTGACTACTGGGAAAAGACGACCTGTGATGCTTTCCCAACTGACATGCCTCACACTGGATAGGTGTGTGAGAGAGACCATAGGGTAGAACTAGACGCAACTTCTGAAGCGGTAAATGACCAAAGCGCAGATGCCACAGGAGAGGAGATACTTGTCCAGCAGGAGAAGATGTGGTTCCAGCAAATGGGGTCTGGTTCAGTCGATAAAGGCCTCCTTACTCATAGCCATGACCAATCACGTTGCCCGTACGGATGTCCTGAAAAATCAAAGAAGATGGATCAAAAATAGCTCGACAATGGAGATCCTTCGTAATCTGACTAATTGACAACAGATTCATAGAAAAATGCGGTGCATGTAGGACATTCTTGAGCTGCATAGAAGATGTCAATCTAATCTCCCCCTGACCCGTGATAGGGGAGTGGGTGCCATTGGCAATCACTACTGTCCGTCCTGGAGGAATATGAGTGTATCATGTAAGTAGACTCTGGTCGCCACATAGATGATGTGTAGCACCCGAGTCCATGATCCACGGTAATGTATGAGATCTACTACTGTGGAGTGCAAGTGTACTACCTGAAGTACTAGTAGAGGCAGAAGCAGAAGCAGCAGCATCAGTATGACTCTCTGTAGTCGGTGCTGGACCGGATGGTGGGATAATGCCCCTGAGGCGGGCAACTAGATCATCAAATCGTTGATCCAGTGTAGCAGCAGATGGGGGCTCTATCTGCTCAGCAGCTCGTGCAGATGCAGGGAATCCATGCTTCGAGTAGCATGTGTCTTCAGTATGTCCGACTCGGTGACAATATGAGCATGTGGGCCTAGTGCGGCCACCCCTTCCACGAGGAGTACGTCCACGGCCCTGGTGATGAAAGCCGTGGCCTCTGTTGGCCGCCATAGCTGAGGGATTCTGACTCGTAGCTGCAGAAGGCACTGTGATACTACTCAATCTGTGAAAAGCTTCCTCCATGGGAGGAATAGTCGAGTCCGCCAAAATCTGTGAACGTGCTGCCTCATACTCTGGGTCAAGTGCAGCGAGAAACACACCCACCATCGTCGCATTCCTGTATGTCTTCTGCTGTTCTGGCGTGGCAGCAAGAGGCATGAAGCTATAAAGCTTCTCGAACATCCCTCTCAATGACGTATAGAGAGAGTGTAAAGGACGGTCGTTCTGCTTTATTGTGAATATATCATGTTGTAGTTGAAGGATCTTCGTCTCGTTCTTTGCCTGAGAATATGTTGCTGCCAGGATATCCCACATGTCTTTGGCTGTGGGTTGATGTAGAATGTCATTGGCGATTTCAATAGCCAATGTGCCAGATAGCCACACCTTGGCATATGCATCATCGGCCTCCCATGAGGCATGAACTCCAGTCTTCTCTGTAGGCTCGGGCTCGGTAAGAATGTGCTTCTTACCTGTAGACTTCATCATACTCATGAACTGCATTGCCCACAGTTCATAGTTCGTACCATTCATCTTGACAATGGGCGCTGGACCACGAAATGCGCCCATATATGGGATATCTGCCTTGCTTTCTGACATACTGGAGATGGAAGACTGGAGTGACCGAGAGAAGATAATCTTTGTCTACAGTGACATAGACGGGATTAGTTGCATGTGTAGACGTCAAGCAACTAACCCCATGTATATCAAGATCTGTGCCCTAGGTTTCTGAGGCTTAGGGCACGCAGGCACGTGCAAGAGGCACGTGCGCACGCAACTGGATGTGCACGGTCAGGCAGGTGCAAACGCTATTGCGTGCACTGGCGCACGCTGTTGCACAGCGCACAGAGATGTGAGGCGTGCAAGGATTGCGCGTAGAAGGGCGCACAGTCGCGCAAAGGCCCGGGATGCGCGCTAGGCGCTGGATGCGCGCTTAGGCGCAGAGTTGCTATGCGCACAGTCCCGCACAGTTGCGCAGAGAGACTATGCGCACAGCCGCGCACAGTCGCGCACAGTCGTGCTACGCGCGAGATGCGCTATGCGCAGAAGCACCGCAGGCGATCGGAGAAGGTCGGCAATCGGAGAAGGTCGGCGATCGACTGGGGCGGCGCCGAGTAGAGAGAGAGAGAGAAGGGAGGCCGGCGGGTTAGGGTTAGGGTTTCGAGAACTCCGATCTAGGACCGTCGCTCTGATACCATGTTGGGAAACGTGAATGAGATGATCTATTCCATAGCCCTAGGCTCTCTTATATAGGAGAGTAGCCTATGGGTAAATTACATAAAGAGAGTAACAAGAAAATAAAATAACAAAGAGATACAGTTATTCAATATGCGTCAACAATACTCATTCGAGGCCTCCACCGATTTCACTTGGCAGGAAGAGGGAGTTTGTGTTCCTTTTTGCTTCTGGAAGGGTGTCGTTGCAGTCTTACCATGTGGGTCGCAGTTCTTTGAGCATGTGCTGGGGGAAGAAAATGGTTTTTGCTTCTGGATTGATGATTGGACTGGTTATGATACATTATGTGATTGTTTTCCCTATTTATTAGTGTTGTCCTCGAATAATGTGGGTTCTGTCAACGATGCATGGCACGGGAATATATGGTTATGTACATTATGTGATTGTTTTCCCTCTGGCATTTCTCATCAGAGGGTGGTTGGGTTTATGATGCTTTTAGAGGCGTTGGAGGGGTCAAGGGCCCCCAAGACAGGTCGTGATCAACGGGCACGGACAGAAGGATGTTTCTCCATCAACAAAGCTTACAAAGCTCTATAAGAAATTTCGGTTTTCAAGCCAAGTATTGTCTGCTCAAATTACATACATATGGAAATGGAGGATTCCGCTGCATGTCAAGATTCCTTTGGCTGCTTAGATGAGACCATGTCCTTGTGGGAGCTAGGAAGGTCATATACTTCCAGGGCACGGATAGCTCTTGTCGAAGATGCTACTTAAAGTGTGACCACTTGTTTTTCTCGTGCGATCTCTCCAGGCAGATCTTGATATAATCTCCACAAGCTATGCAGAAGCATTTTAGGACAACATGGACAGATAAAGAGATCATGTGGGTGGTCACTTTTTGTTCATGTTAGAGTATGCATCCATAGATGGGTAACCGGATGGATCCCTCCCTGGTCCAATCACCAGACCACAGGTTTACTCCACAACATCTATTAGTGGGTCTTGGTCTTACTGATGGGGCTATATAAGAAGCCTCACATCACCTGTAACCTTTGAGAGAGTTCAATATATCAGCCCTTTGAGGTAGTTCTCTCGTGGTTTCATCTCGCTCCTAGAGTAAGGTTCAATGTAAATTTCTAATGTTCTTCAGTTTCTTTATTCTTTATCTCTGATTAAGCTTCCGCATTGTCACTTTCTACATGGTATCAACATGGGTTTGGTTCGTGGATTTACTTCTGAATATTTCTGTTCATGTTTGAGATTTGTTCAAGTTCTAAAGATTATGTTGTTCAAATTCGAACATAATCACAATTTGCTCTACGCATAAAACCCTAATTCTAGATCGTTTTCTACATGTTCTGGAGATCATCATCAAGATCAAGAATAATCTAAGGGTTCCGATGAAACCACAATTCTGCATGATTTCCCAAGCAAACTCGCAATCTTTGGATACATGGGTGCAACTCAATCAAGAGCCTCCTACAGACCATCAACAATCGGACCAACAAGCTTCGACTCATCTTTTGAACCCTAAATCAAGAAGAAGAAGAAGAAACGGTCACGCCACTGGAACCCTAATCCTAACAGCACAATAACCACCTTCGGCGCTTCTCCAGAAGGTGCAGGCAACAATCTCACAGGGTGCCACTCCAGATAGCACCGCCACTAATGTGTACAACTCCAGGCAACAATCCAACGACCCCCTCTTTTTGCGATCTCCATCAGCGATCAACCCCTTTGCGCAACCAGCCCCCTTGCGTGATCAGCAACCCCACGCGCGATGATGGGTTTGGGAAAATCCTAGCTGCGAAAATGTAGGCTCAATGCCCTGGTGATTGAAGACGAATACCACTGCAGTAAGAACTCTAGGTGACGCCACACGACCTCCATGCTCCCTCGTGATGGCGATGCCCCAACTTCATCTCTACGATCGACGGTGACTTTACCCTCACCATCGCGATCAAGAAGTGTGGTGGCGGCAACAGTCGTGATGGGTTCCTCACCCATCCGGAACCCTATGAAGAAAAGAGGGGCAAAATGCCCTCCTTCAATGGGTTGAGGGGCCCTAAGGCACAATACCCCCATCTATTTAAGAGAAAAAAGAAAAAGGAGGTGGTGATATTTCAAGCCCAATTAGAATGTGCACAAGGGGGAATAAAGACGTACTAGGTCTTTTGGGATGCAGTTGTTTGCATAAGCTCAATATGGAGACTTGCTGAAAAGGCTCGATATGAATAGATCCATAGGAACTCCAAGAGATCTCATTCTCTGAGCCAGTGTGGGAGAGACAGTTCTCCAACAAGGAGACTTAGTTCAGCCTCCATTACTAATGATCATAAACTCCTACGATGATATTTCCATAGTTTTTTTTCAGTTTGACCCATAAGAGAGATGGAGTAGTTGTGGGCCAACATCCTCCAATGAGGAAACTTATTTCGGTTCAATTGACTATGAGCAGTCACGGTTTTAAAAAACACACCTCGAGGAGCCTGTCTCAAGCAGCCCAAGTGAGGCGTGTGTCTCGAGGCGCTGAGGCGGTCTTCAAGGCACTACCTCAGGTAGCATAGGTTAGGTACCCAATTTTTTAAATTTTTTGTAATAATTTTTATGTATCTTAAGTTAATTATTAACAACTTAATGCGATATACTTGTATATACTTATTCTATTTAAAAAATTTTGTGTTAGCCATATAAAAAATCCGTTTCGAGATAGGAGCGCTGCCCCCTGCAAACCCCGCAAGGTGGGACCGCACCTGCTTCCCCCTAGCCCCCCCCCTCCCTCAAGCTCGCTAATCGGGCAGCGAGACCCCTATGCTGGAAGGGTATGGTGCAACAGGGGATGCATAAAACGGTTCTACAACTGGGTTTAGCAAATCATATGGTTAGGATTTAAAGCATATAAATATATATATATATATTAGTCATATAGCATATAAAATAACATAAACAAATTGTATATTATGTATGTTAATAATATGGGATATTTACCCAGCAGACCCTGAAATCTTTCGAAATTACCTCTACGACCTTTGAAACATCGTAATTCCTCCCACGACCCCGTAATCTTGCTAACCCTTACCCAATAAACCCTGTGGTTAACCCCCATCCATTTACCCGTTAAAACTAACCAGATTCCATTAAATTCGTTTATCTTATGCCTATTTTATTTGTCGAATTTACCTTAACTGCCACTCCCTCTACCCTCCTCCTTTTCCCCACCACCCAACACCCAACACCTCCTCCCTCCATGGCCCTCCTCCCCGACCTCCGCCTCCTCCTCCTCGTTCCCGACTCCCGGCGGCCGCTCGAAGCACCCTTGCCCCTGCCGCGCGAGCCCCCCCTCCTTACAAGAAGCCCCACGATCTCAAGAAGGCGTGGAAGGTCTCTGTTCTCACTGCTGTCATCAAGCACATGTCCCCGGACATCGCCAAGATCCGCAAGCTCGTCAGGCAATCCAAGTGCCTCCAGGACAAGATGACCGCGAAGGAGAGCGCTACTTGGTTAGCAGTGATCAATCAGGAGGAGGCCTTGTCCCGTCAGCTTCACCCACATGCATTCCCTCCACCATCGTCTGTTGCCAATGCTACCTTTTCCTTCAGCAGCCCCAGCCACGAGTACGACGTGGAAGGCGTCGACGACGATCCAAATGTGGAGGTTGTGGACTGCAAGTCGCTGGACGGCGGAACCGGTTTCTACTTGAGCGCTCCGGCCATGAAGGAGAACGATATGGAGTTCATCCGCAAGAGGGCCTCGCTTGGAGAGCCAGACATGTCCATGTCTCGTGGTATCTTCACATGCGAGAACGTCCAGTGTCCCCACCATGACCTGAGCTACGGGTTCCTCGACAAGAGCCTTCGCAACAACCATCAGTACAACTGTTCGTATAGGAACAACTTCCTCCAGAATGCCAATGCCAATGGAATCCATATGAACGAGGACAAGGCCTCTGTTTTCTTCGCGCAACCGAAGCCGGCTTCACTGCACAGGAACTCGAATCACCATTAAAGGTTTTTACAGGAAGGACTCTGCAAGGAAAGAAAGACAGACTACACCATTAATTAGAAGATAAGTTTTAAAATACAGAAGGCAACCCTTCGAGCAATCTGATCCTGCAATGGCGTGTACCTCCTCTGCAATGGCGTGTACCACCAACCCAAAAATTAGAAACGCTGCCATAACTCCAGCGAGCGGGCCGCACCTCCTCTGCAATGGCGTGTACACCACCTGGTGGAGGAGACGCACCATGAGGTTCCATCTCCGCCCCCAGAAGTCCTGCCGAGGAGGCACGCGGCGATCACGGCAGTGGCAGCCACGACCAGGGGCCTTGGGCAGCGGTTCCATTTCCTTGTTCGGCAACTGGCGATTTCGGTTGTGGATCTTGACGGGGAGGGAGGCGAGGGCGAGGAAGGCGGGGAGGGATAGAGTTGAGTCGGAGAGGGGGCCTCTCTGGAAGAAGAAGAGGCTTTTGGTTGATTCTAGCCGTCCGATCACGGATTGGTTAGATTAACTCGTTTTTAACTCAATGAAGTTAACTTAAGATGTGTCAATTTAACGGCAAGGTTCGTGGGGTAAGACGGAGCAAGATTACGGGGTCGTGGGAGGAATTATGATGTTTCAAAGGTCGTAGAGGTAATTTCGAAAGATTTCAGGGTCTGCTGGGTAAATATCCCTAATAATATATGTTAGTCACATAATTTTGCTTCACCCGTACACATAAAGGGAAGTGTTGTATATCGACAAGAACTTCATCCTGCCAATATTAATGGAGGTCATACTAAGTTCATTGTATATGGATGGCAATACGAATTAGGATTCAAAGTAAATCATTTAAAGAATATTATATATCATTATGTTCATAGTGTATATGGTGAATATGTTGGGGAATATCTAAATTTATGATTATATAAATATATATAATTATGCTTAATAGTATTATATGTATATTTTTCTATATAAATCGAGGCTTACATCTCGACCATCTCAAGGCTTACACCTCACCTCGTCAAGGAAAAACCCCTCGATCCGCCTCACGTCTTTTATAACCAAGTGCACAGTATAGAGTATACGTTCTCCAACGAGGAGACTCATTCTTGTTCAGGTGACTCTGCACAGTACAGAGCATATGTTCAATGATGAGGAGACTCAATTCAATTTCGATAACTCTAACAAACGCAGGAAAGATTTTGACAACCCATCATTGTTTGTTTGCCATGGATGTGTAAAAGGGTTGGTAACAAAAAGGATAATTTCCAAGATCACTAGAACTAAATGGTGGAATCTTCCATTGAAGCAATCAAGCTTCAGGAAAAAGGTTTTAGAAGACTTATCTTGGGATTGTAGCGGAAGTGTAAATGACAAGTGGGGAGCGATAGCATCTTGTATCCTAAAGGTAGCCAAAGAGATGCTAGGCGAGGCAAAGGGAGGAGTTCCGGGACAAAAGGATTGATGTTGCAGTGGAGAGGTGCAAGAGAAGCTCAAACTTAAAAGAGCATGCTTAAAAGCTATGTCTAAGGATAGAACAAACGAAACTGTCACAAATAGCAAAATAGCGAAGAAGGAAGAAAGAAGAATGTAAGCGAAGCTAAATCAAAAGCTTATGAAGTTTTGTATAAAAATCTCGACTATAAGGAGGGCCATATGGATATCTTCGGACTGGCCGAAGCAAAATAAAGAAAGATCAAAGACCTTTTTCAAGTGAGATGCATTAAGGATGAGGAAGAACACGTGCTTGTTACTCAGAAGGATATAGAGACTAGATGAAAGCAGTATTCCATATGCTTTTCATTGGGAAAGGAAATAGAGAGATCACTTTGAGAGATCTAACTAGTAGTGAAAATTACTTGAATCATACAAGTTATAGACGTATACAAAGGAAGGAAGTGGAGGATGCTTTGAAGGTTATGAAACTGGGAAAAGGCATAGGACCTAATGACATTCCTATAGAAGTATAGAGTATTCGAGGTTAGCGTGGTTGGACTTGGCTTACAAATCTATTCAATGTTATTTGACGAAGCAAGAAAATGTTTGAAGAATAGAGGAGAAGCATCTTGGTGCTTTTTTATCAGAATAAAGGAGACATTCAAAATTGTTCAAATTATATGGGTATCAAGATGGTGAGTCATACAATGAAAAGTTAGGAACGTGTGATCGAAAGAAGGTTAAGGCAAGTTTCCAAAATAAAAGAAAATCAATTCAGATTCATGCCAGGTCACTCAACTATTGAAGCCATCCACTCGCTGAGGAGAACAATGGAGATTTATAGAGCTAAAAAGAAGAACCTCCATATGATTTTTTTGATTGGGAGAAGGCTTATGATTCTATCCCACGGGAGATATTGTGGACAGTTTTGGAGAAGAGACAAGTGCATGTCCTATATATTAACCTCATAAAGGATATGTATGATGGGACTTCATCCTGTTTAAGGATCCAGCCTAAAAGCCAAATTATTTTGGCATCAACATTGATTTACATAAAGTTCAGCTTTAAGCTCATTCCTTTTTACTTTGATTATGGACGAGTTGATTAGTCACATTCAAGATGAGATACCTCTGTGTATGTTATTCGATGATTATATTGTATTGATAGATAAGACTAGAGATGGAGTAACTAAGAAGTTTGAGGTCTGAAGACATGCATTAGAGACTGTTAGAAAATAAGCATACGGAAGCGAAACATGGAAAAGATAAAGAAGCATAAGAACAACAGGATTTAACGTGGAATCCTACTCCCTAAGGAGCGGGATGAAACCACGGCAGAAAGCCTCAAAGGACCATGTGTGTCTATTGACTTTCTCAATGGTTACAGAAGGTCTGGAGCTCCTAATATAATCTTCACAGAGCCTCCAAGTCCCACCACTGGTAGATGTGGGACTAAACATATGAATGGGGTAAATGGATCTCTCTAGGCTTCATTTACTCTCCTACAACTCATATGACGCACAACCAAATATTCCAACACTCCCCCTCAAGCTGGAGCATGCAATGCTCAGCTTGAACAAACAGAAAGAAACTCAACTCACGCTAGAGGACACTACGGACAATATCAACTCAGCGCGCACAACTGCTGTTGTCGAGGACATTGCTTCTCATACCGTGCAGGCGAGGAGGACGAACGGGCTGGAGTGTGAGTCTGTTGAATCTCCTCGTCAGAGAGCATGTGCTCTGAACTGTGCCTGTGTAACATCCGGAATCCGCCAAACCCGAACTCGACCTGATTAGGATCCGTTAAACCGATAAAGTTGTCGGTCGGTATCAGATGACTTATATCAACTAATTGAGTGTGAACCAAAATTTGTTCGGGCGAAATCAACCAAAAATCGGTCGCATCGTAATGCGTGCCGCGAAAAAGCCGCGACGCAAATTCGAAAACTGCAAAACAAACCAAGACCGTCATTAGATCTGATTCGACAAGACAAGACCAACGGAATTGACCGTTCGTCAATCGGAGGTTGTTTGATATTTTTAAGTATCAAAATTTAATCCCAAACCAAAACCGTATCCGAAAATTTCGGGTATTCAAAACTCGATCAAAACTATATCAATATTATACTCATAGTGATCGTTATCCAGAAACGATCAAATCAAGATATTTAGTGTCAAAATCTGAGGCCCAGGGCACACGTACGATCGATTTTTAGAAGATATAATAAAGAGACTTTTCGGTATAAAGTATATATATATATAATAATAATTCACAGACACAAACACAGGTGCTACGGTAAAAAAAAGGAATTTACTTCTGCAATGGCGGCAAATGGAAAACAGCAATCCACTGGGATTTATTACTTCTTGACAACACACACCCCTTCACTCCACCTGTCGTAGCATAGATGCTCCCTTCTCCTTATTTATAACCCAAATACCCTTCCATTCTATTCCCAAAACAATTCTCCAGGTTGCCCACGAAGGAGCAAAGCTCTCAAATCCTTCCCCACTTTCCAGACGTAGCTACGAATCTCCAAACCACTGTTGATTTCAGATCTACTGCATGCAATCACCAGCTGTTACATAGCTTTGATCCAAGCTAAGGGATTTTATCGTCAAAGATTTAAGACTCCTAAGGTACAATCCCACTCCCCCTTCTTGCTGCCATGCGTGGATTATTTCCATAAGTTGTTTTCTTCTCCCCCTCTTATCCATACACAAATATCACACAAATAAGTATGGGTGTTCTTCCAGTGGATAAAATGCAAAAGAATGAGAACGAGTGGATTCTGGAATCACCTTGAAAACCTTTATATATTTTATTTGAATCAGTTCCTAAGTTAGATCTTCCAAGATCTTTTAGATAAATTTCTCACAAGAAATTACGAGTAATTATGACCTTCCCAATTTATGTCATCGTTATATCGCTAGAGTTTGTAGAAGCATTTCCCTTTCGTTTTTTTTCTTATTCTGTTGTTATCAATTCTTATAAACAAAATTCATATTCAGTATAGATCGTTCTTTTGAATTGGGGTGAGTTTTTCCTTCTATTGACAACAATTCGTAAGTCAAATGGAGGAATATTGATGCATGCATTTGTTTTTTTTACTCCTGTCAACAGTAAAACACAACCTCTAACTCCTTTTACGCCATACAAGGGTTTAATTATATTCCCATTACAAACAATTGAAAAAAAAATTCCAGGATTCACATTCTGACCTGTTGAGTATATTTTCACACACACACACACACATATATATTTAGTTTGGAAGATGTATGATCAGGAGGACAGCATCTCTAAAGGAGGGAGCACACCATAAAACTTCTTATTATGGTTGTGTCACATAGTACTATATGCCGATTATGCAACAGTCTTGTGGTTATTTCCATTTACTTTAGGTTTCCAAAAGTTCTTTTCTGGAAGGAACACATACATAAGAAGAGTCTCAAGGTCTGTTAGGATCATTACCTTTGGATTATTTTGAATCTTGGTCAGCTAAATAATCTTCTTCAGAGATTCTAATTATAATTGATTATTGGTAAAACTTCAGTAATTACCTATCAACTATTGTATACAAGTTAAGGTCATGGTTGTGGTGACTCAGTAACAAATCTTCTCGGTTTTGGATTTACACTTGTCTCAACGATGTCTTAGTATGTATAAGATTAAGTGGGGGGAAATGACTCTTAGTGCTATAGACTAATCTTTTGAATCAACAATCACTCATTGAAATGTTGGGTCTTGGTCCTGGATCTTTCAATTATAGTACATACATACCCTGGATTCATGGATCTTTCAACTATAGTATATTTATGTCTTGGATACCTAAATCTTCCAATTACATACAGTACATACAAACCTTGGATCAAAGACTTGGTCAATAGATCAATCAGTGGGTGTATTTTTTTTAGCATAATAATAAATGTTGACACATAAATAGTTTGAGGAGCATCAACAAGAACTGATAAATTGTGCCGGTCATGGTAACCTTTACACCTGACTGTACGAGGGTGCGGTGACCCTCAACTGGGCGGAGGAAAGGAAGCCCAGTTCGGGCAGCGACCGCCAAGTGCGCGGGTCTCGGATCCCAGTCCCTTTTCGGTTTTACGCGAGCTCGCAGTGTTTTTACACCTCGTTGGGATCCTGACTTAGACCATTCCGCTGACCCTCTGTTTTAGGATACCCAGGCGGGGGATCCTTGGTTTTCAGTTTTACGTACGAGCTCGGTTGCCCGTACTAGTCGGGCTGTTTTCTAGAGCGACTTTTCCGGGAAGTCACTCTCACCCGTCTCAGTGGCGTAGTTTGGGAGTAGACCTATCCCTCTATTGGACCGTCCTTCCAATTAGAGGGCGAGAAGGAAGAGCCCTTTTGTTGGCTTCTTCACCGCTTGAGTTTTCTTTCGCCGACAGACTTGGCGATTCTACATCCAGATCATCCACATCTATATTTGTATCTACATCATCTAGAGTTACATTGAGACAGTTGCACTTGAGGTTTAAGGGATTACAATTTAAGTTAAATAAATTAATATATCTTGTCATCTCATCTTTTTCATGATCAAAATACCCCAGTATGATCTCTGAGTAATATGACAATGATATATATATACTTGTTTTATGCTTATGAGGGAAATGTTGGGATAAGGGCAGATAAACGCACTTACTGAGGAGCAGGCACGTTCAGCCGCTACCGTGGTGAAAGGTATGGTCTCAGTCTTGGGCTGACCTTTCCATGTTCTATTTGATTCTGGCGCGACGCATTCTTTCCTTGCTTCGAGGTTGCTTGTTTCTTTAGATAGAGTTGCGGAGACGCTATCGTCTCCATATCACATCCGAGGGCCAGGTGGCCAGTTATTTATCATTTCTCTGATAGTCAGGCAATTGCCCATACTGATTGGCGATCACGAGATGATCGCGAATTGTCTACTTCTGCAGCTTGATGAGTTCGACTTGATTTTGGGCATGGATTGGCTATCTGCTCATCATGCACTAGTTGATTGTTTTAGGAAGACAGTTGTCTTCAGGATCCCAGATTTACCGGAATTCATTTTTGAGGGTACTATACACGACTCCACCATGGAGTACATTTCAGTGTTGCGAGCCCAACGACTTGTTGATCAGGGTTGCGATTCCTACCTTTCATTTATTCGGGAGGTGTCTGATCAGGAGCCGATGATACAGGACATCCGAGTAGTATCAGAATATCCATATGTCTTTCCTGATGAGCTACCAGGATTACCTCCTGAGAGAGGGATCGAGTTCGAGATCACATTATTGCCAGATACACAGCCGATCTCTATGGCACCATATCGCATGGCACCAACTGAGTTGCGGGAGCTGAAGGCATGGCCTCAAATTTCAACGAAATTCGGTCGAATTTCTGTCGAATATCGATATCCAGTCGAAATTGAAATTCCACCGAAATGACCGAAATGACCGAAATATGGGGGTCCTAGTACAAAAAATGACCGAAATGACCGAAATTTCGGTCGAAATTCCACCGAAATTCCATCGAAATTCTGTTTTGGTCGGTACCGAAATGGTGACCGAAACCGATATTTAAGGCCTTGGCTGAAGGTGCAATTGCAAGAGTTACTTGATTTGGAATTCGTGAGACTGAGCACTTCACCTTGGGGTGCTCCAGTTCTATTTGTCAAGAAGAAGGATGGATCCATGAGACTGTGCATCGATTACAGGCAGCTGAACAAGAGAACGGTGAAAAATCGTTATCCCTTGCCGCGCATTGATGATTTGTTCGACCAGCTCCGGGGATCTTCGGTTTTCTCGAAGATCGATCTTCGCTCAGGCTACCATCAGCTGAGGATTCGCGAGTCGGACATTCCGAAGACAGCCTTCAGGACTCGATATGGACACTACGAGTTTGTGGTGATGCCGTTTGGGCTCACCAATGCACCTGCGGCTTTCATGGATATGATGAACCGTATCTTCCGTCCATACTTGGACAAGTTTGTAGTAGTATTCATCGACGATGTGCTCATCTATTCATGGAATGAAGGGGATCATGCTAATAATCTGCGGATCGTTTTAGATACATTACGGGAGCACAAGCTATATGCCAAGTTGAGCAAGTGTGAGTTCTGGTTATCCCAGGTCTCGTTTCTCGGGAATGTCATTTCTGGAGCAGGCATTGCAGTTGATCCTGCGAAGATAGATGCAGTTATGTCTTGGGAGCAGCCCAAGACAGTTACTCAGATTCGGAGTTTCCTCGGGCTAGCGGGCTATTACAGACGCTTTGTCAACGGGTTTTCACGCATCGTTCGTCCTCTGACACGGTTGACGCAGAAGGGAGTTCCATTCATTTGGGACGATTCATGTGAGTAGGCCTTCCAGACACTGAAGGAGAGATTGACTACAGCGCCTATTCTCGCTCTTCCTTCAGGCACTCAGGACTATGCAGTCTACACAGATGCATCTGGAGAAGGTCTAGGAGCAGTGTTGATGCAGAGAGGACAGGTGATTGCTTATGCATCACGGCAGTTGAGGCCGCACGAGCGGAACTACCCCACACATGACTTGGAGTTAGCGGCAGTTGTCTTCGCTCTGAAGATATGGCGCCACTATCTTTATGGGGTGAATTTCGAGATTTTCACAGACCACAAGAGTCTTAAGTACATCTTTGATCAGAAGGAGCTGAACATGAGGCAGCGCAGATGGCTCGAGCTGCTGAAGGATTATGATTGCACGATCTCTTACCATCCTGGTAAGGGAAACGTGGTGGCTGATGCACTCAGCAGGAGAGCGCATGCTGATGGTATGACGAACTGGCTATATACATGGGATACGCTTGCCGCTTTGACCGATTGGCATCCTCAGGAGAGAGCATCCATTTCTACTGCCGTGCCTCCACGATACAGCAGTATTTGGGATCGTATTGTAGAAGGCCAGAAGACTGATCCTTGGATTCATGATAGATACATGCGCGCCGTCAAGGACGAATTTGATGACTTTGTTGTGATGGAGTCTATTTTATGGAAGGCAGGACGGGTAGTTGTGCCCAATGATGAGCAGCTACGCAGAGATATTCTTGATGAGGCACACAGTTCACGATTATCTATCCATCCAGGCAGCACGAAGATGTTCCGTGATTTGCATCGACATTTCTGGTGGGATGGGATGAAGCGCGATGTGGCGCTACATGTTAGCAGATGCATGACCTGTCAGATGGTCAAGGCTGAGCACAGGAGACCACCAGGATTACTACAATCTCTCCCCATTCCCGAGTGGAAGTGGGAGAGCATTTCTATGGATTTTGTCACAGGTCTGCCGAAGACACCAGGTGGCCATGATTCCATATGGGTCGTTGTTGATAGGTTGACCAAGTCAGCCCATTTCATACCTGTCAACACGACTTACACTCCGTCCAGGTTGGCCAAGCTCTATGTGCAGAACATTATCAGGCTGCATGGTATACCACGAGAGGTGGTGTCTGACCGGGATTCGAGATTTACATCTCATTATTGGTATCAGAGCAGTGGTACCCCAATACGCACATTCGCGGTATTTCGATTCAGATCGTACTAAGTTCTCGAATAGCTATAGTCTTCCGACTTGTCGTGAGTTCGAGAAGGGAAATATGACATTCACATTCAATAACCACAGATGTCACCAATTTCATTAATTTTCATATTATATCCCAAGAAGAGAAAATCATTTATGACCAATATCTGTCTATGGCATTTTTATGACCAATTATGGTTCTCATGCAGAGCCATGGCATCTCGACCCGGTCAGGAGACGGCCGATCAGTTGGCACGCATACTGACTGCCCTTACGGACCTACAGCAGCAGCAGGCTTCTATGAGAGGCCAGCAGGAGCAGATATTGGCCCAGCAGACTGAGATTGCTGACAGGCAGACGGACATAGAGATGAGATTTGAGGACCTGTCAGATTTCACGTACTATCCATCCCAGGATGGGATACGGCAGGACCAGCACCAGTCCGTTGAGGTGGAGCAGCCTCATCCTGACGATCAACTAGAGGACATTCCAGAGCATGGAGCTGAGGAGGATGCAGACTTAGACAGGGAGCAGGACCCTGTTGACTTTGCTGACGAGGATGCACACGAGTATTCAGCCATTCACAGGCACCAGTCAGTCTTCACTTCTTATCAGCGGGCCAATATACCCTTGTTCGAGGGCACAGGTCCACCAGATGATGCCGAGCAGTGGCTGAAGAGAGTAATGAAGGTGCTCAGGGCGATTAATGCGCCACGAAACACGTGGCTATCTTTCATAGAATATTCACTGACAGACTTCGCCGAGCGATGGTGGGAGGCCGTAGTGTCCGAGTTAGGCCGAGAGCCTACTTGGAACGATTTCGAGACGAGGTTCAGAGCCCACTTCTTTTCTGCGAAGTGGAAGGAGTCCCAGCGTCGACTGTTTGCAGAGCTTCGTCAGGGACAGATGACAACCAGGGATTACTTTATCAGATACACAGAGTTGTCGCGACATACACGAGCAGCTGGCGCATTTCCAGAGGAGAATCTGGAAAAGTTCATTGGTGGCATGCAAGAGGAAGTACAGGAGAAGCTAGCTGGACTGCATATCACATCTATCTCCGAGGCTACCGATGCAGCAGAGAAGTTCGAGGACATCAGAGGGAGACGTTTTGGGAGCTCGTCTGGAGCACCGCCTAGACCGCGGAGATCTTTTGGACCGATACGTCGACCGTTTCAGCAGCAGAGGTCAGCCAGACGGTTTCGACCTACAGGTCCGACATTCTCTGGCAGTGCTCGCTCTTCTCCATCGACTACTCTAGGAGGAGCACTTGCCGGACGTGGCACAGAGTCTGCTCGACCATCTGGGTCGCAGCGAGCACATAGACCACCTGCAGGACCAGCTCGGAGCACGGACGCAGCTACTCCACCTACCAGACCAGTCCGGTGTTACCGATGTCACGAGTGGGGACATTACCGAGCACAGTGCCCACAGGCTTCTGGCGAGCCGCAGCCACAACCTTCACAGTCACAGCCTCAGACACAGCGTTCAGGGAGTTTTCGTGGCAGGAACTCCAACTTTAGGCGACAACAGCAGAGACAGACGCAGAGTGTGGCAGGTTCCAGTGCCGCATCAGCCAGGCAAGGAGCCTTTAGCACAGTAGCAGGTTGATGATTCCTGGAGACAGAGTATACACTAGACGGTATGAAGTATTTTGTCTCAGTTTTTATTCAGATAGTGATGTAAATGCTTCTCCTTCTTTTCTCTTATGTACTACAATTTGGGATATATTGTGTATAATGACAGACATTGTACATGATGTAAAAATATATGAAAATTAATGAAAAGAAATTCTGGTGCTATGTGTCTCTTTTACTTTGTGGTTATGTGTTGGAGTTGAATGTCATAATTGCGCGAAAAATTTTTCCCTGTTTTATGCAACTTGTGCGATTAAAAGTGAATGAAATATTGCGAGATGCGCGTAGACGGGTACTCGGATCCTGAGGGGTTGACAGCCTGTCAGAGTCACTGTAACTGAAATGAGTCTCCTCGTTAGAGTACTCTAGCCCGCCACAACATGTGGACAACTGCTCCATCTCTGAAAAGAGCTGAACTGAAAAAGGCCGTGGAAGTGCAATCCTCGTCGGAGTCCACCGTCGTTGGAGAATGGAGTCTGAAAGAAGTCTCCTTATCGGAGAACTGGGTCTCTCCTATCTTGCACAGAGAATGGTACTCTACTCTGGAGTCCCTTGGCTCACATGAAAACTCTGGCCGAAACAATAAGAATGATGGGGACCACGACAAAAGATGGCATACATGTGCTCATCTGAAAATGACTGCATACATGTGCGTGTCAGAACTGAAGACTCGGAAAACGTCTGATCGTCGAGTCTGAAATCCGCTGTAGAGTCCGGAAAATCTGAACTGGCCGGGAATCCAGAGATCTAACATCAATAACATCTGAATAGACAAGTGACTCTTCATAATAATCCCCCTTTCTCCCATACTTGTCGGAAAAAAATGGACATCGACCAAGTTGGGAGAAGACAAAGAAATTGGGGAAAATAACATGAAACCAATTTAGTCGAACTCATACTTTTTTTCTCTCGGCTTTTCTTGCATTTTTTAAATTGTTGCATACGGCTTTTTTTAAGTGTATGCGCCTCTTCATAAACTCATATTTTTTTAAAGTCGTTCAATGTTTTTTAACGGCTTTTCCTTTCTCTTTGCATTTTTTTAAGTTGTTCAAAAAAATTTTAACAACTTTTCTCGCTTTTTTTTTGAAAACTCGGCTTGAATGTGGGCCTCAAACTCGGCCCATCTCTCCTTTTTTTAAAGCATGCTCGGCAGGCCCCATGGGCTTTACAATAAAAGCAAACATATTCTTTTATAAATAACAGACGTCCGAGCCTTAAGGTTCCCATGATTGGGAACCCTTCCTCAACCGTCGCCGCCCCCACGATTGGGATGTTTCGCCAGGAGCGTTACCAAGGGGAGCTCTTCGTCGCCAGCTGGGGTTCGCCATGCACTGGACATCGGGCTGCCTACACACCGACTTGACCGTTGGGGGCTCCGTCGCTTGGGCGAGAATATGTTCTCGTTTGAATGTGCTTGAGAGATCACACAGGATACCGCCGCTTATAGGGAAACTGGATGCTGCTCGATGCGGCTGGAGAAGGAGGGAGTGTCACCTCAGCCGCTTCATGGAGATGGCAGTGGTGCACTGGATCGGCCTGGAGGGTTTCGAGAAGGCACCTGGAGGTTGCGCGATGCGCCACAGCGTGATGCTGATGAAAGATCTCGCGTCTCGACTGGAGCGAAGACGCAAGGTGCGTTGGAGGAGAATCTCGCCTTGCGATGTGCGCACGCGATGGTAGGGGCTCGTCGCGAAGAAGGTTGGAAGGTGCGCCGATCTGGAGATCGTTGATCTGGAGATCTGTAACAAGGAGGAGATGCTTGCGGCTTCTACGTGTTGCGCCCTGGAGTTCTGTTGCCTGCGAGATGGAGGCTAGGGTTTCTGCTGCATGGGGGGCTGTTGTTAAGATGCAGAAGCTGAGGGATGCGCCTCCATGGGAGATTGCTGATCCGGAGAGCATGGGCTTCGATACGGCTGGGATCTACGCAACTATTGCGCAAGGATCTTCTTGCGGCCTGGATCATCCTCCCTTTCATCGAATTAGGGTTTTGTGAACCCTAGAACACATCTTATATTCGAACAGATCTCAAATAATAAATCTACAAAGAACATAAATCCAAAGCTCGAATCTCAAACAAAAATAAAGAATACAAAAAATTCTTCGAGAATCGACTCGCTCTGATACCACATTTAAAAATAAAAATGCGGAAGTGAAACGTGGAAAAGATAAAGAAGAATAAGAACAGCGGGATTTAATGCGGAACCCTACTCCCTAAGGAGCGGGATGAAACCACGGGAGAAAGCCTCAAAGGGCCATGTGTGTCTATTGACTTTCTCAATTGTTACAAGAGGTTTGGGGATCCTTATATAATCTCCATAGAGCATCCAAGTCCCACCACTGGTAGATGTGGGACTAAACATGTGGATGGGGTAAATGGATCTCTCCAGGCTTCATTTACCCTCCTACAATGATGCAGCGTGGAACAAAAAGATATGGCCACATTTTTATTTACGTTTATTTGAGTCGTCGAAATTTTTATTTAATTTTATTTACGTTTATTTGAGTCGTCAAATTTTTAATTAAATAAAATAGAGATCGCTTGTGATCTCAATTAGTTGGAAATTTGAATTTCAAAATTAGTCGGTTAATTGGTTAGAGTCAAATTAGGATACTTGGTTAGAATTTGAATTTGATTTCTATTTTTGTAACCTCATCCCTCCTATATAAAGGGAAGAAGGCCTATTGTTTTAGACAGTTCAGTATTTATAAAAAGTGAGATTTTATCTCTCTTTCTCGTCTCTCTCTCTCTCTTCGCGATCTACGCGTTCTTTTCCTCAAACCTCTCGTTCCCGACGAGGTTTCTTTTCTCAACCCCTCTATTTTCTCTATCAAAATCCACCGATCAAAATATTTTAATTTTCGCCGACACGCAAAAATCCGATTTGCATCAATTGGTATCAGAGCATGGCATCTAGGTCATCCTCACGATCTGGCGATCCCTCTCGTCACTCGCACAGAAAGTCCAACGGATCTCGCCCCAACGACCATGCATGGCGTGCCGAGGTTAGACAAACACTATCGAATATGCTTCAAATTCTTTCACAGAATAGAGAGTCATGGACGCGACAAATACAAGAACTCATTGCCAAAAGGGGTGATGAAACTTCTGTCCAAGTTCCTGATGAAGAGAGCCACGAAAATTATGCCGACAACGACGCACTGCTCGCAGTCCAGGCCGTTTCAGACCAGCCACCATAGCTGATATCGCCCCTGACAACAGCTTCAGCCCCGCTGCAGCCCAGCCATGTCCTCCTCGCACCCTCGGGCCCCTTCTCGCAGCCCCTGCCACTCCAGCCCAACCACCAGCCCCGCCAACGCCTTCCCCACCTCCTATTTTCCCCGTGATCTCCCCCTCGCCCCCAGCGGCCCCAGCCTCAGCGCCGCCCCTCCATGTGCCATCACCAAACCCCCCTGTTGCGCAACCCTCAAATCCCACCCCACTGTTGCCCCGCTCCCACCTTTTCCCACCACTGCGCAACTGCGACATCGACACACCCACCCTCCCCCAACCACCAGTCGCGCCCCTGTGCTCACCTTCCTTCCCCGACTACCCCTTCCCAGACCCGCTTCCTCCTCCTTCACGACACTCTTGGCGCTGCCGCCTTCCCCTCCCCAGCCAAAACCCCTCGCCTTCGCCTCAACACCGGCCTTCCCCCGTACGCCAGTCCTCGCGACATCACCTTCCCTCGCCGCCACCCTGCCGCAACGTCCCTCCGCGCCATCTTCAGCCCTCCACCACCCTCCGCACCTTCCCGAACAAACCCCCTCCGCAGACCCTTCCCCGCAGCCCACAACCTCGCCCGATACCCCCGGCAACTCTCCATAGATCGCCCCTTCGCGGCCCCCACATCACCGCACGCCGCCACCAGCAAGGTTACACGCGCGGCCGTCCTCGCGAAATCGCGCGCAGCCACGCGACCACGAGCTGCAACCCTAGCCGACGGGCTCAGCGCCGCCCCTAGGAATCGAAGCCTCTGTCGCCGCTACGATCAGAGGAAAAATGCCGAGCCCTAACGAGAAATCCGAAAACTAAGGGGTTTGAATCCCCTGAAACGTGGGATTGGGAATTCTTTTGGGAAAATTACAAAAAAATCCCCCCATGCAAAAGTTTTTATTCAAAGGGAAAGTTCAAAGGCTCCTCTTACAAAATATTTTTAAATGAAGGGGTACAAAATCTGCACTTCAACCCCCTGGAGCAGAAATACTTAAAGAGAAGTACTGAAAAGAAGAAATATAGGAGACCTCCTTATCCTATTAGGATTAGGACCTTGGAGTGCACCTATTTAAAGGCGGCATGGCTTCAATCATTAGATACATCTCCTCCTCTCCTCTCCATGTGCTATTGCTTTGCTATGGATTCTCCAAGCGCCATGTTGTTCATGCCTCATCAATTTTTCAATCATCACAATGAGAAGACAAGAGTCACGAAGACGCCACCATTTGCGCCACACATGTTCTTCCAACATGAAGTGGATGATTCCGGCCATCGCACCAACGCCATCTGGGTTCCACCGTTCGCTCCACATCTCTTCTTCCACGAGGCGAACAAGAAAATTGACATCAAATCGGCAAGCTTCGAATCCAACAATTCGTCGGGAGACGATTTTTTAAAAAGCGGAGGAGAGTTGATGCAGCGTGGAACAGAAAGATAGGGCCACATTTTTATTTACGTTTATTTGAGTCGTCGAAATTTTTAGTTAATTTTTTTTACGTTTATTTGAGTCGTCGAATTTTTAATTAAATAAAATAGAGATTGCCTGTGATCTCAATTAGTTGGAAATTTGAATTTCAAAATTAGTCGGTTAATTGGTTAGAATTTGAATTTGATTTCTATTTTTGTAACCTCATCCCTCCTATATAAAGGGATGAAGGCCTATTGTTTTAGACAGTTCAGTATTTATAAAAAGTGAGATTTTATCTCTCTCTCTTGTCTTTCTCTCTTCGCGATCTACGCGTTCTTTTCCTCAAACCTCTCGTTCCCGACGAGTTTTCTTTTCTCAACCCCTCTATTTTCTCTAACAAAATCCACCGATCAAAGTATTTTAGTTTTCGCCGACGCGCAAAAATCCGATTTGCATCATACAACTCATATGACGCGCTGCCAAATACTCTAACAGAGATTAAAGGGATTCATAAAAGTAGGGCTACGACTGAATATATGGAGTGCACTTTTGATGCAAGCAATGGTGAAGGAATCGAGGTAAAGATAGATGACTATAACATTCAAAAGAAAGATTCTTTTAGATACATGGGATCTATTTTGCAACATGATGTGGAAATTGATGGAGATGTTACTCATAGAATAAATGCATGTTAGCTACAGTGGAAAGGAGCATCTACAGTTCTAAGTGATGAGAAAACTCCTTTGAAAATCAAAAAAAAGTTTTACAAAGCAACCATGAGACTTGATATCCTCTATGGATCTAAACGTTGGCCAGTGAATCATAGACATGTGTAGAGAATAGCAGTAGTAGAAATAAAAATGCTTAGTTGAATGTATGGACATAAACGTAAAGATCGGATTCAGAATGACGCAATCAGAAGGAAAATTGGTGTAGCTTCGATCGAGGATAAGATGAGAGAAAATATTTAGGGTGGTTTGATCATTTACAAAGGAGGCTAGTTGATGCACCAGTTAGGAGATGCGAGTTTAGAATGTTGAGCCAGCTAAGAGAGGGCGAGAAAGGCTCAAGAAGTGTCGGAATGAGATTACTTGAAGGGATCTTAGTTTTTTGGATCTAAGCTCGAGAATGACCCATGATAGATCTGAATGGAAGCAAAGAATCTATGTAGCCAACCCTACTTAATCTAAGAAAAGGTCTTATTGTTGTGTTGACTGACATAGTACAAAGTCTGCGTTCTCGAACAAGGACATTCATTCAACTCCATCCCTTCAGTTCCTCCTTACCAGCACAGCATAAGATAAGAAGTAATGTACCAAGTTGGCAACCAGCAAAGTATGCATTGAGTTGATTTGTCCATAGTGTGTTAAATCATGTGAGTGAACGCTTTCTTTCTATTTGTCCAAGCTAAGCGTTGTATGCTCCAGCTTTTCAGGGAGTGTTAAAGTAAGCATCCAAAGATGGGTAATTGGATCCCTCCAGAGTCCAATTACCACATCTACAGGTTTAGTCCACTTCATCAATTAGTGGGACTTGGTCTTTACTGGTGGGGCTATATAAGAAGCTCCACACCACATGTAACTTTTGAGAGTGATCAATATAAAGATCAGCCTTTTGAGGTGGTTTGTAGTATCATCCCGCTCCTTCTGAAGTAGGGTTCCACACAAAGGCCGATGTTCTTTATTCTTTATCTCTAATTACACTTTCGCATTGTCGATTTCTACATCTTAGAAATACGAAAATATTTCGGGGTGAAAAATTATATGTGAAAATTGTACTAGAATATGCCAAGTTACTTACAAACTCCTGGTCCTTGTAATATTTTGCCATAACTTGTGAATAAAAGTTTTTAGGCGGACGTCTCCTCAACACCTCTACCTTTTTTCTTTCAAAAAATTTTAAACCGTCCAAAATTAAAATTAACAGTTGACAGACTAGAAATGCAAATCCTAACATACTCAATTTTTCTCTTTAAAAAGCAAATGGAATATCAGGAATGTTCGGCCAAGTCAAATGGAAAATATTCAGCATCAGACAAACAATCTTTGCACCTCTAATGTGACAATTCTCCACAATAAGGAAATCAAAAATAACTAACCAATAACTGAACAAATAGTTGCTAGCAATGATAAGCTTAGATGGAAGGCATAATGCAATAACTGAAATTGAAGTACGTCTACTTAAGCGCAATTTAGAAAGCTGGGAAGTTTTAAAAATAAATAACAGGTGTCAAAAGGTAATATGGTTACCTCTGAATATTCCAGCACTTGGAACAGCATCGAGGAATGTTTCAACAGCTCCTAGAACATACCTGAATGTGACACCAGATGACAGAAAACATTATACATAAATTCCTTAAAAGGCTGAGATGATCAGCAAATTGCTCTTAAAATAATATGTTATCGAAACTCACATGGCACCAGCAACAGCATTCCCAAGAAAGAAGCATAAACCAATGCTAACACCAACCTCTGGACCAAGGGCTCGGCCAATTAGATAGTACGGTCCACCACCCTAATTGTTAAAAATACAAATAAACTGTATAACTTCCCTTGGCCTTTGTCAACATGAAAATCAGAAACTTTGACCTCTGACACGTACTTTTCAAATGTAAGCACAGAAGCGAACAGGATATATAGAGTATAACTGTATGCGAAATACCTTCATTGCACCATTTGTTGCAATTGCGCTCAATGATATTGCGGTTAAGAATGTGCACAATCCACAAAATGATATCAAGAAGAGTGACTGGCCTATGCCTGCCATTCCAATAATCCTGGGGGGAATAAGAAGGTGTCATTTCACATTGAATTCTCGCCCACAGTGAAGAAAAACAACCAAACAATGGATAAAACCATGTCACGACGCTAGGAGATGAATCATGTGAACCATCATTAACCACCATCACCAAAACTTGTGAAGAAAATATACCATGCCACGCATTTCTCATAAGAATAAAGGTAATCGTGACACTACTTTAAAAGGATAGCCTTGGTTGGGGGCTTATGGTTGAGTAGAAGTTTTACTCTGCAAGACAACTTGTGAGAGGTCCTTGAAAGATAACCTAAAAGAAATTTGGGAATGTTGAAGAAGATCACAACATGCAAGGAACGGATTTACGTGGATGACTCTATGACGAGGGAGAACCATGCGGCACTCACAAGCATCTAAACACCCTCAAAAACGATTAGGCACTCTCTTCACTAGAATGAATGAATGAAGGGCAGACAAGTGCAATATAAAGAGGTAGGTAAATGATCCATCAAAAAAGATCTACTCATCATTTTTAATAATAAAACAACAACAAAACATTTTCACACAATTAAGTTGGGTCAGCTACATGGATTCTTTTTCTCCACTCAGATCTATCTTGGGCCAATCTCGAGATTATTTAAAAAACTAAGATCCCTTCGTATAGTCTCATTCCAAAACTTCTTGGGTCGTCATTGTTCTTTCTTAGCCAATTCAACATCCCAAAACTCGCATCTCCTCACCGTTGCATCAGCTTAAGTAGCGTCAGCTACATGGATTCTTATCAAATCCATGTTAAAAGATATGAATCATCCAACTATTTTTTACATCGGTTGTCAACTACCTAAAAAACCCTCATCAAGAGAAGATTTGAACCATAGTCTTTTAGGTGGTAGGCACATTGCTCTACCGCCAAAGCACTAAAACAAGAGTAAATTACACAAAAATCTATGAACTATACACCTGCTTTCAATGCCATACCTGAACTTTAAAAGGTAACACAATGCTACCCAATCTTTAATATTTGTCTTACTGTGGTGTTGAGCTTGTAAAAGATATGGGTGATGGTGCTTCATCTTGTATAAGGATCTGGTATGAAAAGATTGACAATTTTGACATCAGAATCGATCTGCACCAAGGTTCAGCTTTGACTCAAATCCTTTTTACTTTGGTTATGGACGAGTTGACAAGTCACATTCGATATGAGATACCTTGGTGTATGTTATTCGTCGATGATATTGTGTTGATTAATGAGAAAAGAGTAAGTATGAAGCTTTAATTTTGGAAGCATGCCTTGGAGACTAAAGGAATGCATATAAATCGGGCTAAGAATGAATATATGGAGTGCACATTTGATGAAAGTAGTGATGAAGGGATCAAGGTGAAGATTGGAGATAAAAACACTCAAAAGAAAAAATCATTTTAAATACTTGGGATTTATTTTGCAACATGATGAGGAAATCAATAGAGATGGAATTCATAGAATAAATACAAGTCGGTAAAAGTGAGGAGGAACCTCTATTGTTTTATACGACAACACATTAAGCAGGGTCGGTTACATGGACTCTATGCCTCCATTTAAATCTATCATCAGCCAATCTTGAGCTTAGAGCCAAATAATTAAGATCCCTCTGGATAGTCTCATTCCAACATTTCTTGGACTTTCCTTGCCCTCTCTTAGCCGGTTCAACATCCCAAATCTTGCATCTTCTAATCGACGCATCAGCCGACCTCCTATGCAAGTGGTCAAATCATCTTAAGCGATTTTCTCTCAGCTTATCATATATTGGAGCGACATCAACTTTCCTTCCAATCGCATCATTTTGAATCTGATCTTTTTGTGTATGACCACAAATCTACCATAGCATTTTCATTTCTGTTATTGTCTTCTCTACACATGTCTATGGTTCACAGGCCAACATTCAGATCTATAAGGCATAGCAGGTCCCACAACTACTTTGTAATACTTTCTTTTGATTTTCAAAGGAATTTTCTTATTACATAAGACAATACACCTCCACTTTAGCCAACATGTATTTATTATATGAGTAACATATCCATTGATAACCCATTATGTTGCAAAATATATCCCACCTATCTAAAAGAATTTTTCTTCTGAATGTCATTGTCTCCAATGTTCACATCAATTCCGTCGTTGCCGCTTCCATCAAATGTGCACTCTATATATTCAGTCTTAGCCCTAGTTATATGAAATCCTTTAGTCTCCAAGGCATGCCTCCAAACCTCAAGTTTCGCACCTACTTCATCTCTAGTCTCATTAATCAACATAATATCATCTATGGCCTCTATTGTTCAAAGTGATAATAAAATTCGTTTGAAAATCAAAGGAAAGTATTACAAAGCAACCATAAGACATGGTATGCTCTATGGACCTAAATGTTGGCATGTGAACCATAAACATGTACAGAGAATGATATCAGCATAAATGAAAATGCTAAGGTAGATGTGTGATTATATATAAAAAGATTAGATCGGAATGATACGATTAGAAGGAGTGTTGGTGTCGCTCCAATAGAGGGTTCAATGAGAGAAAATCGCTTAAGATGGTTTAGTCACTTGCAAACGAGGTTGGTGGACGCGCCAGTTAGAAAATACAAGAATTGGGATGTTAAGTCGTCTAAGAGAGGAAAACGAAGGTCCAAGAAGTATTGGAATTAGACTATCCTAAAGGATCTTAATTATTTGGATCTAAGCTCGAGAATAGCCCAAGATAAATCTAAATAGAGACAAAGAATCCATGTAGTTGACCCTACTTAATGTGGGAAAAGGCTATGATGTTGTTGTGTAGTTTTGCGTTTTTGTGATTTAAGGTTGGAAAGATAAAATGATCAACTAAACTTTGATAGTCAAGAATCACACCAAGACAATCTTAAAGATCGGTACCACATTGTTACCTTTCAAAGTTCTGGTACGACACCGAAATCAGGTGTATAGTTCAACGACTTTAGTGTAATTTACTCATAAAACAACCAAACACGCTTCATGCGTCAAACTTGCCTTCATTCAACTAAAACTACACGGTAACAAAGTTGCAGAAATCAGTAGTCGGTACTCGGTCGGCGGGGTCACTGACTAAGGATTACTCGGCAGTCGGATGACTAATCAGATTTAGTCGGCCATTAGTTGGTTTTGAATTTTTTAATTATTTAAATATATAAATCATTTTTTATACATATATTCTTATATATTTACAATATAAATCATTTTTATACATATATTTTTATATATTTGCATAGATTTGTACATTTTCTATACTATCATAATGAAATAAAAGAAGTAATTGACTTTAAATACAACATTAAGCATATTGGAATAAGTTTGATTTTAAAAAAAAACAAAAAATAGAAAACCTCTATGTAAAAGACAGTCGAGTAGTCGGCCTTGAAGGATACGGGAAAAATCCTCAAGCACATCACGGAAGCGTGATGATCGCATCGAATGCGAACGGGAGCGACTAGTCGCACTAGTCGCTCCAGGCAGCGGAAATTAAAATTTTTATGTGATGAAACCACATGATCCAAGAACACTTCTCGGATCGTTTCATCTAAACCACAAACAAGTAATAGGATTACCTCTTGAGGCGTAGTTGCGATCGAGTCTCTAAACCAAGAGACCTCCTGTCTCAAGTCCGATCCGACGGAGGAGACGCTTGCGAACGCGGGGATGAATCGCGTGCTCCTCGCAATTCATGTTGATGATCCAAGCGACTGATCTCCTGATCTCGTCACACGAGATCCAACATCTTCTTCACGAGCGAGACGCACCGAAGGAGATGGAGATCCACGAGTAGATGATCCGGCACCATAACGATGATGTTGCGTCGATGACGACTCTCACAATGGCTCCATGGTGGACGGCCATTAAAGAGGAAGAGAGATGACGTGTATAGAGAATAAGAGAGAGAGAGAGAGACTCGTCGAGTAGGTGTAAATCGAAGAGTAAGGCATGCTTCTTTATATATAGGGTTTTGGGAGTCCATGGATCCCAATCCATGGACAACACACAATCAATGGTTGAGATTGATTTGTGTTTCTTTCAATGGCCAAGATGTTGTAAAAACCCAATCTTACCAAATTATCTTATAGAAAATATCAATCATGCCATTGAAATTATCTGAATCTTATTCACAACCCAAAACTAAATGTAAATTATATTTTAATTAATCATCCAATGTGAATCCAATTCACATCAATAATTAATTAACAAATATAAATCACAATATGCTCTCTCTTGTATATTATAAATCACATTTATAATATATATGATTAATATGGATAGTGTTATCCACATTATTCATATCCATGATAATTAAATCACATTTAATTATCTTGGATCTCTTTTCTCATGTGCCCAAATAACATGAATCACATTCACATTATTCATATATTTGATAATTAAATCACATTTAATTATCTTAGATATCTCTCCTTATAATATGAATCAAATTCATATTATCCATGATAATTAAATCACAATAAATTATCAATTTTCTCGATGGTTGGATACTTATATCAACAATGAAATTATCCATGAACTCTTTCAAGGATAATGCGCTTTCTCTGCGGATACTTGGAGATAAGGACCGGGCGATTGTATTGTTCCACGTATAGTGACTTGGATATTGAGATCACATCTCAAATCCAAATCTCGGGCCTCCCATAGATGCTTGATTAAATCAAGACCGCAAATCTAATCTTCTCATTGCATCTGAATCACATTCAGATCAATGTCCAACATTTGGACCAAGATCAGATTACTTCTCTACTGAGAGGAGTCACTAAAATCCAGACCCATTTCATCACTCCCTAGGAATGGAAGCGTCATGGTTATACAATCGTTTATGATCACATCACCCTCAGGTATTCCCAACACCTGTACATCCTGCATACTGGAAGACCCAGAATAAACCCGAAGTATTAGATCAACTTTATGCTGTCTACTTCAGGGTTTTATCAGTAAGTTTCTCATTTGATCATTGGGATTTGGTATCGATCATATACTTTCCAAAAGCATATATCATACCTAGATCTTGATCATATATTTTCCAAAAGTATATATCAAACCTACAAATTCAATCAAGCTTCCAAAGCGAGATGACCGTGCACGGAATTTGATCCTTCCCAATATCTCATGAGTGAGCTCATGTCTTCACGTTCAGTTGTGAACCTGTATGATCCCTTTGAGAAATCATATTACTCATATGCCCTTATATGCACACCAACGTGCCGGTGTATAGACCTTGGTTAGGACATCAACTTATTGGTCTACCAAATGTACATACTCAGACATATAGTAACACGTCTGTCTCCGATCAGAGGATGCGTGCCTATATCGTGACAGCATATGACATAGGACTTTGGTTATCTCAATCTCGTTAAGTCAACTCTTTGACCTAACTAATCTGACACCTCTGAATCTCTATTCATATGCAGAGGACTTGCATCAAGAGGCCGGTCAGATATCAGCCTATGTGAGAAAAGATTGACATCTCCTACTCAGGCTGGAGATCATATCTTAACAATCATTTGACGGTGCTTGATGAGTCCTCAATCTAACTCTTTAGATATTCATCCGAGTACCAGCTTCTATAATTCAATAATTGAATCAACAGCTGTATAATCATTAAGATAGCCATGGTACATAACCCTAGTTGTACTAAGGGACCTATTATGCAAAGTAGTCATTCTTCATTTCAGATCAGGGAATGATATTCACAATAACATTTATTGCATAATGGCTCTCCGTGGGCTCACATGTCCAACAGACCGACTAGGACGACTAGTCGGACCGATTAGTCGGGTTGACCGACTAATGGCTGACTAGGCCTAGTCGAGTCGGTTACCCCCGACTCGACTAGTCGAACCGACTAGCCAGTCTAGTTGGCCGACTTTCACAACAGTGCACAGTAATAAGCCTTTTATGAAAAGATTAACACTTGATCACTTGATTTTATGTAAGGAATACCCAGTCTCATGTATCAATCTTCTCATGAATGAAATGAGTCAATCTCGACATGATTCCCCCTATCACACTGGATTATTGTCCCCCTATAGCATAATATTCTATTACCATTATTTTTTGAACAAAAAAGGGGAGACCACCACATGTTAGTGGCCACACTGGGTTTAGCATGTAAAAATTCTTTTAAGAAAAACAATAGAGCTATTTACATGTATCGACCCAACTCTTGCATAATGAATACGACAACATGACAACATTATCCACATAGTATCTTGTTCCTCAGAAAATCAGTGCATTTAGGATAGCCAATATGGCCCAGCATATCGCGAAGGCCAAACTCCGCTCCTTTTGTGTGCGATAGAATGGTGCAGCCAATCAATGCCAAAAATGCTTCCCTGATGACGCATCCCAGCAATTTAGTCCAGATTAGACCCACACTTATCTCCCCTTCGAGCACCAGAAAAAAAGATGGTAAATACTCTCTTCCTCATCACCACAAATTGGACCAAAAATGACATCATTGGGGAGTATGTGCGCTATGAGATCCTTTGTTATCAACCTCCAGTATTAACATGTGAAGGGGTAGAAGCATGCATGAATTGACTAATAACATTCATTACATAGGTAATATCAAATCTGGTGAGAGCAAAATAGATAAATTTTCTAACTAATCTCAGATATCATTATTTCCATGCATCATCGGGAAGTTCACCATACTCATTACTCAACTCATGATTTGCCTATATAGGCGACATGGTTGTTTTATATCCTAGCATGTTAGGGACCTTTAACCAGTCAAAAGTAGATTTTTATTTATTCGTATAAAGCCTTCCGAGATAAAGCCATCTCAATGTCAAGGAAGTACTTCAACTTCCTCAAGTTTTTCAATTCAAATTTAGTTTCAAGAATCCTCTTTATGCTTAATAACTCTGCATGTCAACTGTAAAAATCATGTCATCAACATATATCAAATGAATAAGATCTTTTTTTGATCTTTCCCTTTTATGAAGAGATTTTTACAATGGCCACATGGAACCATTAAAATCAAGCATTAGGAGATAGCATTGTCCCATCTAAAGTCATTTACTTTTTTATACTCATGAGGCATCTTCATGTGCACCTCTTTAAGATCACCATGCAAGAAGGGATTTGTTGCATCTAATTGGTACATTTTTCAGGAAAATGGACTAAGGAAATGACAACTCTGATAGTGATCATTTTTACAACAGAGCAAAAACTCAAGATAGACAAACCATAAATTTGATAGTATCCTCTATCCACCAGTCGAGCCTTGAAACTGTCTATTTTGACCTCGACAATGTACATAATCATGTATACCTTTTTAGATCCGACCAAACGAAGACATGTGGAAGTCTAAAAAACAACTAACCTATCATTTCTAAACAAAGCTTTCATTTCTTTAATAGCATTAGCCTATTTAAAAGTAGGGATATTTCCACCCATATAATAATCATGAATTACACGAGAAATCTTGAATAGTCACTCCATCTCACACCCATAACCGTTTGTTAGTTTAATCCATTAACCTCAACCACACCATCGAGTTAATATAACTCATCTTCAATCCAATGGCTACGATATTAACTCAAAAACAAAAGGAAAAAAAGAAAAAAAAAACAACCCTCGCCCTTCCTCCTCCAACCCCAACTCCTTCCTCCACCTACACTCCCTCCCCCTCTGCCTACACCCATCCCCGTCCGCCCACACCTCCTCCCCAGGCGACCACTTCCCCTTCAGTCACCCACTCCGGTTGCCTCCTCCAGTCCCTTCCGCCCACTCCTTTACCCCCTCTAGCACCCTCCTCCAGCCCCTTTTCCAACCCCTCCTCCACCATCTCTGGCATAATCTTTCGCCCCCTCATCCAGCCCCCTTTCCAACCCTCCTCCACCATCACCGGCACAACCTTCCGCCCCCTCCTCCACCCCCTCTCCTGACAACCTTCAGCCCCCTCCACCCCCTCTGGTGGTGCCCTCTAGCCCCTTCCTTCACACACAGTTGATGCTCAACGTAGCAGCCATTTATACCCCCCACGCAACAGATGAACCCACAACCAACTGTTGTTGCACGCTCTTGGCTCCAACATGTGCATCCCCCCCTTCCATTCTGCTCTCAAAAGTTGAAAGAACACGAAGCTACAATAGCATCGATTACTCAAAAACCTCCATTGTCGGACATCTCCGACATCAATCATGTTGGACCTCAACAGCAGAAGTTCGACCAACATAGCACGTCCCCACACCCTCCGTGCTCATCTCGAGATCTTCGTCCAAACACTTCAGTCTCGTCGGCCACCTATAGGCGAGGAGCTCAGACCCCCTTCCCTACACCGCACCTCCTTTATCGCGCATGAAGTAGTGATCATCGTTTCATCTCCGTTGAAGCTTGATCTACGCGGAGTCAAGGGTGATCCATCATCATCGAGCAGTTTCAGAACGTCACCAGCACCCTTTAATTGGTCATTCACCACGCAGCGAACAAACAAATAAAGGGAGCACAATTACATCAATCTTCGATAACAGCAGCGCTATCGTGGACAACACTACCACAAAGCAATCTTTAATCTCAATGTGTCAACCACCTAAAGTCGTGCTTTGATTGACGACCCATCAGTTGCAGAATACTCAAAGGAGAGGAAACATATATGGGAATCTTCTTTGTTTTGCCAGATGTCACACGTTTTGAGACATAAATGGGAGATAGCAATCTGTTCAAGTTTCGGTTGGATGGCCAGTCTAAAAAGAGGGCACTTTGTGATTTTTGGTTCTTTGCTTCGGCTTCAAACCGGAATGTGAAGGTGGCAGACAATTGATCGGATGATGACTAGGTGATTATTTTTAAATCTGTTTTCTTGAAGCAACAATTATAAGATTTTCTTAAGTTAATGGAGGTTCTTCTTGTGATTAAAAGGTTGTCGGGCGGACAGGATTACTAATCTTCGTTTGATGATACTTTCTCAGCAAAGAATGTGTTTAGGGTATTGGACACTCCTAGGGTGTTTGATCACGATGGCTAGGCCATTTATTACAAATTGATTTGGGAGCACAAGGTGTCATTAAGAGTGAAGCTCTTCTTATGGCTCCTTCCAAGGTAAATAGAGAGATTCTACATGGGGTAATGCAATAAACTAGCTCTTGTATCTGAACACTTCGAAGTATATTGATTACTTGTTCTATTCTTATTTTCACGCCAATGAGGCATTCACAACTCACAAGTGTGGCGATAAACTAGCTCTTGTATGCTATATGTTCTAGGATGTTGTGTGATTGGTTGAAGCCATTAGCGCTTGTTGAAATCTAGAATGCATAAGTGAATTGATAAACAGATCAAGAAACAAAGAAAGATAAACATGTAACTCTTGGGATTTTACGCGTAACCCTACTCCTTAAGGAGCGGGATGAAACCACAGGAGAATGCCTCAAAGGGTCGGATATTCTGTATTGAATTTCTCAATAAGTACATGGGGTGTGGGGCTCTATATATAACCCCACAGATAAACCAAAGTCACCACAAATAGTAGATGTGGGACTAAACATGAATGGTGATAATTGGATCCTGAAGAGATCCAATTACCACTCTATTACATTCTCCAACACTCCCCCTCAAGCTGGTGCAGAGAAAGTTGAGCTTGCAACAAAAAGAAAAAGTATACAAAGCATCTTCACACGGTACAGCACAAGAAGAACAGATATCCGTTGCTGATAGAAGACCTCGCTCGAGGACGGGTCTGCAAATTTCAGGTCACTGAAACGTATTCCCTGCCAGGCATGTAGAGTCATTACGATATCAGATCATCGGAATGTAACTTTGTCATGCTTGTTAGTCATCGGAATGTATCTCTGTCGTGTCTGGAGAACAATCGCAGTAGAAGAAGTCCAGCGCGAAGTACTAGTCGAGGATGGACACCTGATGAAGTAATCGGTGCTCGGTGAAGACGAATGATCGCAAGAGTAGTCTGAAGTGTTGGTCTGTCAATCATGATTATCAGGCAGTAGAAGTCTTCTTGAAATATATGTTTCATTTCTGACCCCCCCCCCCTTCTCCCCATGATTGAATAGAGAGCGTTGATGATCAAGTTGGGAGAAACAAAACATGCAAGTTTTTAAAAACAAAACTGTTTTTGCTTCTTTTTTTGCAAAATTCATTTTCTCTTTTTTTACGTACGGCTTTTTTTGTACGTAGCCTTTTTTTAGCTATTCAAAATTTATTTCAGCTTTCATCTTTCTTTTTTCTGCAAATTAGACTCCTCTTCTTTTTCAAATCAGACCCCTTCTTTTTTTAAAAGAGTTGGCCTCTCTCTCCTTTTTCTTAATTCGTTTTTTAGTGGCAGCCCACAGTTGTCCCACTTCCCTCTCCTCTCTCTTTTTCTGCACGGTTGCAGCCCAGCCCAATTAGGCTTATTAGACCATTCGGTCCCTTTTAAAAAAAATTAGAGCAACAAGCAATCTATTTAGGGTTCCCTTGTTGGGACCCCTCTCTCGTCCACGATATGGCCCCTTCAGTTGGTGTCGCCGCCCCTTGATGGAGCTTTCGATCTACGCGCTAGAGGTTGAGGTAGGGATCTCCATGCCGTCACTGACTGTGAGTTGTAAAGATTAGAGTTGGAGGTTCATGGTGGCTCTTCCGATCGAGGAGCGTCGCCGTGAGGCTTGGTGGTGTTGTAGAGATACAAAGGGGGGATAGGACAATGTTAATGAAGCTCTAAGGCGGCGTTGGAAACCCTAAAGCTCGATAAGGCAGTGTTAAAGCGCTGCAAAGGCCCCGAGGCCGTGATAGAACAACGTTGGTGGAGCCGTAGAGTTTGATTGATGGAGTCGCGTGTGCACCACCAGTGAACTAGAATAGGTCCTCCAATAGGGCACTGAGCCCCATGGATTTTCTTCGAGGACAATGGCCAAGAGGTTGCGGCTTTGGGTATCGGGCCGCTTTCTTCATCGAACTCCTTTCCTCTCTTTTCTTGCACAGAGGAGCATCGTTGCACCTGGAGTAGATCAAGTCTGACATGGCACCACCATGAGTCCACCGTCATCGAGGAGGAAGAGTTGTACCATCATGATTGAGATCAAGTCCAGCATGGCTAAGATCAGTTGCTGCTTTTTTTTGCGCTTTGAGTTCTTCCGCTGGAGATGGATATGTTGCCTTCACCCTTGGAGAAACCTAGATACGGAGTAGGGCTGCAAGAACTGACTGCCACTATTTGCCATTGAGATTGGCATTCCATGTTGGAAACCCTAAAACAAACTCTAATAGTTGGACGATCTCAAAAAAATCAACATGAACTCCAAGAATAAACTCAATCGAACAGATCTTAATATCCATGAAAAACTCCATTTGAGGAACTCATGATTGCTCATGATCTGCAAGGACTAGGGTTTCACGACCGAACCCACTTGACGAACGATGATAAGAACAAGCTGCAACTTCTAATCTTAATAACTTGAACATGAATTATGATCATATCACATACTCTGAAGAACACAAAGAACAATCAAACTAATAATCAAAACTTTGATAATTGAATATCCCAAAATCGACTTGCTTTGATACCATGTTGAAATCTAGAATGCGGAAGTGAATTGACAAACAAAGCAAGAAATAAAGAAAGATAAACATGGAACTCTTGGGATTTTACGTGGAACCCTACTCCCTAAGGAGCGGGATGAAACCACAGGAGAAGGTCTCAAGGGGCGGGATATTTAGTAAAGAATTTCTCAATGAATACAAAGGGTGTGGAGCTCCTTATATAGCCCCACAGATAGATCGAAAACCCACAGGTAGTAGATGTGGGACTCAACATGAGTGGTGGTAATTGGATCCTAGAGAGATCCAATTACCACTCTATTACATTCTCCAACAACGTTCATATGGGCTATCTTGTTGGCGAGAAACGGGGTGGAGTTTTGCCGCAAGAGAATTCATATGGAAAATATAATTGACCATGTTAAGGCTTGTTTGTGGATTGTTCTATGTAACTTCTAACATGTGATTATTGAATAACTTTAAGGTGCACACCATTTATCGAGTGCTCACACTTTTTCCTTTAAAAAATTAATTAAAAATGTTTAACTGGGAGGTTGGTTTCTAAAAGAACTATGTACAGGCAGATGAAAATTGTTTGATTGGAAGGTTGGTTTCCTAGAAAAGTATGAACAAGGTCATCCGTTATTGATCGATCCCTCATGTGATATGTAGATAAAATTATGAACGAGAGGAAATCATGATACTTTGCATACCACCTTCATGAAAGTTGCCAAGCAAGATACATAATAGCAAACTTCTTTAAGAATACAGGAGTTTGTTATAGATGGTGATTCCCCTTCAAATGGAAAATTAGCTGAGTGCCTTGAGAAAATTTAACAGTAAATACATTAGTTGGTGAGATGGAACACCAAGACAGTCATGTATACTTCACCACATACTTGCACAAATACCCAAATACTCACTTGAGTAACCAATATGTCCGAGACCAGCGATGTAGTTATGCTCGGTCTATGTAATATAGTTACTATATATTTAGCCCGCACAATCAGCTTACTCGTCTAATTTTGTAACAGTTATGAACTTTTGTACCAAAATTAAAGAAAAATAAAATCTATGTTGACCCAATTCCCAAATATAATAAGGGGAATTTACTATGAACCGCAAAAGATGCAATGGGAAGCCTTACCAAGAGAAACGAATATAATATATGATCCCTAATATGTTCTGCAGGCAAGGCACGAACACACCCATCATGGTCCCTAATTTGGGCCCAGTTTGCTGCATAAAACATCAAGGAAACATTAGATATAAACTGCAGGTTTTGTTACTTCTGGAAAATGACTTCATAATCACTGCAAGCAAATAGAAAACTGAATTAAGAATAAAATTTAAATGTGGTAAATTTGTTTCTAAAAGGACATCAAAAACTAATTGCACGATAACTTATAACATTATAAAATTGATGTAAGCATATACAGAAAAAGAAATAAAGTAACAATGTACAGTGACACAAAATTTCAATAATCCAAGAAGTGTTAGTCTTTGTCAATTACCCAATTTGTCCCAAGACAATTGCGTGTAGAACTGGTCAAATATATGGCATCGCAATTGAATTCTTTTTTTCAAAAAATGCTTTAACATTTTAGTAGATATAGAAAACGATAATGCGGAAGTGTAATTACAGAAGATAAAGAACCATGAAGAACACATAGATTTACGTGGAACCCTAGTCCATAAGGAACACGATGAAACCAGGTGAACAAGCCTCTAAGGGCCGGATGCGTATATTGAAATTTCTCGCTCATTGAATACAGGTGGTGTGAGGCTTCTTATATAGACCCACTAGACCAAGTCCCACTCATACACGATGTGCGACTAAACCTGTATGCATGTAGCAATTGGACATGGAGGGATCCAATTACCCATCTATGGGTGCATACTCTAATGCTTGGAGCACCTGATGCTCAGCTTGGACAAATAGGAAGAAAGCGCTCACTCATTGTATACAATACATTACGGACAATATCAACTCAACGCATATCCTGATGGTTGCATGTTGAGTACGGTTCATGTCATGTTCGTGAAGAGGAATTGAAGGGTTGGAACGTGAACGACGATCCGTAGATCTGGATCCATGACTGGCACGAGTTTATAGTACATCAGTGCCTCTGTCAGAATCATCGGAATTGGCACAAGTCTCCTCTACGGAGAACTTTGGCACGCAACATGTTGAAATTTAGCACATGTGAAAACTTCTTCTATCTCTTTAAAGGAACAAACATCAAGGTAATATCCCTACATAGATCTGAGAAGTAGGTTACTCCCATAGGGACCTTTGAAGGATCTTGAATGGAGTATGATCGTTGAAGAAAGTTGTCGGAATATACGTACCGGAGTTCACGATCGCTGGAGATGGAGGCTGAACGGAGTCTCTCTGGAGAACTCTGAGAATCGGGGTCACTCGAACATGGAGTCCCTCGAAGGAGACTAAACAATCTGAATGGTAGTCTAAATTTGAACGATAGAGTCTGAATCTAAACTGGATAACTCAACACAATACTCTCCCTTTCTCTCATATTTGTCAGCAATATGACGCTCGACCAAGTTGGGAGAAGAATAAATATGGGTAAACAAAAAAAAACATAATTTCATCTTCCCTTTTTTAAGTCGTCTCTTCATTCCTTCTTTTATTGATTTTTTATAAGCCTCTTCTTTTTTCTTTCTCAATTTTCTCCTTCTTTTAATCACGGCAGACCATTCTCCCTTTTTCTTTTAATGGGATACAGAATTAGGCCTTCTGAGCAAAAATAGAGCCCCTCCCCTATCTCTACACTTTCTAGGATTGGGCCCATCTTGGGCTTGAAATAATGTTGCGGCGACTTTTTAGGGTTCTCCCAATGGGGAACTCTCATTTGCTTCGCCCCTGAAGGAGCATCGCCACCCCGTATGGGGTTCTCTTCTTGTAGACCACCACCCCCTGCAATGTAAACGACGATCGGCCACCTCGAGGAACTTAAGGAGCATCGTTCCAAGGAGCAAGGGTCGCTTGGGGGTATTAGGGAGAACCCTCTCAGTTGTTTTGCCCTCGATGGAGCATCACCATCCTGATGGGTTTCTTCATGCAAGATAGTCACTGCCAGCAGTGTGAACGATGATTGCCACTACCTCGAGGAGCTAAAGAGGCATCCTCGTAGAAGAGCAAGGGGCACTTGGGGGTCTCCTCAGGAGTCGAGATGTATGGAGGAAGGGCTGGGATGGGCAATTGCTTTGGAGGGGACCGTTAGAGGGTGGCATTAGGTGCATTGCCTATCATAGAGATGAAGTTACCTGCACTTAGGGTTCTCTCCTAATGATACTTGGAGAACCCCTCACAAAATAGATGATGGTGACTCCACATGCTTGAATAGAGTGTGTATTGGACTCGTAAGCGATGGGCTCGGAGACGGAGGCAACGTTGGAGGGCTCAATGCTAGACAAAGTTATCAGAGATGTAGGATAGGGCTCCGTTTGGTGGTGTCTTGTGCTCAAGGTGCTCTCCGAATTCTCCAAGTTTGCGCACAACCGTAAAGGCATGGCTTCTTCTTCTTCAAGATTTAGGGTTTAAAAGAACCTAAGCTTGTTGATTTGCGGCTTGAGATGCGGCTAAAGCCGGGGCCAAATCTACAACCTCAAGTTAGGGATGATTGATGGCGGCATGGAGTCGGGGCCTAGATGAGTCGCACGTGTGGATCTCAAGATTGCACGCGTGCTCGGGAGATCGTATAAATTGGTGTTTCAGGAACAAGAGGCCTAATCATTTTATAGAGCCGATGATGACGATCTTTACGTTTACTATTATTAGGATTCCACCAAGAACCCTAATAGCTTTCTCAAACTTGGAAAATGGTAAACTTCAAAGCTTGAATAAATCTCAAATATGAATAGAATCAAGAATAAATCTCCAAGAACAGACCTAGAATCCTAGAATCGAACCCGCTCTAATAATATGTAAAATTGCAAGCGTGAAAAGATGCATTTGATATATGTACTTGGCATGTGTATTTTGTGTTGTCCAAGCTGAGGATTTCATTCTCTAGCTTGAGGGAGAAAGTTGACGTGTGTAATTGAACCTCTATGAATGGAAGTTGTTTAGTACCACATGGGTGAGTGGTAGGAGCTGCTAGATTTTTAGGCTATAAATAGACTCCCACACCCCTTGTATTTGATGAGAAACTTAATAAAGAGCTAGCTCTATAGACTTTCTCATGTGGTTTCATCCTGCTCATCAGGGAGTAGAATTCCATGTAAAATTAAAGGTTCCTTTCCTTTTATTAAATTTCAATGAAAGTCGATCGAATTTCTGCCGGATATCAATATCCTGTCGAAATCAAAATGGTCGAAATGACCGAAATATGGGGTCCCAGTACAAAAAATGATCGAGATGACCGAAATTTCGGTCGAATTTAGACCGAAATTCCGCTTCGGTCAGTCACCGAAATGGTGACCGAAACCGACATTTAGGGCCTTGCATAAAACTACATAAGAATCAAAAAAATGATGGGATGAATATAGATACTTGAAACATGTTTTTGGGTTATTGTTCTTAACATAAAGAATAAATCTGACCTTACTTTATATGAAATCTCCAACATAATGGTTATGTTGGTTTCGAACCCACTCGAAGTATCATGAGGAGAAAGGAAACCTTAAGAGACAAGGCTTAATGGAGGTTGGGTATATAATCTACATCAACATGATTGTCCTATAGAGCTTCGAGCATCTTCCACAGTTATAACGTGTCCCTTCTGTTACTTTGCCTCCTATGGTTAAACCAAATCATGGCTTATTCAAACCAAGGTCTGGTTAAGAATGGCATAACTGTCAAACATAATCGAATAATTATAGAGGCGGGTTGATTGATATTAGGGATGTGCCTAGAGTTTGATCAGATGATGTATGTTATTCGTCTTCTCTAAATGAATGGTCAGAACTGGGGTCTTGCGTCATCTTTGAATCTGCAGGACTAGGTGTGATCTATGTTGCAATGGAGATTAGAGGAACACAATTTTAATGTCTACATCAGGTAACACCTTCATTCCACTACTCAGGAGTAGAGATTGCGACCAAATCTCTTCCAATTCCTCAGCCCCTTGATTTACTCCACGAGGGACATTGATTGAAACAACACAGGGTGATCATGTGTTTTCAGCCGCTGAGAACAAAGGGAGGCGAAGGAAGCAACCTCCACATTAAAGTTCTTGCATATATAGACCCAATCTTCAATCGAATCTCTCGATACACAAGGACTTATGCAACATAACCTACCACAGGATCTAAGGCAAACCAGAAAATGATCGAAAGAACCTTTGGGGATATGACACCTAGACCCAACCAACTTCATGTATCCTTCTCCTATTTTTGGGTCAATCATCTTCAATATTTCAAGTTTCAGAGGGTCGAGGGAGGGGCTGAGGAGGTGGGGGCGACACTGGAGGTCGGGTAGGCGACAGAGTAACATTGGAGGTCGAGGGAGGGTGCGATAGAGGTTGGGGGCACTAGAGATTAAGGGAGGGAGTTGAGGATGTGGGGGCAACGCTGGAGGTCAAGGGAAGGGTAAATGAGGTGGGGGAAGCGTTGGAGGTCGAGAAAGGAGGGGCGGAGGTGGAGAAAGTACTGGAGTTTGGGGAGGGGATGGCTGAAGTGGGAGGAGGGGGCGCTAGATGTCAGGGGGCAGTGTTGGAGGTCGAGGGAGAGGCAGAGGATGTGGCGACGATGCTGGATGTCGATTGAGGGACGGCAAAGGTAGGGGGCAGTACTGGAGGTCGAGGGAGGAAACCAGAAAGCTTGCAACAGAGGAGGAAGAGGATGAATAAAAAAGAAAGTTTATAGATGAGGAAGAGGAAGATGATAAAGAAAAAGACATATCTACCTCAGTTATTCATTAAAATTACCCTTGTGTCCCAAAAGCTGACATTCGTATAGGATGCAGATGAACGGAAACTAACCTGAGGGGCACAAGTGAAAACTAAAGGAGAAGTCGGAGCACGACTGATATTGCAAAAAAGAAGAGGCCAAATTTGATATTGCAATATCTAAGAGGGGAACGAGTGATAACAATCCTACAAACAAATAATCAAATTCTACCCTTCCCTTCTTTTATTAGCAAACATTTTTCACTCGTTTTTTTTACTTTCATTTTTTGCACTCTTTTTTCATATAATAGAAGCCCAAATTGGGTTTAAAAAACATTGGCATCTTCTTTCTGTTTTTTGACATTTTTAATTCAAAAACAACCTACTGGGCCTAACTCTTTTAACATTTTTAAACGGCCCCTTGGGCCCAAAGTGCATCCCCTTTTTCTATTTCAGCACATTTATTTCTCTCCAATATTTTTTAAGGAACCTCTCAAGGCTCTCTCCCCAAATTTTACAAATCATATTACCCCCATCCCTTTTTAAGAACTGCACCAGCCCACATGACTAGGGCTGGCTATTGAGTCACGGCTCGATGAGCCAGGCTCGGCTCGGCTCGATAAGGGCTCGTGAGCTCGGCTCGTTAGGTTATTGAGCCGAGCCCGAGCCAGATTTTTGGGCTCGATAGCTTAATGAGCCGAGCCTGAGCCGAGCCCTGCTCGGCTCGATAACTCAATAATGGGCTCGATAAGAAATAAATAAATATATATATATAATTTTTATAAATAATAGACATAAATGAGAATAGTTATTATGTTTGAATCTCCTTTTGCAATTTTCCCATCCCACGTTTTTGGTCGATAACGTTACATACCCTAACCACGTTTTTCTCCATAATGTTACAAACCTAACCACTAATTTCCCTTCCCAGTTCCTAACCCCCATCTCCAGACTTCATCTCCCCATCTCGATTATCATCGACAAAGCCAGCCGGCCCTCTCCGGCTCTCCCTCTCGATCCCTACGGTATTCGACAAAGCCAGTCACCGCCACCATCCCCTCCTCTCCTCCCCGACACCACCGCGACGCCGCCGCTACCCTCCCTTTCACTCTGCGACGTCGCTACTGCCTCCCTCCTCAAGGCCTGCATCTCATTCCCTCTGCCAGGCCGTGTTGCTTGCGAGCGAATCTCAGGGGCTGCCTGCACGATCGTATTCTGTTCGGTTTTGGTAATGGATAACTATTTTGCGCATACATTTTTATCTCTGTTCATATACTCAAAATCTTGAATTATGATGCTTGTGAGTGAAACAGATTCCTTGGAACAACAACAAATGCTTGCGCGCGAAACTCGGTTTTGTCTAACCACATTATCGATTTATGACGTCGTTAACCATTTGTGGAGAATTGTCTATATAAAGGGATACATCTGATCTGTATGATAGTGTTGGGTTAGAGCTATTCTGCATCATTTGTATTACTATTTTACTATCATGCTATAGAGTGATCTACTGCGGCCACTGATGATATAGCCCATCTATGTTCAATTTATGTTACGTAGAACAATAAACTTGTATGTAATTTAATTACATTTAAGCTTTTTTACGGATCGCTTGACTTATGAATAAGATGTAAACGTTACTGTATTCATTTTATGCATATACGTTTTTTAGGACATTGATTTAAAAAAACCACATTTATATCCTTTATATCCTTTATAATGAGGTACGACACATTAATATCCTTTGTAAATAGCTTTAGAATGACATGAGTCACACATGACATGTATTATCATCGGTTTATCATCTGTTAACCATATTTTTTAATCATTTGAATTATATCTATTGTCTCTCTTTTATTTACCATTTTTTTCAGGTACAACATATCCTGAGCATCGGATCTATCACTTGACATGGATAAAGGAAAAGCAGTGCAACAATATCAACCAGTTGACCAAAATGCAGGTGATTTATAAATTTCTAAAGCACAACTATAATTGGTTGCTCTTGAAGTATGTGTGTATTCTAATAATTATCACTATTTTTTTATTCTTTAGAAATAGTGCATAATGACAAACAATCTGGAAATGTGGAGAATCAAGAATCAAATGATCCTCATGTAAAGAATATCACTGAAAATCTATCAATTAGTAACAGTAGTGACAGTGATGTTCCTGGTGTTACAGTTGAAACAAAAAAGAGGAAAAAAAGATCTGAAGTTTGGAGTGAAATGGTAGAGACCATAGAAAATGGGGTTCTCAAATCCAAATGTACTCATTGTGGTAAATTGTTTTCTGTTACTAAAGGAGGTCCTACCAGCACACTTGGTAGGCACTTGAAGTATAAATGCCCCATCAAATTACGAACGAAGGGACAAAAGTTCTTACAATTTGGGGAAATGCAGCAGGAGAATCCTCCCTAACTATTCAAAAATTTGACCAAATGCATTTTAGAAAACTGGTAGCTGAAATGATCATAGATGCAGAATCGCCATTTTCCATTGTAGAAAGACATAGTTTCAGAAGGCTTATGTCTTACGTATGCCCTCAATATCTGCCATATTCTCGTCAAACTGCTAGGTTGGATACTATGAATGATTATGGAGAGCGAAAGATTGGCATAAAAAAACAGTTCTCCATCGTTAATAGTAGATTTAGCTTTACATCTGATTTGTAGACATCAAACCAAAACAAGGGTTATTTGACTTTGACAGCTTATTACATTGATGATTCTTGGAAACTTCAAAAGAAGATCATTGCATTTAGAGAAATGCCTCCACCTCACACCGGGGCCAGACTAGCTGATTTTATACATAATATTTTGAAAGAGTGGTCTCTTGAGACAAAGGTTATGTGTATTACATTGGACAATTGTAGTGCAAATAATGTCTTGGTGAGAAAACTAAGATGTCTTCCGCAGGAAAGTGGTGGATTGATTTGTAATGGTTCATTATTCCATGCACGATGTGCTGCTCATATCTTGAATCTAGTTGTCCAAGATGGATTGCGAAATATCAAACCGGCTCTTGAAAAGATTCGAGTGTCAAGTTTCTTAAATATTCACCAGCGAGGCTTCGAAAATTTAAGCACATTGTTGATGATCAACAATTATGCACAAAATCAAAAGGGTTGATTTTGGATTGCCCTACGCGTTGGAATTCAACATATGAGACGTTGAAATCAGCACTTTTATTCAAAAAAACATTCATTGAATCGAAAGTTTGGGAACCTTCTTATACTGATCTACCAGAGTCGATTGAGTGGTTAAATGCAGAAGCCATTTGTGATTTGTTAGAGGTCTTTTATGATGCAACACATGTATTTTCTGGTGTTCAGTATCCCACTTCTAACAATTTTTTATTCCACATTGCAAATGTAAATGAAACACTGATGAATGCAGAAGTTGAGCTATTTCCTCTTCCATCAATGTTAGAGGACATGCGTGTAAAATTCCGTAATTATTGGGGAGATAGTGATGCTTTGAATTTGATGTGCATTGCTGCAATCCTATATCCAAGAGGGAAAACAATGCAGTTAGAATATATTTTTGGTCTCTTGTATAAGGATATGGACATAGAGTTACAACTTCGTAAGGTTTGTGATACATGTCGTGACGTTTTCAAGTTTTATGAGAAGGCACATATGGATCAGAATTTGAAGGATTCCAGTCAAGATCAATCAAAGGAAAAAGAAAAGAGTTCGATTTTTAGTGCAAGAGATAAACATCGTCAATTCCTTTCTTCCCTCAATAAGAATCGAGGTGCACAAGAGATAGAATGTCGGAACTTGACATTTACTTAAAAGAAGGATGTTGTGAAGATAGTGATACATTTGATATCTTAAATTGGTGGAAAGTAAACTCTGGAAAATATCACATTCTTTCAAAGATGGCAAAGGACATACTTGCAGTTCCAATGACTACAGTTGCTTCAGAATCAGCATTTATTACTGGAGGCCGTGTGATATCCGATAATAGGAGCTCTTTGTGTGCTGCCACAACTGAAAGTTTGCTTTGTTGTGGAGATTGGTTGAAACAAGAATTCAAAGATGGGCACATATTGGTGGTATGTTCAGAACGTTTCTTTTTTTACAATGTAATATTCATATGTTCTTGCACTTATATGTCATTACTTACTACTTTTGTTTTTTGGTAGACCGATGCTATTGGAGAGGAAAACACAATTGAAGTTGTTTCCACAAAAATCGATGACTAGCTAATGGTATGTAATAATGCAATGTATCAATGTCATTTTTGTTACTTTGTTTACATACAACTCAATATGATCTTTACAAAACTTATCATTTTAATGCAGACATCAACTATTTTGGAAGTATATTATTTTGGATGAGTTCAATGATCACGACAAGACATCAACTATTTCAGAAGACTACCATTTTGACTTGATGTTGAGGCGATTCAATTGAACCAAATATTTTCATTTTAGTTCTCAGAATTTCTATTTGTAAACTATTATGATGTTTATTTTGATTTGTAATAGTTTTGCAACATTGTGAGTGATAGACTATCTGTGCCTATGTGGTTTATGAAGTGAATTTAATATTTAGTTTTAGCTTGTTTGCATCAATGTCTACAAAGAAAAATCTTAAAAAAAGAGTATTGCTATTTATTTTGGTTCTTACAGTTTTATAGCCTATTGTCTCCAAATAAGTTATAGTGATTTACAGCATGCCTTTTGTCTGGAGACTAGAGAGGGATTGAAGATATACCGTGAAATCAAATTCACATTCATCTTTGGTATTACACGAAATTCTTTGCAATTTTATCTTGTATCTTTTCTCTGTTTTTATTGTGTTTAAATTTACTTAAGCACAACTTCTCTTTAAGAGGTATTTCCCATGTAATTGTTAATTTTATTTCACATTTTGGGGTTATAAGCATTGCAGAAAATAATCTGGATATACTTTAAAAATTGGCAATTTTTCCTTTTTTTACAAGCGTACGGAATGTTACCTTGTATATTATAATTACGTTTTTATGAACAACTTGGATACTGGCCTAGTGGTAAGGAACATAGAATTTATAGAAGAGGTTGTAGGTTCAAGCCCATGCAAAACACTTTTCCACCAAAAAGTACCCATTTTCCTTAACGAGCATGCCTTGGGCTCGAGCCTAGCTCGGGCTCGATAAGGGGCTCGGGCTCGATAAGGGGCTCGGCTCAAACCTTATCGAGCCCGAGCCAGCTCGATAAGGGCTCGAGCTCATCGAGCCCGATCCCGAGCCTGGCTCGGCTTATTGAGCCCGAGCCCGAGCCAGGGGTTGGCTCGACTCGTTGGGCTCGATAGCCAGCCCTACACATGACATCTGGACCCAAATTAAAGCAATACTTCATTTTTCCTTTTAAAAGAAAGGGTTATCATCCCTTATTTTTTCTTCCACGCATCTAGGATTCACGAACAGGGAATCCATTATATTATTATATATTAAAAATAAGGGATTTTACCGACAGACCCTATAATCTTTGCCAATTACCCTACGACCTTTAGAACATCGTAATTCCTCCCTCGACCATGTAAACTAGCTAACCCTTACCCTACAGACCCTATGATTAACCCCCATTCATTTACCCGTTAATGTTAACCAGATCCCGTTATGTTCTTTTATATTATACCCAATTTATTTATCAAATTTACATTGAGTGTCACTCCATCATCCGAGAGGAGTTGATCCCCTTGCACCACCACCCCCGCCAGCGTCGAGCTTTGAGCCCCGCCGCCGCCGCCGAGGAACCTTACGAACAGCTCCTCCTCCCTTGCTCTACCCCCCCCCCCCCCCCGACCGCCGAGGAGCCCCGTGCCCAACCCCCTACCCTACAGACCCTATGGTTAACCCCCATTCATTTACCCGTTAACGTTAACCATATCCTGTTATGTTCTTTTATATTATACCCAATTTGTTTATCAAATTTACATTGAGTGACACTCCATCATCCGAGAGGAGCTGATCCCCTTGCGCCACCACCCCCGCCAGCATCGAGCTTTGAGCCCCGCTGCCGCCGCCGAGGAGCCTCACGAACAGCTCCTCCTCCCTTGCTCTACCCCCCCCCCCCCCGCCCTCCCCCCAGGTCCCTGTTCAAGCCCTCCCCGCCTCCCGAAGCTGATGGAGGCCCACACCGCCCAAGCTCCATGCCCCCCTCTTGGAAGCTCTCCCCGCACCCAGCTCCCTATTCAAGCCCTCCTCGGACCCCGAATCCAATGGAGCCCCCATGCCGCACAGTTTCCCTGCTCAAGCACCCTCCCCCGCCCACCCAGCTCCCCTGTTCAAGCCCTCCCCGACCCCCCGAAGCCGATTAGGCCCTACGCCGCCACCCCCCCCCTTGCACCCGCACGCCCAGCTCCCCTGTTCAAGCCATCCACGCCCACCCGAAGCCGATGGAGCCCCACGACGCCCAGCCTTCCAAGCTCCCTGCCCCCCCCCCTCTTGGAAGCTCCCCCCGCCCAACTTGGATACTGGCCTAGTGGTAAGGAACATATAATTTATAGAAGAGGTTGTAGGTTCAAGCCCATGCAAAACACTTTTCCACCAAAAAGTACCCATTTTCCTTAATGAGCATGCCTTGGGCTCGAGCCTAGCTCAGGCTCGATAAGGGGCACGGCTCAAACCTTATCGAGCCCGAGCCAGCTCGATAAGGGCTCGAGCTCATCGAGCCTGAGCCCGAGCCTGGCTCGGCTTATTGAACCCGAGCCCGAGCCAGGGGTTGGCTCGCTCGTTGGGCTCGATAGCCAGCCCTACACATGACATCTAGGCCCAAACGAAAGCAATACTTCATTTTTCCTTTTAAAAGAAAGGGGTATCGTCCCTTATTTTTTCTTCTACGCATCTAAGATTCACGAACGGGGAATCCATTATATTATTATATATTAAAAATAAGGGATTTTACCCGGCAGACTCTATAATCTTTGCCAATTACCTCTACGACCTTTAGAACATCGTAATTCCTCCCTCGACCATGTAAACTGGCTAACCCTTACCCTACAGACCCTATGGTTAACCCCCATTCATTTACCCGTTAAAATTAACCAGATCTCGTTATGTTCTTTTTATATTATACCCATTTTGTTTATCAAATTTACATTGAGTGCCACTCCATCATCCGAGAGGAGCTGATCCCCTTACGCCACCACCCCCGACAGTGTAGAGCTTTGAGCCCCGCTGCCGCCGCCGAGGAGCCTCACGAACAGCTCCTCCTCCCTTGCTCTACCCCCCCCCCCCCCCGGCCGCCGAGGAGCCCTATGCCCAGTGTTGGACATGCGAGCCCACGGCGAGCCATTATGCAATAAATGTTATTGCGAATATCATTCCCTGATCTGAAATATAGAATGAATAATTTGCATAATAGGTCCCTTAGTACAATTAGGGTTATGTACCATGGTCATCTTAATAATCATACAGTTGTTGATTCAACTATTGAATCATAGAGGCTGGTACTTGGATGAATATTTAAGGGGATAGATTGAGGACTCATCAAGCCCCGTCAAATGATTGTTAAGAAATGATCTCCAGCCTGAGTAAGAGATGTCAATCCTTATCTCTAAAGGCTGATATCTGACCGACCTCTTGATGCAGGTCCTCTGCATAGGAATAGAGATTCGGAGGTGTCAAATTAGTTAGGTCAAAGAGTTTACTTAACGAGATCGAGATAACCAAAGTCCTATATCGTATGTTGTCATGATATAGGCACGCATCCTCTGACCGGAGACAGATGTGTTACTATATTTTTAAGTATGTACATTTGGCAGACCAATAGGTTGATGATCTAACCAAGGTCTATACACCGGCGCGTTGGTGTGCATATAAGGGCATATGAGTAATACGATCTCTCAAAGGGATCATACAGGTTCAGTTACTGAACCGGAAGGCATGAGCTCACTCATGAGATATTGGGAAGAATCAAATTCCATGCGCATGGCCATCTCGCTTTGGAAGCTTGACTGAATTTGTAGGTTTGATATATACTTTTGGAAAGTATATGATCAAGACCTATGTATGATATATGCTTTTCGAAAGTATATGATCGATACCGACTCCCAATGATCGAATGAGAAACTTGCTGATAAAACAATGAAGTAGACAGTATAAAGTTGATCCAATACTTCGGGTTTATTCTGAGTCTTCCAGTATGCAGGATGTACAGGTATTGGGAATAATTGAGGGTGATGTGATCATAAACGATTGTATAATCATGATGCTTCCATTCCTAGGGAGTGATGAGACGGGTCTGGATTTTAGTGACTCCTCTCAGTAGAGAAGTAATCTGATCTTAGTCCAAATGTTGGACATTGATCTGAATGTGATTCAGATGCAATGAGAAGATTAGATTTGCGGTCTTGATTTAATCAAGCGTCTATGGGAGGCCCTCAATCTGGATTTGAGATATGATCTCAATATCCAAGTCACTATACGTGAAACGATACATCGCCCTGTCCTTATCTCCAAGTATTCGCGGAGAAAGCGCATTATCCTTGAAGGAGTTCATGGATAATTCTATTGTTGATATATATATATATATATATATCCGAGCATTGAGAAAATGGATAATTAAATGTGATTTAATTATCATGATTAATATGAATTCGATTCATATTATAAAGAGAGTTGTCTTAGATAATTAAATGTGATTTGATTATCAAAAATGTGAATAATGTGAATATGATTCACATTATTTGGGCAAATGAGAATAGAGATCCAATATTATTAAATGTGATTTAATTATCATGGATATGAATAATGTGGATAGCAATATCCATGTTAGTCATATATATTATAAATGTGATTTATAATATATAAGAGAGAGCTATTTGTAATTTACATTTGTTAATTAAATGTTGATGTGAATTGCATTCACATTGGACATTAAATTGAAAATGTAATTTACATTTTATTTTGGGTTGTGAATGTGATTCACAATTTTCCAATGGCAAGATTGCAATATTCACAAAATAATATGAATTATTGTTGTTGAATTATTTACAACAAATGTTGTTGTAAATCTTGGAGATTCCCATGGAATAATGTGATCTCATGAGATCTCATGAGATGGCATGAGATTGCCACCAAATCCAATATTATGGAAGGAGGCAATCTTCATTCCATAATCTCCATTCATTCCATAATCTCCATGATTGATTGATTTAATTTGGGATTGATTTATATTGATTTATCAATATAGATTTAATCTAAATTAAATTAATTGTTGTTGGTTTTTACCAACACAAATCTTAGCCATTAAAAGAAACACAAATCAATGAGAGCCATTGGATTTGTGTTGCCCATGGATTGAGATCCATGGATCCCAAAATATTATAAAAGTATAGGCACCCCATTGCTCTTCTTTACACACAATCTTGAGAAGCACATCTCTCTCTCTTTCTCTCTCTCTCCCTCTCATGGCCGTCCACCATTGATGCCCTAGAGAGGTTCTCCATCGCCGCAGCGTCGTTGTTATGTTGCCCGATGGTTTGCTCGTGGACCTCCGTCTACTTCGACGTGTCTTGCTCGTGAAGAAGACGTCGGATCTCATGTGTCGAGATCAGGAGATCCGCCGCTTGGATCATCAACATGGATTGCGAGAAGCACGCGGTTCATCCCCGCGCTCGCAAGCGTCTCCTCCGTCGGATCGGACTTGAGACAAGAGGTCTCTTCGTTTAGAGACTCGATCGCAACCACGCTTCAAAAGGTAACCCTAATACTTGTTTGTGGTTTAGACGAAATGATCCGAGAAGTGTTCTTGGATCATGTGATTTCGTCGCATTAAAATTTTTTAATTTTCGCTGCATAGAACAACTAGTGCGACTAGTCGTTCTTCGTCGTATTCGATACGACACTCATGCTTCCGTGATGCGCTTGAGGATCTAACCATATCCTTCACCCAGCTCCTGCCCTCCTCCCCTGCTCGAATGGCCCGCAGGAACCCAAGCTCCCCCCCCCCGCCCGCCCTCCCCCAAGTCCCCTGTTCAAGCCCTCCCCGCCACCCGAAGCTGATGGAGACCCACACCGCCCAAGCTCCATGCCCCCCTCTTGGAAGCTCTCCCCGCGCCCAGCTCCCTGTTCAAGCCCTCCCCGGACCCCGAATCCGATGGAGCCCCCATGCCGCACAGTTTCCCTGCTCGAGCACCCTCCCCCGCCCACCCAGCTCCCCTGTTCAAGCCCTCCCCGACCCCCCGAAGCCGATGGGGCCCCACGCCGCCACCCCCCCCCCCTGCGCCCGCACGCCCAGCTCCCATGTTCAAGCCATCCCCGCCCCTCTGAAGCCGATGGAGCCCCACGGCGCCCAGCCTCCCAAGTTCCCTGCCCCCCCTCTTGGAAGCTCCCCCCGCCCAACTCCCATGTTCGAGTCCTCCCCCCCCCAAGCCGATGGAGTCCCCATTGCAGTATTTCTTCCATTCTTTTTTTTTTTAATTTTGGATAATCCTAATCGTTCGATGGTAAATTGGTTAGGTTAACTCAAGACTAACCCAAGTAATTGACTCAAATATAGTTAAAATTGACGGCATGGTCTGTTGGGTAAGACAGAGCAAGCTTACAGGGTCGAGGTAGGAATTAGGATGTTTCAAAGGTCGTAGAAATAATTGGCAAAGATTATAGGGTATGCCGGGTAAAAATCCCTAAAAATAAATTAGTTATTATAATAAAAAAATGGTAAAGCCTTCTCCCACTATAAATAGGGTCGACTACGTGGATTCTTGCTCAAATCCATGTTGAAAGATTTGACTAATTTTACGTTAATTGTCGACTACCTAACACAACCCCCCACAAGGGGGGATTTGAACCCTGATCTTTTGGCACACTGCACGACCACCAAACCATTCAAGTGGGTTAACCAACTCTTATAATGATTCACAAAATATTATGGGTTCATAGAATATAGTTTTCACAGCAATTATAATAATATGGTCGAGGCCCTCCTGTTTCATTCACAATCGAGTTTATATATATTTTTAAAAAAAGTAATAATATAATATCAGTGCTATACCTACCAACATATAACAATATAATATTTCACATATACAATAAATATAAAATATTTTCTCAAAAAAATTATATTAGTATTACATATATATACATTATTAATATGTATTATGAAATATTAGCATGTAATACATATTAATACTGGAGGTTTATCTATATAGAAATGGTCGTATATAAAATTTAGTTAAATAGATTAATGAAATCAATCTATGATCCTTCTTAAAAATCCATCCGTTCCAAAATAAGAAAATCTCATCAAAGGGTGTGTGTAGTACGCCACCAAGAGAGGGGTGGCACTGCTGTCCGAGCTGGAGAAGGAGATGGTTGTCTTGTGAAGCCTAGCAACACCACCACCATGTGGATCTCGCACACTTGAGGCAGAGATCTGGATCGCTTAATGCACAAGTCTATATCGGTGGGTTTTGGAGTATATGTAGCATTTGTGTAGATGGGTAATTGAATCCCTACATGGTCCAATTAAAACATCCAGTGGTTTAGTCCCACATCTACTATCTGTGGGACTTGGAGGGTCAGAAGGGGGCTATATAAGAAGCCTCAGATCGATTGTATCAGATGACAAAGTTCAATAGAACCATCAGCATTTTGAGGCGTTCTCTCGTGGTTTCATCCGCTCCTTAGGGAGTACAGTTCCACGTAAAAATCTCGATGTTTCTAATGTTTATTCTGTATCTCTGACATTTACACTTCTGTATTATTCGTTTTCTAACATGGTATCAAAACGAGTTCGATTCTCGAGGATGTATTATGTTTTTGTTCGAGATTCGTTTTTTGTGTTATGATCTTGAATATTATTATATTTGAGATTGTTAAAGTCTAGGGTTTCTACTGAAACCCAAATTTTTGCTCAACGATCATCATCGATGGTTCCACGGTTATGTTGAGTTCTCTGAAGATCTTTGACGCCATTTAGATCTATCTCTAGGTGGAGAATCGTTCAAGTTCAAATTTTAATGTTTCATCAGAAATCCTAGGTCAAGCGGCAGTATGGAATTACATCATGCACTCGAAGGATTCCAGGTCGCACTCCTCAAATTTGTGTGCAACCTCTAGTGTTGCATCCACAGACGATGGTGTGTTGGTGGCACGAGTACCCATCTACTCCATGTCGTGGCAATAAGAACCTCTACTCGAAGGCCTCTTCAGACCATCGTGCAGCCTAGATCGTGCAAAGCTCCTCCAGACCCCCTTTCAGCTACTCTCCCACAGCGGCGGCCCCAATCTACAGGCGACGATGCCTCCTTCCAGCAGGGTGTTGTGGCGCAGATGATTCTCCATGAGGAGAACCCTAAATCGATGGGAGGTCCCCCCATCTGAATCCTAGGTGGCGCTCCTCCCAGATCCTACAAGAGGCGGAGGCAGAGGCACCTCCAACTGCATAAGGCGAAGTTGCAGCTCCACAAGGTAGTGGCGCACCTCCTTTCTAGGTAGTGGTGATGACCCTCTATGTTCTCCAAGACCACCCCCAGGCGATGATATGGTATCAAATCCGTCACATCTTTAGGATCTCGAGGCTCCCTATTTGGGACATGTTTCAAAAAAAATGAAAAAGGTAACTACTATAAAAATACTTGTATAGATGGGTACCACATCCAGTGGTCTAGTCCCACATTTACTATCAGTGGAAATGATTGAAATGAAAAGATTGCAATTACCACAGCTCTAGAGCTCTCTTATATAGGAGAAAAACTCTAAGGAAAAATTAGATAAAGAGACAACGAAAATAGAATAAGATAACAGTAAAGAGATATAAATATCTCAACACTCCCCCTTAAGTTGGAACATATATATCTATCATACTCAGCTTAGAACAGCAACGGTGAAAAGGCCCCTTTGCAAGAGCTTTGGTAAACATGTCGGCAATCTGATCGCCAGAAGCAACAAGAGAAGTGAATATGAACCCCTTTTGAATCAAATCACGGGTGTAGTGGCAGTCAACCTCAATGTGTTTTGTTCTTTCATGGAAAGCTGGATTATTGGCTATGAATAGAGCAGTTTGGTTATCACATTTAAGATGCATATTAAGAGGCGCCTCAATAGTTAGATCAGTCAGAACGGACTTAACCCACATCATGTTGGATCTGACAACAACCGTTGTTTCTTGCTCTTTCATGAAACCAATGAGCTTCCCACAAATACAGTGAAGCCTGAAGTAGACCTCCTGTCCTTGGGACACCCCGCATAATCTGCATCAACACATCCTGAAATTGCAAGAGACGTGTCTCTCCTGAATAGAAGCCATGCTTGAGATACCTCAAGATCATGTTGGCTGCATCCATGTGAGCCTACTAAGGCTGCTCCATAAACTCGCTGACCATGCTGACAGCAAACGATATATCAGGTCTGGTAATAGTGACATACAATAGCTTCCCTACCAGCACTATGTATTGTCTCTTGTCCACCTCCGCAGAGTCATCAGCATATAGCCTAGCATTGGGATCCACTGGAGTAGTAGCAGGTCCACATCCTGTCATACCTATCTCATATAGAAGATCAATGATATATTTTCTTTGTGTCATTACCATTTCCTGCTGATTTCTTGTAAATTCTAGACCAAGAAAATACCGTAGCTGGCCAAGATCCTTGGTCACAAACTGTTGTCCAAGAAAATCCTGAGTTGCATGAATACACTGGTTATCATTGCCAATAACAATAATATCATCCACATAAACCAAAATAGCAATCGTACCTTTTTGGGTTCTCTTAACAAAAAGAGAATGATCTACAGTAGATCTGACAAAACCATGTTGTTCAATCAACTCTGAGAGCTTCTGGAACCAAGCCCTTAGACTCTGCCTAAGGTCATATATGGTTTTATGGAGTTTACATACCATACTGGACTCCCCCTCAGCAGCAAACCCTGGTGATTGCAGCATATATACTTCTTCCTGCAAATCTCCATACAAGAAAGCATTCTTGACATCTAATTGCAAAAGTGGCCAGTCATGTACCATAACAACTGCAATAAGAATGCGTAGTGTAGAATGATGCGCTACAGGAGAAAAAGTGTCATGATAATCCACCCTATAGGTTTGGGTGAACCCGCAAGCAACCAACATGGTCTTGTATCTATCCACGGAACCATCTGCGCGGTGTTTTATTGTAAACACCCATTTATTGCCAACAACAGAAGCACCTGGAGGAGGGGAGATGACACTCCACGTACCACGAGACTGTAAATCGGCCATTCTTCTTTCATAGCAAGACGTCATGGACCACTCTGCATAGCTTCTTGATAGGAACTTGGTATTAAAGCAACAACAAACCGTTGAAAGTCCCCAGATAGTCGTGCCAAGGAAACATGAGAAGAAAGAGGATGCATAGTGCATGCACGCCTCTTCCTATGTAAAGCAATAGGCACGTCCAAGTCCACAGTTGCCTCAGAAGGAGTATCATCTATGGCATCTTGCACCTCAATCTGCACACTCAAATCACCAGTGCCATTAATGAAAATCAAATGCTCATAACATACCTTCGGTGTGCTGGATGATGTAGGAGGCAGATGAGCATGAGGTCGGCGCTAGTAAACCAGCGAAAAGAAAGTAGGTGTGGCAGGAGGTGGAGGGGGTGGTAGAGGTGGTGGTGGTAGAGGAGGTGGTGGCGGTGGTGGAGGAGAGGACGATGGTGGTTGTGGTGACATAGTGTCGCCTGGAGTAGGTGAGACCGAAGGTAGAGGCATATAAACCTCTTCTCCACTTTCTGAAGGAATGAGCTTGTCACCTATAGGAGAGAAATACATAATGGATTCAAAGAAGGTGACCTTTGCACTAACATAGTACCGTCGTCGAGCAGGGTCAAAGCAATGATACCCCTTTTGGGTCTTGGAATACCCAACAAACACACACTTGACCGCTCTAAGAGAGAGCTTGTCAAGACCTAAAGACGCCTGATAAACAAAAGCAACAGATCCAAAAACACGAGATGTGAGAGAGAAAAGATCCGTCTCGAGAAACGTAATCAACAACGAGATCTCTCCCAAAATCGACGAAGGCATACGATTCACCAAATAACACGCAGTGAGAAACGCTTCCCCTCAGTAAGAATGGGGAGCATGGATCTGAATCAGAAGAGTCCTAGTAACATCCAAAAGATGGCGATGTTTCCTTTCAGCCACTCCATTTTGTTAAGAAGTATATACACAAGATGTCTGATGCACAATACCATAGGATCTAAGGAATTGAAAAGGTTGTGTACTGCAGAATTCAAGTGCATTATCAGAATGTATATACTTAACATTGGCAGAAAACACATTCATTTTTTCATTAATAAAGGATCGAATAATATGACCAGCATCAGACTTGTTCTTAAGAAGAAAAACCTACGACAATCTAGAGAATTCATCAACAGCAACAAGATAAAGCATGTCCCTGAAGATCTGTGACACGACTGGGATCCTAAATATCAAAATGAATCAACTCAAAAAGATCATGACTACTTTGACCCCGATGACTCTGGAATGTGGACCTATAATGCTTCCAAAGCTGGCAGGCCTCGCATTGAAAAGTAGAGCGAGGAGAAATCTGGGGAAGAACATGACATAGCTTTTGCAGAGGAAGATGACCAAACCGAAGATGCCACATATAGAAAGAAATCGACGCGGTGAGAAGAGAAGAGGCACCAGCATAAGGAAATTGCACCAGTCTGTAGAGGCCTCCTTGCTCACGGCCAGAACCAATCACCTTGCCTGTAAGAATGTCCTGAAACACAAGAGCAGAAGGATCAAATATGGCACGACAATGTAAATCCTTGGTGATTTAGCTAATAGATAGTAGATTCATAGAGAATTTAAGAGCGTAAAGAACATTTTGAAGCCGCATTGCAGAGGTTAACTGCACCTCTCCATGACCAGTAATGGGAGAGTGTGTTTCATCTGCTATCACAACAGATCTGCCTGATTGACTTGGGCTATAGGTACAAAACTACCCTTTGTCACCGCAGAAATGATGGGAAGCTCTTGAATCCATAATCCACTCCGACAAGTCTGCCTTGTAACCGCTAGTAAAAGCATATGTTATACATGATGTAGATGCAGATGCAGAGGTTGCTATCTCTGATGATCCTGACGGAGAGCTAGTTGACCCAGGAGAAGGCATAGGGCATGTTTGGTTGTTGGTATACACAGGAGTATACCGGCATACCCCAGGCTCCAACCCTACCAATTTGGGTTGGGATCACTTGTATTGACCCTACAATTTCTTTGATATAATGTATTTTAACTATGTACAAATAAATTTATTAATATAGAAAACAAATTATAATCATTAAAAAGGTTAATATAACACAATCAATGTCACATCACATCACAATTATCACTCCAACCCTCTAAACAGCTACTCATTGTTTTTAAAACGCCCCTCGAGGCGCTGAGGCATACGCCTTGAGGTGTTTTTCCTCAAGGCTATAGCCTCACTCAGCCCCAGTGAGGCGTGCGCCTCGAGGCTTATGAGGCGTGCCTCGAGGCGTACGCCTCAAGGCGTGCCTCGAGGCGCTGCCTCATGTATGGATTGTTTTTTCCCTTTTTATGCTCTACTCCTTAGTATGAATCAAGCATAAATGCTTTCTTTATTAAAATGTTTGGATTCAAGTCCCCTACTTTGACCTAAATTTTGAAAAAGTATATTCTGTAAACATGTCTCATATTTTCTTCTATTCAATCGGGACAAAATTAATACACATCAAAGCATGCATGAACAAAGATGATCATAACATGCAATATTCAAGTATTTTATCCCCCAATCATTATGGTAAAGTAAAAAGTGATCACAGATTCACTGCTTACTCTCTTATCCTTCTCAATTGAATAATACATATCTCACCTAATTTTGAAAATGATATGTTATATCTAGTCCCTCTAGTTAAATTTTATTCAAAACTTTAAATTTTGCGGAGAGTTACCCATTATTGTGCTTACATATCCATACTTGAGTCCTTACATATTTAGAGTTTAAAAAACGAGAGTTATATAACAACATGGATGTTTAAACCATGATGTTAGTCTTGAAATATCACGAAGATGTATTTAATCATAACTATTTAATTTCTAGAACTTGAAAATTGTAAGTACGATTAATAATTGTATTTTGTGAAAAATTTCTTTCACGAGTGAGGCTTACGTGATACGCCTCGAGGCTTACGCCTCGATGCAATACTAGGAAAACGCCTCGATACGCCTCACGTTTTTTAAAACCTTGCAGCTACTATTCACAGTAGGATACCCCAACCTAACCCAGTTACCAAATAGGCCCATAATCTCTCTGAATCGTGCTATCAACTCATCAAATCTCTGATCAGATGCAGTTGAAGAACTGTTGCCTTGTTGGATCTGTTCTGCAACACGTGCTGAAGCAGGAAACCCATGCTTAAAATAGCACATTTCCTCATAATAACCTGGCATGTGGCAATTAGTACAAGGCTGACGAGGAGGTCGACTACCCCCTCCACTTCCATGGCCACCTCAGCCATGGAACTGTGTATGGTTCCGCCTACCATGAGATGCTACCATGGCTGAAGAAGTCTGAGACAACTGAGTGCCACCAGGAGATATGGAGAGCCTGCTCAGCTTACAATATGCCTCCTCCATTGGAGGTATAGTGGCATCAGTGCATATGCCTGCTCAGCCTGCGATCAGGAGATATGGAGAGCATGCTCAACCTGCGATATGCCTCCTCCACCGGAGTACACCGGCATACCCCTGGCTCTAACCCTCCCAATTTGGGTTGGGATTACTTGGATTGACCCTACAATTTCTTTGGTATAATGTATTTTAACTATGTTCAAAAAAATATTGACATAAAAAACATACTATAATCATTAAAAAAAGTTAATATAGCACATAATCAATGACAAATCACATCACAATTATCATTCCAACCCTCCAAACACCTAGTATTCACAGGGGGATACCCCAACCCAACCAGTTACCAAACAGGCCCATAATCTCTCGGAACCATGCTACCAACTCATTAAATCTCTGATCAGATGCAGTTGAAGAATTGCTACCCTGTTGGATCTATTCTACAACACGTGCAGAAGCAGGAAAGACATGTTTAGAATAGCATGTTTCCTTAGAATAACTTGGCATGTGGCAGTAGGTACAAGGCTGATGAGGGGGCCGATTGCCCCCTCCACTTCCACGGCCACCTCGGCCATGGAACTATGTAGGTTTCCCCCTACCATGAGATGCTACCATGGTTGAAGAAATCTGAGACAACTGAGTGCCACCATGAGATATGGAGAGCATGCTCAGCATGCGATATGCCTCCTCCATTGGAGGTATAGTGGCATCAGTGAGAATATGTGCTCTAGCAGCGTCATACTCAGAGTCAAGTGTCACTAGAAAGACTCCCGCCATCACTGAATCCCTATATGCCTTAAGCTGCTCTAGTAGTCTAGTGTGGCAGTCAAGGGAACGTAACCATGCAACTTCTCAAACATACCCCTCAAGGATGTGTAAAGGGTATGGAGAGGGCGACCATTATGCTTAGACATGAAGATATCGTGTTAAAGTTGCAGAATCTTCGACTCATTCTTTGTTGTAGAGTATGTAGCAGCAAGAATGTCCCACATAGCTTTGGTCGTGGGCTAACTCAATATATCATTGGCAATCTCCATGAACACTGTCCCAGAAAGCCACACACGTGCATAAGCATCATCTACCTCCCATGAGGCATTAACCCCATTCTTGTCAGCATGCTCCTCCTGTGTGAGAATGCGCTTCTTGCCATTGTATTACATTAGACTCATGAACTGCATGGCCCACAATTCATAGTTCGTTCCATCCATCTTCACGATGGATGTTGGACCTTTAAAGGACCCCATGGATGGAACATCTACTTTGTTGTCTGACATGATGACGACGATCTTCAAGACTGGCATTGCAAATTGGAATAACTATGTCTACACTAACATATAGGAAGATGGTTGTAGGTGTAGACTCATACCACATCATCGTCCATTAACAGAAAGCTCCTTTAGATACCTAGGATGGTTTTAGAAGATCAAAAATCACACCTTAGGAACCAAATCAGACATATTCAAACACACAAGAACCACGATGGAGCAGCCCTCGGGGAGGGAGGACTGCAGTGGCGCCCTTACACATGAGGGCAGCGGCAACGGACAGCAGCCACGACGGCGGCGGCGTGCTAGGGCAGTGGTGGCGGCTTGCTAGGGCGACGGCGATGGCCTGCTAGGGTGGTTTTTGTTGTAGTAGGCAAGGCCTTAAATGTCGATTTCGGTCATCATTTCGGTACCGACCAAAACAGAATTTCAATGGAATTTCGGTGGAATTTCGACCGAAATTTCGGTCATTTCGGTCATTTTTGTACTAGGACCTCCCATATTTCGATCATTTCGGTCATTTCGGTCGAATTTCGATTTCGACTGGATATCGATATTCGACAGAAATTCGACCGAATTTCGTTGAAATTTGAGGCCATGGTAGTAGGCGACGACGGCAGTGGGCTACTGCCTGTAGGCAGGCGGTTGGATGCCTGCCGCACGAACTCTAGGGTTTTGGTGGGGTTTGGATTCTAGGGCACAGGCTTCGGTCTAGGACCATCGCTCTGATACCATGTAGAAATGATTGAAATGAAAGGTTGCAATTATCGTAGCCCTAGAGCTCTCTTATATAGGAGAAAAGCTCTAAGAGAAAATTACATAAAAAGACAATGGAAATAAAAAATAACAAGATAACAATAAAGAGATATAAATATCTCAACACTATCTGTGGGACATGGAGGGTCAAAGGGGCTATATAAGAAGCCTCGGACTCGTTGTATCAAATGAGAGAGTTCAATAGAACCATCAGCCCTTTGAGGAATTCTCCTGCAGATCCATCCCACTCATTAGGGAGTATGGTTCCACGTAAAAATCCTGATGTTTCTAATGTTTATTCTGTATCTCTGATATGTACCCTTCCGTACTCTTCGTTTTCTAACAGTGGGTGCGAAATGGCAACCATCGGAGGGAAGATGACTTTATTGGGAGGAGGTCTCGTACCCGATTACTTGTGGCCAATGTTCAAGAAGGCGGTATGCGGTATTCAGTCGGAGAAGTCACTGCATAGAGAGTATGCGGTATGCGGGAGAGTATGCGGGGAGTATGCGGTTTTATGTGGTTTGGTAGTTTTTATTATTAAAAATATAAATATATTTTTAATATCATGTTAATATCATCTAAATATTATATCTCTTGAATATAATAATAAAGAATTGAAGGTACAAGGAACAAAACTATTGGGATAAAAAGTAATATAGAGTTAAATGAGCAAAAACATCAATTAAAAGAGCGTTAGGTCGGGTGTCTAAGTTTAGGTTTGGGTTTCACAAAATGTTTATTTGAAAATCGGTTGCATACTTGGCGCATATACCGCATACTCGACCAAGTATGCGGTCTGACCCGCCCAGATGCCGATTTAGTCATACTCGGAGCGCCAAGGCTTCCGAGTATGAGTATGCGGCCGAGTATACGGTATACTCGGCCGATTTCCTGAACATTGCTTGTGGCTGGAGGATGCGCACACGAGATAGGGCATCGCCAAGGGATCTTCACCATGGAGAATGGATCTCAATGAGTGAATAGTTGGCATATGCGTTCTCAAGTTCTTCATAGCAAGTTGTTCTTCGTCGCGCGGAAGGTGTTGTGCGCATGAGTAGGGTGTGCATGGAGTCATGAAACATTCTGGTCCAGAGGATCTCGTGCATTAACGAGGGCCTAGAGGAGGGGTCTATAACAAAGAGAAAGTGTGCAGGGGGAGGAAGATGAAGGTGGTGCCCTAGCTATGAGATTAGGATTTCAGTTCGAGAATCCTAGTTTCCTTTGATATTGCACGATCTCAAGAAATAAAAATGTAATCTTCAATGCATAAACTTTGATAACAAACTTAGCAAAACAAATCTCAATGTTATGAAAAAAGTGAACTTCTCAAAAATCGACTTGCTCCAATACCATGTACAAATAAGAAATATTGAATCAAATAGATAATCAAATCAATAAAAAAGAAAGTAACACTTTAATTTTACGTGGAATCCTACTACTAAGAAGAAAGATCAAACCTTGGGAGAAATCTTCTATGGATAGATATTGTATTAAGTTGCTCATCAAATACAAGGGTGTGGGACTTTATTTATAGTCCCACCAACCTAACAAGTCCCACCACTCATCTATATGGGACTAAACAACTCCCACTCATACAAGCTCAGTTACACAAATACCTCAACATAAGCAGTAATTGGTGACGGCAACATGAGCCTTATTTCTTCTTTTTATCTGTATACATGTTGGGTTTGGAACTTTGAATCTTCGTTCCATAGCACCATCTGTTGGACATGCGAGCCCACGGCGAGCCATTATGCAATAAATGTTATTACGAATATCATTCCCTGATCTAAAATGGAGAATAATTAATTTGCATGATAGGTCAATTAGTACAATTAAGATTACATACCATGGCCATCTTAATGATCATAAAGTTGTTGATTCAATTATTGAATCATAGAGGTTGGTGCTTGGATGAATATCTAAAGAGTTAGATTGAGGACCCATCAAGTATCGTCAAATGATTATTAAGAGAGGATCTTCAGCCTGAGAAGGTGATGGCAATCATTTCTCTAAAGGCTAATATCTGGCGACCTCTTGATGCAGGTCCTCTACATAGGAATAGAGATTCGGAGGTGTCATATTAGTTAGGTCAAAGAATTGACTTAACGAGAGAGATAACCGAAGACTTATATCGTATGTTGTCACGATATAGGCACGCATTATGTCTGAGTATGTACATTTGGCAGACCAATAGGTTGATGACATGATCAAGGTCTATACACCAGCGCGCTGGTGTGCATACAAAGACAGTAATACGATCTCTCAAAGGGATCATATGGGTTCATTGTTGAACCGGAAGACATGAGCTCACACATGAGATATTGGGAAGAATCAAATTCCGTGCACGATCATCTCGCTTTGGAAGCTTGACTGAATTTGTAGGTTTGATATATGCTTTTGGAAAGTATATGATCAACACCTAGATATGATATACGCTTTTGGAAAGTATATGATAGATACCGACTCCCAATGATCAAATGAGAAACTTAACGATAAAACCCTGAAGTAGACAGTGTAAAATTGATCTAATACTTCCTATTTATTCTTGGTCTTCCAGTATGTATGATGTACAGGTATTAGGAATACCTGAGGGTGATGTGATCATAAACAATTGTATAACCATGACGCTTCCATTTCTAGGGAGTGATGAAATCGGTCTGGATTTTAGTGACTCCTCTCAGTAGAGAAGTAGTCTAATCTTGGTCCAAATGTTGGACATTGATTTGAATGTGATTCAGATGCAATAAGAAGATTAGATTTGCGATCTTTATTTAATCAAGCATCTATGGGAGGCTTGAGATATGGATTTGAGATGTGAGCTCAATATCCAAGTCACTATACGTGGAACAATACAATCGCCAAGTCCTTATCTCCAACTATTCGCAGAGAAAGCGCATTATCCTTGAAAGAGTTCAATGATAATTTCATTGTTCATATATGTATTCGAGTATTAAGAAAAATGGATAATTAAATGTAATTTGATTATCATGAATAATATAAATTTGATTCATATTATAATGAGAGTTATCTGAGATAATTAAATGTGATTTAATTATCAAAGAAATGAATAATGTGAATGTGATTCATATTATTTGGGGACATGAGAATAGAAATCCAAGAAGATTAAATGTGATTTAATTATCATGGATATGTATGATGTGGATAGCATTATCCATATTAATCATGTATATTATAAATGTGATTTATAATATATAAGAGAGAGCATATTATGATTTACATTTGTTGATTAATTATTGGTGTGAATTGTATTCACATTGGATAATTATGAAAATGTAAATCACATTTTATTTTAGGTTGTGAATTGATTCACAATTTTCCAATGGCAGGATTGCAAAATTCACAAAATAATTATGAATTATTTAATTATTTTTATAGAATAATTTACAACAAGTGTTGTTTTAAATCTCGTAGATTTCCATGGAATAATGTAATCTCGTGAGATTACATGAGATTGCCACCAACTCCCATGTTATGGAAGAAGGCAATCTCCATTCCATAATCTCCATACTTGATTGATTTAATTTGGGATAATTATATTGATATATATTTAATCTAAATTAAATTAATTGTTGTTGTGCTTTTACAATAAAATCTTAGCCATTGAAAGAAACACAAATCAATCTCATCTATTGATTTTGTGTAGTCCATGGATTGTGATCCATGGACTCCCAAAATACTATATAAGAAGAGGAACCCTTTGCTCTTCATGTTACAACAACACAACAACATGTGCTTTTTTCTCTCTCATTATCTACTCATCCTCTCTCCCTCTCTCATTATGGTCGTCCATCATGAAGCCCTAAAGAGAGTCTCCATCGCCGCAGCGTCACCCTTATGTTGCCGGATTGTTTGCTCGTGAATCTACGTCTCCTTCGTTGTGCCTCGCCCGTGAGAAGACGTCGGATCTCATGTGACGAGATCAGGAGATTCGCCGCTTGGATCATCAACATGGATTGCGAGAAGCATGTGTTTCATCAACGCGCTCGCAAGCATCTCCTCCATCGAATCGGACTTGAGACGGAAGGTCTCTTCGTTTAAAGACTCGATCGCAACCATGATTCAAGAGGTAACCCTAATACTTGTTTGTGGTTTAGATAAAACGATCTGAGAAGCGTTATTGGATCATGTGGTTTCATCAGATTAAAAAAATTTAAATTCCGATGTCTCGAGTAAGTAGTGCGACTAGTCGCTCTCGATCGCATACGATGCGATCCTCGTGCTTCTATGATGCGCTTAAGGATCTTCTCATATCCTTTCACCATCATGATTGAATTAGCTTGCTTAGTGCCTAATTATACATGATTAATGTAACATGCTTCTCCTTTTTGCTTTTAGGAATCTTATAATACAAGCATAAACGTAATGGAATATGAGCATTAATATATCAATAAAATGTACGGTTGCATGCTATATGACTATGATATATTATAACAGGGTTATGCTTGTTTACAAAATCTATATCACCAATAACCACTACTAAAGTTGTTGAATATTGAGCATAAGAATGCTCGTTACTATGAACATCATCTCAGCCTTACATGCAAGATTGCTAAATAGCATATATGATACATGAATTATTGTTAGCACATATTATATATTGTTACATCTATGTAGTTGTAACCTTAGCGAAGATAATAACCTAAGGGGACATTCGGTTGGGGGGTTACCCCCAAAACCCATATTTCTAACCCGTTAATGGGCTTACTCTCTTTCCATCAAAATATATATATATATATATATTATACCATCATATCATCTAAAAATCATAAAATACTCAACTTCTACTCACTATTCCAAACTTCAATACAATTACATCACAACAAATACCCACTTTTTCAAATTTTAATACAATCATATCATAATAACTACTCGCTTTTTCAAATTTCAATACAATCACATCACACAAACCCTCTCAACTCTAAACCTACCAACCAAACACCAAAACACAAAAACGGGATACCTCCTCCAGATAACCCACGAACCAAACGCACCCTAAGGGGTCTCATGACCCTTAAGGGTCTCGACTAAACAAGTGGAGTCTTAAGCAGGCTCAAATACAAAAGCAGCACCAATGTGCAAGCCGCAACATGAATATGATAAATATATTCTTAAGCATGTCAAAAGAACGAGAATGAGACATGAAACTGTGATGTGTTCTAGTCCGTGATCAAAAACTTTGATACCATAATTTCCAATGAGTAAAATAAGGGAAAACGGGGTAGATAGAACCTCTTTGGCTGGGGGACTAGACCTAACATTGCCTTTATGTTACTAACCAACTCAATGACGGAATAGAAGTGAATGGATCCATGATGATATAAAAACCACTTGCTTTACTTGTTTACCTTAAAATGTGATAGTTGGGAACATGAATCCCTTGTAGTCGGGAACATGAATCACTTGCTTATATGCCTGGTCTCTATACACATATTAAAACCATTAATTACACTTGTTTCCAGTGCTTTAACTCTTTGTGCTAGTGTAATGTAATAGTAGTCACCTTCCTACTAAAGCATCATCTAATGTAAAACCAATAACATAAATAAATGGAAATGACTACTCATGCACTTTTCTACCAAGATTAAGGCTAACAACTCTAGATCGACTAATGTCTTACATGTCACTAAGCAAATTCATTCCCTCATTATTTAGTGACCTACTAGAGGCAAACAGGTAGCAACGGAAGATACCTTCGCATCATACTTGGATTGTTGAACTGAAGAAATAAAGGAGGAAGGAAAGGTCGGTACCTCCTTCCTATGTCCATGATTTCTACTTGTTGATTGAAAGTACAACATAAGAATAGTGTCGATCTTGGTTAAGCTGGAGTTAGCACCTACCAAGCCAACCAAAGAGGGTTTAGTCATGTCAACATGGGGATGCTCTAGATGATGTTTCAAGCTATAAAACGATCTTCAAAGAAATCCATTATACAAGAGATGAATAAAGGCTTACCAAGAGGGATTATAAGGGATGTATTGGAGATTGAAGCTATAAAAGATAGGTTACAACAAGTCTTACGAAAAACCGTTAACTCCGATAAATATATCCAATAGATGAGTTGGACCTTAGCAAGCTCGAAAAGTCAATGAGGTGCTAAGTTTCTCCCAATTCCAAAGATGGATAGGAGATAAAAAAGAAAAAGTAGAGCTCAGCATCAACGGAGCCAAGGTTGCAGAAGTCGGCAGTCGGTACTCGGTCGGCAGGGTCACTGACTAAGGATTAATCGGCAGTCGGGAGAGTAATCGGATTTAGTCGGGCATTAGTCGGTTTTGAATTTTTTAATTATTTTTAATATATAAATCAAATTTTAATATATATACTATCATTTATCTTCATAATTTTAACAAATTTAATATTTTCAAGAGCTTAAGAAATTACATCAAGAGAAGGAAAAATGAAGGAAGTTAAGATCAAACATTCAAAATATTTGGTACATAACACTAGCAAATGTTCAAAAGCACATACAACATGTCCAAAAAAATCCTACAAGTAGGAAATGTTCAAAAGCACATACAACATGTCCAAAAAAATACTACAAGTAGGAAATGTTCAAAAGCACATAAAACATGTCCAAAAAAATACTACAACATGTCAATCGAATCAATCCTCAATGTCATTATCCAAGTCCATCTCCTCTTCTTCTTCTTCGTCGTCGTCATCATCATCTTCTTCTTCTTCTACTTCTTCTATATCATCAAGATATAACTCCTCGTTCTCATTCATCGGTGTAGCATTGGAGCTCGAAGATGAAGCTCCCTTGCTACGGTCAACTCGCTGGCTCCTTCTCGGTTCCAAATTCTCTTCAGCACCACTAGCATGTGCTACAGCACTCCATGTCAATCCGGAACCTGGAAAAACCTCCTCATCATGAGCATCGATACCTCCAGTCCATTCAGCCATGTATGCACGATAACGAGATGAGAGAGGATCTTTTTCTTTTTCAACTCGACGTTCCCGCAAGTTCGAATTGAAACGAACATACACAAGATCATTCAGCTTCTTCGTCTCCAATCTGTTCCTCTTCTTGGTATGGATCTGAACATCAAAATTCAAATTTTAAATTTATATCAATTACCACATTATACTTTACTATTAGTAACCAAATTTGGTCGATGGAATGGAGTCATTACCGAGTCAAAGGTACTCCAGTTACGCACACATCCGGAGGATGAAGACGTCAAGCTCAAGATCTTGATGGCCATGGCTCTCTCTCTCCCTCCACGCGATCTCCGCGGTTCTTCCTCCTTCAACCCCGCGCATTCCGGCGTGTTTCTCTTCTCAACCATTCTCTTCTTCTACCAAAAAGCCACCAAAAATATATTATTATTTTATTTGTCGCCGCCGATTCGTGTTTGCATCAATTGGTATCAGAGCATGGCATTTAGATCGTCCTCACGATCTAACGATCCGCCCCGGCGTCCGCACCGACACCATCATTCATCCGAACGAAGACGGCAAGCCAATGAAGCCTACGACGAGGAAACGAAGCGCATGTTATGTGATTTGCACAACAACTTCCGAGCCCTGTCTTCAATGTTTCGGGACTTCACGGCCAACCTTGAGGCCTACCGCGACGCCCAATCGAAGCCGCCACCCGTTGAAGCCGCTACCGCCAGTTTGGACGAAGAAAACGTCGCGGAAAAAGATCAAACGGTTGCTGTCCAGATCGTTTCAGGAGAAAAACTCGACGAATCGGCTGCTGTCCCGCACTTCCCAGCACCAAATCCGTCGCCGGAATCGACCCCACTGCCCCCGCCGACCACCCCGGCGCCACCCCAACCCTCCCAGGTAACGCCCCTACCCTCCCCATCTCCACTACCCTGTCTAGCCCTCACAGCCGTCACCCCCGATTCCCCGTTTCCCGAGCGCCGCCAGCCGCCTTCCTCCATCCCTCGCACTGCCGCGCCGGCAGCGCCATCTCTGCCGCCCAACGCACAACCACCGGACCTTCTCCCCTTCGTTCCGCTAGACGCCAGGCCACCACACCGCCCCCTCTCCCCATCTCGCCTCACCCCCACCGCACAGCCCATCTCCGTAAACCCAAACCCGGTGGCCCATGCCCCCGCCAGACCCTTACCCATTATTCCCCTACCCCCCCCAGCCACCCCTCTCCTCCCCGTGCGGTCCCAGCGCCCTCTCCGCAACCGCAGCAGGCCCCCCCAGCATCTCCCCTCCCCCGCGATCCTTCCCCGAACCCCCATCCTCCGCCCGCCACCACGCGCCCCCTTCCACGCCCTCCCGCGCATCACCCCAGGCATCCTCTGCTGCTCCGCCAAGTCACGTCGACCTCTCCAGCAACACCGCCGTCCCAAATCGCGCCCCCGCGGAGCCGCTGCGCCGCCTTGGTGTGTTCCCCGACGCCGCGCGCCTATAACGACACAGGAGCCCCGTGACCTAACAAATCCTCCGAGATTGGGGGAACTCAAATCCCTGAAAGAAGGGGATTGGAATTCAAGTGGGGGAAATTGCAAAGAAAAATGCCCCGAAATCCATATTTGCAGAAAGGTCCAAAGCCATAGAAATGTGAGGCAAATTGAGGGGGTACGAAAATTGCAGGGACGCCCCCCAATTGGGAAAAATTATAAACGTAACGAGGAAGATGATCCCATGGGAGGAAATTGAAGCCCAATTCAAGGATGATTTCTCCAACAATCCACCTACATCATGCAATTCGTCAGGAGCCGAATTTTTAAAGCGGTGGAGAGTTGATGCAGCGTGACCCCAAATTATGGGGCCACATTTATTTAATTAGATAATTATCATTTTTATTTACGTTTTTTAGCGGTCGTAGTGGTCCAATTTAATAATTGAGATCGCCTGTGATCTCAACGTTGATTTCGTAGAGTTTAATTATAATTGTTGGTCAATTAAATAATTAGAGTCCAATTAAGTTAGTTAGAGGTCAATTAGGATCAAATTAGTTATTAATTTGATTTGTTTACTATTTTTGTAAACCCTCTCTCCTATATAAAGAGAGGGTAGTCCATCAGTTTTAGGCGGTCGATTATAAATGAAAATTTGAGTTGATCTCAATTTATTCCCCCTCCTCTCTCTCTCCCTCCACGCGATCTCCGCGGTTCTTCCTCCTTCAACCCCGCGCATTCCGGCGTGTTTCTCTTCTCAACCATTCTCTTCTTCTACCAAAAAGCCACTAAAAATATATTATTATTTTATTCGCCGCCGCCGATTCGTGTTTGCATCAGCTTTCAAATAAGGCGTGTCATCTCCATGATTATGCCACCAGTTAGCTATTTAAATAGAGAATTCATCAATATAAATATAATATAATATTGCCAAAGAGAGAATTGTCCAGCATGAAATACCTGGGTCATAATTGTTGTCATTTGTCATCCTCTGTCTCACAGCTAAAGGCTTGCCAAAATCACCGCGACCAAGTCTGTATGCTGGAAGCTCGTCCCTGGTAATTGCATCTTGTACATCCAAATCTGGATAAAATCTTTCCATGCACTCCTTAAACCGTCTCCTCACCACAACATCCGGATCACCACGAGACTCGGTGTAGAAGAAAAATGGGTTCAAGTAATAAGCCGCTAGATGCAATGGAGTATCGAGCCTCCCTTTGGTCTTGGAGGTAACAGCATCCACAAAAAATTTGTAAGATGACTCCACGCCATTGAATGATGCAACTATCTCTCGTTTGGCCTCTTCAAGCCCTCCGTACACAAAACCCATAGATGGACGTCGATCTGCGTCAACAACACGCAAAAAACGAACCAATGGAGTGAAAACTCGGACGGTGTGTGCAACGTGATTCCAAAATGTAAGGCTGAAAACAATAGAACTCGCTGTTTCTCCCCTCTTGGCCTTGTACCATTTGCAATTTCTCCACTCTTCTGAGGAAAACATCAATCTAAGCTTGTCTTTCTTCTCGTTCAGGCTCTCAAGAGTAAGAAAAGTGGTTGCAAATCTTGTTTGACCAGGCCTTGCAATGTCTCTCTTGTTGGTGAACTTACGCATCAAGCTTAGAGTTTTGGTGTGAGAGTATATAAACACCGTAAGCTTCTTTGCCTTTGTGATTGCACTCCTCACCTTCGTCTCTTTGCTTATCTCCTCCAAAGCAAGATCAAGGGAGTGCGCGGCGCACGGAGTCCACCAAATCCGTGGATATTTAGTGAGCAGCAATCTTCCCGCTGCTACATTGGCAGATGTATTATCCGCCACAATCTGAACCACATTATCTATGCCCACTTCATTAAGACACTCATCCACCAGCTTGAAGATGTAATCCGCAGTGTGTGCCTCATTTGAGGCATCTATGGACTTCAAAAATGAAGTCCCCAAGGTGCAATTAACACAAAAATTGATGATGCTTCTTCCGCGCATGTCTGTCCACGCATCGGTCATCAAAGAGCATCTTGTCGACTTCCACGTATCACGATGACATTGCAAGTCATCGTGCATTTTCTTCACCGCATCCTTCAGAAGAGGACCACTAAGCTCATACCTCGTGGGAGTCTTTAGTCCAGGCCCATACTTCCCAATCGCCTCCACCATCTGCATGAAGGGCTTCGTCGTCAGTGCATTAAAAGGAATCGCCGATGTATATGCCCAGTTGGCTATATACGGGGTGACCCTATCACGATACTCTTTGGAGAATGCATCTTTTATGGTCATCTGACGCGAACCTTCCAATGCGACATTCTGCTCCAACGAGTCGGATGCTCGTGGTCTCTTCGCCGAACCCGCATCTCCAGTGATATCAACATCATCTCTCAGCTCTTGAACATCAACGGCTTTCTGGCTCTTCTTCCTTGCAACGTCATCAAGATATGCGATCATCTTCTTCTTCGTATCTTCGTCCACCTTTGGACATGCAGCCACGTTGCCTCTACGGTGTGCTAGATGTTGCTTGAACCTGTACACACCTCCCTTGACAACCTTCTTGCACAATCTGCAAGTAACTGTATTCGGATATGTACGGTTCGAAAGATAACCATATTGCCATGCAGGATCAGTTGATCCTGGAGGCACGTAAAAAGACGAGTCGCTACCAGAAGCGACGTTCACGGGAGGTGTATCCATCTACATAGTCACAAACTCAGAAATTACTAATCAAGTAATCATCAATCACAAGTATCTAATTAACAACAAGTATCTAAATTAACTAACCATTTGGAATAAGAAATAAAAACAACCTAAGAAATGAAAACCTAACCTAACATTGTTATTAGCTAACAAGTAACAATAACATATTAACATGATAACATCTAAGTTCAACATCTTTAACCTAAGCAATTCTAAGCAACTACATGTCAACTACTTACTTCTAAGATCAACCTAAGCAAAATGAAATGAAGAAAAAATAACCTAACAATTCATATTTGCTAACAATAACTTAGAACACATTAACATTTATCCTCAACATTATCAACATATAAAAAAGTAGAAGAGAAAACAAAAAATAATCAAAAATAAAAAAAAACCTAACTTACAGTGCAGACGGCCAGGCGCAGGAGGCGTGGGGGCGGCGAGGCACTGGAGGCGAGGGGGCGACGAGGCGTTGGAGCAGCAGCTTCGAGGCGTCGGGGCGGCGACTCCTGAGGGCGGCGCAGGCGAGGCGAGCGGCGATGGGGTCAGGGGAATGGAGAGCGCGAGAGGGGGTCGGGTGTTTTGGGGTTTTCGAGCGAGGGGAGGGTTTCTGGGGGCGAGAGGTTACTGTTAGACAGTAACCCTCGAAAGGGCTAAGTTATTTGGTAATCGGATCCGGCATGGATCCTTATGCAATAATCGGCCGATTACTCGGCCGCCTCAACCGACTAGTCGGCCGCCTAGTCGGGCTCGACCGACTATAGGCCGAGTTAGCCTATTCAAGTCGGGCACCCCCCCGATTCGCTTAGTCGGTCCGACTAGTCGGTCTAGTCGGCCGACTTTTGCAACAGTGAACGGAGCTAGATTGATGTATCATCATGTAAATGTCACCAAATGTTGCAAGGTAATCTAACCCAAAGAGCATATCAATATCACCCAACAAGGCGATAATGTGTGCGTCTTCCAAAGACCAACCAGAAGAGTAGGACGATCTACATTATGTCTTTTCACATGCATATATATCAATAGAGAAATAATAGTCTTAAAATCTCTGGCTCAAGAACTACATCATGCGAAGACAAAAGGAGGAACACAATATACACACTGAACTTGAGTTATAGATCTTTCTAAAGCTTATAAATGTGAGCATCAATGGGGTGCGTCGCTCTCTTAATATGTAGTGGAGGACGATCCAGACAACTTACTTGGGATTACCCTCGTTGAAGGTAGGTTGAGGCAAAGTGACTAGTTACCAATTGAGAAGAAATTGAAGTAGAGATTAGCAAGAGTAGTGCCTCTTATCTATTTAGGGGTGGTTGCTTTGTATTTATGAAAGTGGAGTTATTAGTTGCGAGGGACTTCTTTTTGTCAATGCATGTGGGAGTTCGAGGGAGGCTTGAGAAGTTGTTGCAATGGTTCTCCAGAGAATCATCAAGGGAGAGTAAGGGGATGCCTTGCATGGGGTGGAAGACGCTCTTGGAAGATGGGGGACGTGGGATCCTAAGCCTGCATAAGATCAATAGTGTGTTGTTAACCAAGTGGATAACATGCATCTAGGGTAGAGGTTAGGATCTTCTATGTAGAATGGTCTACGGCATATATAGTGTCACATCGGTTAGGGCGGTAGGGGACGCCTTCAAACTTCTGTTGGTAGTGCTTGCCCGATCTTGCTTACAGTATCCTCTTTCATGAAGTCGATTGTGGGTGATGGCAATAACTTCCTATTGAGGGATGATCAGATTGGGTCGAGATTGTGAGCTAGCATTACCCTGTAGCTTTTAGCATTGGCAGTTGATGGGTATTGCTCGGTTGGCAGGTATAGGGAAGAGGGTGGATGGTTCCCTTGGTTTCGTAAAGAGTTATCAGATTAGTACACTAACGAGCTAATGTTTTTCCTGGAGACTTTGGTGGAAATTGGTGGGCCTTCGTCTAATCACAATCATTGGAGTTGGGTTGCTAGCCATTTCACGGTCATGAAGGCATACAAGGTCTTATATGCTACTACAATCTTTGACCCATGGATATCGTCGATAGAGTACATTACATGCAGATTTGGAGATGGAAAGTACCGCTCAGTGTCTATATTTATGATTGGTTAATGAGAAGAGATCGGTTGCAGACTTATGAGGAGACGGTGTGTTTCTTCCCCATCAATGATGGGATGTGTAAGCTATGCTTGGTTGTTGTGGAGGATGTCCATCATTTGTTCTTTGGCTACGAAGTTTCTAGTGATGTTTGGGGATTCGATTGGACTACCATAGGTGGTGACGACGTGTGTGGGAACCTTCTGGGAATCTATGGGTTAGGACCTGACTCGGTTTTGATTGTCCGAGCCTTGTACTTGGCACAAAATGGAGTTCTCTTCTGAGAGAGAAATGTATGGGGAGAATGAGACTGAACATAACAAGTGCTTACAGGCATCTCGGTATTTATAAATATATAATTTAAAATTGTGAATTTATAGAAAGTTTTTGATAGATGTCTTCACGGTGTCTCACCCTTTTCCCTTTTAAAAAAAATTCCAGAAAACAATTGATTAATTAAAATAAATTGCAAGTGATTGTTTTCCAGTCGTCATATAACAAAGGTCCAATAAATTATTATGTACACTCAATTACAGCAGATGCATAACACTACAACACATCTAAACATATTTCATGTAACGAAGAAGAGTTTCTTTTCTATGTTGACATTAATCATAATATATATACCTTAGGCTGGCCAAGAGTGATCGAGATGTCCTCACCATCTCTAGGACTAGGGGGTGCAGAAACATGCTCTCCTGTCATACTGTAACTCCTTGTTATTACATCCTTAGTCAGGAGAAAAAACAAAACATACATGACACATGAGATTATGTAAATACCTCTTAAGCCCCAATATGTTCACAAGAGAATCAAAACCAAATAACTCCAGTTTTGATTCTCTTTGTTGTTCAATCATTTGTATGTGAGGCGGCCCGCCTCCAGCACTAGCCTCCCTGTCAGAGCTGGAGTCTGCGTCCATTTTCCTAAAGAAGAAAATATAAGTAATCAATGCGTAGACATTTCGTAAAGATTGAATACGATAATATCGACATGTCAAGTAAACGCGTCAGAAATTAAGATGGTTTTGCCTTAACAATCTCTGCATAAATCTTATAAATAACCTCCAGTCTTCAGCAAATTTAGAGAGATACACATGCCTAAAACATACGCATACGCTTCAATGACCCCCAAGAAAAAAACGGTAGAACTTTTTTTTCCGAGAATAGTTGGGTATGACATCAAAGTAATGAATTCAATTGTTAAACCCTTCATCACCAAGAACTCCAAAAAAAACAGAAGCAAGAGTGTGTGCAACTCCAAACAACATAGTTAAAAGGATAATTTCCACCATTTTTCTTCTCGAGCTACAAAATAAATTACGGTTAATATTACATTAGCAAGCTTGCAGACACATAACATGATGCATATACATCACCTACCCATCTGCTATTACCCGTGTGACAAAATCCAAAACGAAGCAACACGACTTCAGATGTAAAATGAATGATAAGATAACAATAAACCCCAAACGACCGACTAAACAGCGGTACCTGTAAGAACTTTGTCCAAACAAAAGAGTGGCAAAACTTCGATCCCGTGGCGAAGGTGACGCGGGGGGCCGGTGACCCGGCCTCTGGTGCGAGCGCCGTGGACGATCGGGACGAAGGGTCTGGTAGGGCAGGGCGGCCGTGCGACGACGGCAGCGGTGAGGCAGTGATCAAAAATCTACCAATGGACGCAGATCCACCACGAACAGAGAGACGAACGACAGATCTGGCGGCGCCCGATCCAAACGGATTGCAGGAGACGAGATCTAGAGATTCGAGCAGCGGCGCGGAGGAATGGCGAGCGACGAGCGGCGATCTGGAGCTTCTGCGAGGGGCGATCTGAGGGCGTGATGGAAGAGAAACGACGGCGTATATGGCTACGGAGGCGATAGGAATTGGGAGCCTCCGAGCTTGAGAGCAAGGCGGGAGGAGGTCTCAATGGACTCGACGCAACTCCACCATTTCTTCTGCCTCCAATTTTCGCGTCGGGACCTTGTGAAAGCAAAGGGTCTGTTTCCTTCTGGTTCAAGGGATTGATATCTCATGGGTTCGTTGCCATTCCAAGTACACACAAGTAAAAATAGCTACAGACAATGTTGTAGTATCTGTCGTTAAAGACGCAAGTGATAACTGATGTAGTGGATCTAATAAATGTATGCTTAGGCTTCATCTAATTCATCCAGGCTGTATATATACACGTCCTCTTTATCTTCTTTCTTAAGGATGCGATGAGAAAATTTTGTGTCTATGTATATTCAAATATTTAAATAAAATTAAGATGGATGAGACCAAATCCTACTTAGCAAGCCCATGTTTGTGATATTATACAGAGATATGGCAAATAAAATTGAAAATTAATTAAAATCATATTAAAGGAGCAGCAAACAGTTCCCTCGCATCAATAAATTAAGTCACTCATGCTTAACGGATTAAAGCGACATCTGACTACAAGCGAATTCATTTCTTAAATCAGGACATACTACAAAGAAACTGTTGGGAGACGGGCAACAAGCTGCACCGCCAATCCTTTTGGATGGCACTACAAGAACGTGTCCTTTTTGCCTCTCCTACTACAATGGTTTACCTGTGCATACAAAGCTATGGGATAATTGTCTAATATTTTTTCTACGGATGGATTAATCTTTGATCTGGCCTTGGAGAATAAGATGGAAGAGGAGATTGCGATTTGCAACTTGAGGTGGGTTGGTGACAATGGCAAGGGTGCGCTGGTGCAATGGGTTGTAATAGCCGGCCCTACCCAATTCTTTGTTGTCACTCCACCATGTTCATCAACGAGATCTTCACGTACATGATGCCGTCGACTTCGACTCTATAAAAGGATAAGCATGTGATGCTAGATTACGATCCATGAGGCGAAGTAAGTCACTGAGACTGCATGATAAAGGAGCAACCCATGCCAGTTAGTGAGGGTGTGAGTCGTGTGACTTACACCTTTCTTCAAATGGTTAACCCCGCTGTGGCGAGATTAACCTCCACTTAAACTATTCCGTAGAGCTTCATATGGTGTGGATAGGCTAACCCATACCCAAATGGGCTTTCACGGCAATGATGGCATCACAATGGAAGTTCCTCGTGAGGTTGTGGGCGTGGGAAGCAAAACTACAAGAGCATGTTTGGTAAGGGAATAAAGATCCTTATCCACTCCCTTATTCCCATTCTAGTACTCCCTTCTACACTTATTCCTAGGGACGGAAACGGATGCGGTTATATTCATATCCGTATTCGTTTTAAAGAGGATATGGATCTTGTTTTCCTAAAACAGGCGAATACGAATACGAATATTGGAGACGAATTTTTTGCGGATACGAATACGAATACAAATCCTTACTTAACGAATACGAATACGAATACGAAAATTAAAACGAATACGATTACGAATACGAATATTCGTTACTAAATGAATTATTTTATTTAAATTATTTAATACCTAGGGCTAAGTTAATAGGGCTTTTCGGTTCCTAAGTAATCCCCCTCCCACTCCCACCCGCCTACCCCGCCGCCCCTTCTCCCCGTGACAGCCGAGGCCCGCGCGCCGCCCCCTTGACGTCCCCCTCCGCCCCTCCTGCCGCCCTCCTCCACCACCAGCCTACCCGACACCGCCCATTCTCCCCTTCGACAGTCGCGGCCCACGCGCCGCCCCCCTGCCGTCCCCCTCTGCCCCTCCTGTCGCCCTCCTCCACCACCCGCCAACCCGACGCCGCCCCTTCTCCCCTTCGACAGCCGCGGCCCGCGTGCCGCCCCCCTGCCGTCCCCCGCCGCCCCCTGCCATCCCCCTCCCCCTCCGCCCAGCCCGACACCGCCCCTGCGGCCCCCCTCCTTCCCCTGCGCCCAACCCGACGCCGCCCCTGCGGCCCCCTCCTTCCCCTGCGCCCAACCCGACGCCGCCCCTGCGGCCCGCAGCCCCCCTCCTTCCCCTCCGCCCAGCCCAACGCCGCCCCTGCGGCCCTGCTCCTGCGCCTCCATTTGCGATCGATCTCTGGTAAATTTCATATTCTTATAATGTTTTTTATGTATGGATTATTTTGTTAGAAAGAATTAGAATATGGTTGATGTTATTAGAAGATTCGTATGTAACGTATGGAATGTTTTTGTTTATGAAACTTATTGGAATATGCTTGTTTGATTGTTAACTTCAATGTTTGTAGAAAAATAATGAATACCGACACATCCATGGAGAATGAGAGTACTAATTTGGAAGATGGTCAAAAACACTTTAAGAAGCAAAAAAAATTGAGATCAAAAGTATGGAATCATTTTGATAGAATTTACAAAAAAGAAAAAATGAAGGACAAGGATGGTGAAGTTGAGGTGGATGTATTGTGGGCAAAATGTAAACATTGTTTCAAAGAAATTCGTCACGGTACTGGGGCGGGGACAACACATTTATCAAATCATTATAAAAGGTCCTGCTCAAAAATATCAAAACTTGAGCTTGGTCGGTTAATGATGCAATCATTCACGAAAGCCGATGGAAGTAGCACACTTATGAGTTACACATTTGATGATGAACATAGCCAGTTGTTGCTTGCAAAGGCTATTATGGTGCATGGGTATCCTTTCAATATAGTCTCACATGTTGCATTCCATGCATATATCCATTCCCTTCGTCCACATAACAAAATTCCATCACGAACTACAATGGCAAAGTTATGTAAGATGGTTTATTTTGATGAGAAGAAGAAGATCTATCAAATGTTTGAGAATCTTTCTTCACGAATATCTCTCACCATGGATAAGTGGACCGCTTCTTCACAGAACAAGCCTTACCTCTGCATTACAGTACACTTTATTGATGATTCTTGGGAATTGCAAAAAAGAATCATAAATTTCATCAATGTAGATGGGTCAACTGGAGTGCATATTAGTAGCCATTTTTTGTCACGTATGTTTGAATGGAACATCAATGAAAAATTATTTACAGTCACTGTGGATAATGATAAGGTGAATGTTGTGGCTATCTGCCATATAAAAACTCAACTTGGTGATTCCTTGCCATGCAATGGATTATTTTTTCATGTGAGATGTGTTGCTCATGTCATTAATCTTGTTGTCCAAGATGGACTGAAGGTTATATCAAGGGCAATACAAAGAGTGCGGCTTGATATCAAATATGTCACTTGTTCACCACAAATGGAAGCTATGTTCAATGAGACAGCATAATAGGTTGATCCACAGTTAAAGAAAAATTTGGCTTTGGATCGTTGCACGAGGTGGAATTCTACCTACCTCATGTTGGCTACTGCCTTGGAATACAAAGCTGTTTTCAAAAGGTTTGGCTTCAGAGATGCCAACTTTGTTCAAGCGCTGAGTGATGAAGAATGGGAATACGTAAGGAAGTTGGAGGAATGCTTGAAACACTTTTATGATGTTACAGAGCTTTTATCTGGGTCAAATTATGTGACATCCAATCTTTTTTTGTCGAATTTTGTGAAATACAACTGCTTTTTGTGGAATGGTTGAAAAGTAATGATCAGATTATTATTTCTATGGCCACAGTGATGAAATTGAAGTTCGACAAATATTGGGATATGTGCAATCAACACTTGGCTATTGCCTCCATTTTGGATCCTCGTTACAAGATGAAGGCAGTAAAAATTTATTACACTGATCTTTATCCCAATGATGTTGATAAGAAAGTCAATGAACTTCAAAGTATTGTAAAAAATTTATTTCAGTCATATTCTTCTCTTGCTAAAGATCAAAGGGTTGGATCAAGAGCTGCCAATGCTTCTCCTCCTCCAAGTATTCCATTAGAAAAGAGAAAGAGCAGATTTGCTCAAATCATGGATGAAGAAGATGTGGAGCCTTCAAAATCTGAGTTGGATGAATATCTACAAGAGAAATGTTTAAAATGGAAGGATGATTGTGGAAGCAACTTTGATATTTTGGGATGGTGGAAACAAAATATTGGAAGATTTCCTATACTTGGCAAAATGACAAAGGATATTCTTGGAGTTCCTGTGTCAACTGTTGCTTCAGAATCTGCTTTTAGCGCTGGCGGTTGAGTAGTAGATGCATATCGCAGCAATTTGGGGGTGGAGATGGTAGAGGTATTAATATGCGGGCAGGATTGGTTGAAAGATGAATTCAAAGGTACGACAAATGTTTATAAAATTTTTATTTTATCATGCATTCATCATATAATGCATACTTTATTTTTTGGAAATATAGTTACAGCAAATCCTTTGTCTGAACAAGAAACAATAGAAGACATATCAACCATGCAAAAAATTTCAAGTAAGTATAGTTTTCTAATGAAAATATTTATTTAACTTTATATGATATTCTTTTGATTTTCTTTTTTCCATCTTGTAGTTGAAACAAATGAGAGTGTTGTCCAAGAAGTAAATAATGAGAATGTTGAAAATGAAGAATATGTGAATGTTGGAAAAAAGGATATGAAACAGATAGAATGGAAGATGAATTTTGGTATGATTAATTTACATCGTAGTTTTTTAATATTTATATAGATTTTATTCTGATCAATTTTGTTTTGTTCATAGGTGATGCGATATGGAGCATGTAATTCGAAGAATGTTTTGATTTAGTCATCGATGTATTTGTTTGAATGTTTGTAGACGATTTCTCTCTTTGGATGTTATTTGGAATGTTTGTTATTTGAAACTAGACATATTATGCTTTGCTTTACATCTGCAACTTTAAATTTTTATCATTACTTTGCAAGATATTTATTTATTTTCGTCAAATCCTTTTACTGCATTATTCATTATTACATTATTGTATCATACTGAGTTAAATTTCAGATTCAAGTCATAATATGGAAGTAATGCGGAAGTGATTGCCAAATAATCAGGTACGCTTTTATATATAATTTTTTAGGGATTTTATCACTTGTGCCCCTCCGAGATATCGCAATTTCAGTTATGCCCCTATCTTTTTGGTAATATCAGTTGTGCCCCTTAATTCTTTCTCCGTCATCATTTGTGCCCTTCCGTCAGGTTGACCGTCAATCAATTGACTTAACCATGATTTTTTCAAACCTTGGTGCATTTAAGAGGGGTATTATTGTCCAGAGTTCTCTTCTTCCTCCTCCAACCTCCTCCTCCGCCCTCTCCGCCCGGAGTTCGCCTGCACCTGCACCACGCACGACCACACCATGCCCTCCTGCTGCCCTAACCATTGATTACAGCCGTCGCGTTCTTCCCCGCGTGCCCTCCCTTGCTGTGCACGTACAGCAGCCGGGGCGGAGGAGGTGATGCAGGGCTGGCGGCGCGGGGGAGGGAAGGGCTGGGAGCAGGGGAGGGCTGGGCGGCGCGGAGGAGGGGTTGGCTGGGTGGCGTGGGGGAGGGAAGGGCTGGGCGGCGCGGGGGCGGCGCGGTGCGGAAGAGGGAAGGGCTGGGCGGCGCGGGGGAGGGGAGGGCTGGTCGTTTTTACGTTTAAAGATCCAGCGCTCGAGGGAGCCGTTGGGCATGTACTCGTAGGCTAGGAGGCGGTGAGGGCCCTCGGCGCAGAAGCCACGGAGCTTAACAAGGTGGACATGGTGGATGCTGCCGATGATGCTCACCTCCGCCCGGAATTCCTTCCGGTCTTGCCCGATCCCCTCAAGCTTCTTCACGGCGATTCGTGTGCTGTCTGGGAGCACGTCGGAGTACACGCATCCGAACCCGCCTTGGCCGAGCTTATTCGAGAACTCGTCGGTGGCCTACCGGAGCTCGAGGTACGAGTAGCGCACCGGCATCCCGGAGATAGTCTCCAGGAAACTGTCGTCGTCGGGGTCGTCAGCCTCCTCGTCGGAGGGGACCGGAGGCAGTGACGGGTCACGCGAGACTGACTGCTTTCGGTGGATGCGCAGCGCGGCGTAGAGGATCGTCGTGATGAGGACGACGGTGAGGACGACGATCGTGACGACCATGGTGGTCGTCTTCTTCGACCTACCTCCTCCCCTGTTACTGACGCCCGAATTTTGCTGCGTCGAGATCTTAAGATAGGTGTACAAGCCGGTGGAATTGGAGCTCCGCTGGTACCGGAGACTCCCGATCTCGTCGAACTGGAAGCATTTCCTGGTGCTCTGTTCGAAGAACAGAGCAACACAGGAGCAGTTGCTCTTGCAGGAGTTCTTGCAGCTCGCAAGGTCGGATTTTGAGAAGGTGGGTATCGTTAGAAATTGCAGAGCGAAGTAACCCACATCTTCAACCTTGACGAGATCCACCGGAGATCGCTCCCCGCAGAACGTCACGTGGCTACCACAACTATTGGAGGAGCTCAGAGCTGTGGGGCAGCTGCAGGTGGAGGTACCGGAGCTGCTACAAATGGAGTAAGGGCCACAGGGCTCCGGCGTATCGCAATTATCCGAAGGTACTTTTTTCACGGGCCCCATACCGGCATCGCCGTTGAGTTCGAAGAAGGAGATGAACCCACCGTTGCCGAGAACGGCGGCCATGGTGGAATTCGTCCTCCCGGAGCTTTGAATGAGCATTAACGCGAGAAGGTTGCCCTTCGTGTCGCTGAATCTCCACGAGTTGCCAGAGATCGTTGCGGACACGAGAAGGTTGGAGGAGGAGGGAGAAGATGGGGAAAGAGGAGGAAGAAGATGATGTAAAATGACGATATAACCTAAAAAGTTAAAACTAATTCCGCTTTTGCCCTCAAAGTTAACGGCCGTTTGCACTGTGGATGGACGGTCACTAACCCGAGGGGCACAAATGATAAATTAGCAAGAATTGAGGGGCACAACTGATATTACCAAAAAGATAGGGGTATAACTGAAATTGCAATATCTCGGAGGGGCACAAGTGATAAAATCCCAATTTTTTATTGCAATATTCGTTTGATATTCGTATTCGTTCGTAAAAGATTCATATTCGTATTTTGAGGATATGGATCTTGATTTTTACATTCGTATAGCATATTCGTATTCGTATTCGTAATATATAATGAATATGGTTATGGTATGACCTGAATTCGCATTCGTATTCGTTCGTTTGCATCCCTACTTATTCCTCATTATCCACTTCCTTATTCACCTTTCCATCTTCCTTTTTTCATCATAATCTACTAACAATATTTATTTACTATTCCACATTATCTTCCTTATTCTTATCTTTCCAACCGAACAAGAATAGTGTTTATTCCAACTTATTCCCCACCTTTATTCCTGCTTACTCCAAACCGAATGCCCCAAAGGGCCAACTACGTGAAGGATGAATAAGACGAAGGCTTCACAAGCTCAAGGTGGATGCCCTCATTGCTTAAGCCAAATGGGAGCATGATAACTCAGTTGCTAGCTGCAAATCAAATGGCGTGTTTAGACAGAGCACAATAGAAGGTCAAAGTGCACACGTAATTACCAGAAAAAAAGGGTATTTTGGTGTGGTATAAGAAGAGGAATAAGTTTGACTAGTTATGCCTCGATTCTCGTTTGACTTTAAGAGATTATAAATCAAAAACTAAAGGCAGTCTGTAGGTACATGAATTAATGAATAATATAATGATGATGTAACCACAAAGTTTGGGAATTAGATTTTCTGTGTTGAAGTCAATTGTTTTGGGGATACGATTATCACACCTGATCCAAACTGAAACAGACCAAGGAAACAATTGAATGTTCAAAAGGCACTTAGACGTTTGCATTCGAGTGAAATTACCCGCCAAGATCTTTTCCCAGTGCTATTCACTTCTCAGCGATTGACTTTCTTGGCACCAAGTTGGCAACTCCCAAGCAAATGAATGTCCGTTCTTTAAGAACCCAATGACCATCCTTTACAATTTAGAGTCCCCAAATAATGCATATATACCTGTAGGGAGGAATTAGATTCCAATATAGCAACAAGAATATTTCAACAGACACAGAGCCTTAGGCACCGAGGAGCCACCAAATGAAGAGAACTGAAGCACAGAACCATTAGTTGTTTTAAGGAATTTTGCGATTTTGATACAAGGCCGCATTCTTATATAATACGATTTCCAGGGAACAAGCAGACCAAGCCACAGGCGCACACATTAGAATTGGAGCTTGGCTAAATCTATCAACTAATTGGCCTTGAGGGAAAATAACATAAAATAACCACTCAATCAATTCTACTACGAGCACCTAGGAAAGAAATTTTCATACTACGCCTATCAGCCAGCTGAAAAGTATCATGAGTCGAATCGTTAAAACAATGAGCCGGTGTCCTCGGATCAATCATTAGTATTGTCATGCGACTCATGCGCAAATCACCCATGGATGACATAGTAGTCATCTATGCTCAGAAGACATATTTGCAAGTTATTTTACATGTGTCATATATAATAAATTAAACTCCTGCATCATTATCTGCAAGAACAAAGAATGAATTAAACTCTACAATCCCAAATTCCCAGACGCATAAAGCCATGTTGGGGACATTATAAGAGATGCCATTCAAACAGAGCACCAAAAACAGCAAGAACCGCGAATGATAATAGACAGACAAAGGATTTGGATTAATCAAGATCAAAAGCACATGAACCATAACACTTGCTCAAAGTTACAGCAGTTACACCTTGCTATTTGATAATTCTTCCTACAAACTATTCCCAAGAAAACTAATCTCCCTAAGAGTTGGAGTTGGCACCAAAAACAACAAGAACCATAATTGATAATATTGAGACAAAGGATTTGGATTAATCAAGAACAAAAGCACATCACATGAACCATAACACTTGCTCAAAGTTACAGCAGTTGCACCTTGCTATTTTATAATACCTCCCACAAACTATTCCTAAGAAAACCAATCTCCCTAAGAGTTGGTTCATGTGTGCAGATAAGTCTGACACAGAAGTTGCCTAACGACCCCGTCCACGACCGCGTCCACGACCACGTCCTCTGCCTCGACCCAGAGGCCTGCCTGATAAAAGAATGAAAAAAAATGAATTCAGATAATGCAAGTGATGTGACTGGAATAAGGTTAACACTGTTAGAAAGACATGGGAAAACTTGAATAACCTGCAGTTGGCTTCTTTGGTTTAACCTTTGGAGTTTCTTCAACAAGCAAGGTCTCAAGGTTCAGACTGTCGGGAAGAATATAATACCGTATATTGTTGCCTCGGACACTGAGATGGTCAAGGGTCACAGGGTTTTTGCCCTTCAATGTCAGCTTTACAGTCTTCAAGTGGGTATTCATGCTTATGTCCACTCCTGTGAGATTGACATACCCATGTGTGTCTCAAGTCTTGAACCTCAAACAAATTATCTTTAAAATATTTTAAATTAAAAAAAATACAATATTTAAAATAATGATCTAAACCAAAAACAAACAGATCCACACGACTTCATGTAGAGATAGTTTCTATTATTATATGTTTATGTACCTTGTTTCTATTTCTCTCTTCTATTTAGACATCCGTGTAATTTACCCTTAAGGCCTCTCCCTATATAAGAGAGCCTAGGGTTTTCTTATTATCATAACGAAGACTCTTTTTTTTCTTCTAACATGGTATCAGAGCCAACTTAGGGCTCGCTACCGCCGCCCCTCCCTTCCCCCACCCGCCGCCCCTCTCTCTTTCTCTCGTCGAGCCCGCATAGGGCCTCCAACCGCCAAACTAGCGGCCTCTGCCGCAACCTCCGAGCGGCTTCCTGCCGCAGTCAGCGGCCCCAGCCGCAACTAGCGGCCCCTGCCGCCTCTTAGCGGCACCCAGCCGCAACCTCCGAGCGGCTTCCAGCCGCAGCCAGCGGCCCCAGCCGCTCACCAGCGGGCCTCAGCCCTCCGCCAGCGGCTTCGTGGCGCCGCCAGCGACCCCGACGTGATCCCGCCGCCCTCCCCAGCGGGCTTCTGTCGCTGCTGGTTCATTCCAGCCGCATTCCAGTGGCTCGAAGTCGCTCCTACGCGTTCCCTGCCGCACCATCGACATCAAGACTGCAGCTCTAGGCCCTCATCGGGTCTCCAACAGTTCATAGCCGGTCTTTTAAGGCGATTCAAGGGCTGTTAGCCTTATTAGAGGCGTGCCCTAGACTCCTCTCTATCTGATTTATGGACTTGAGTACGTAGAAGTCTACACACGTACTCAAATCTAATGCAGTTGGTATAGACATTCATCAACGTATCTGGTTTCCCTTAGTCTTCTTCGAACGGCACTATGTCAGAATCGAAAGTCGATTTGCCCTCCACCGGCGCATTCAAAGGTCCTGCGCCAATAGTAAAGATGGTCGGGTCTAACTATGAGTTATGGGCCATGCAGTTCATGAGCCTCATGAAATCAAATGGTAAGAAACACATTCTTACCGAGGATGAGCCTGCGGAGAAGACAGGGATCTATGCTTCATGGGAGGCCGATGATGCTTACGCAAAAGTATGGTTGTCTGGCACGTTGACCATGGAGATAGCGAATGATGTCCTCCATCAGCCCACTGCTAAGGCGATGTGGGACATTCTTGCTGCTACATATTCGCAGGTGCGAAATGAGACAAAGATGTTGCAGCTTCAGCATGACATCTTTACTATGAAGCAGGCCGGCAGACCTCTCCACTCTCTATACACATCCCTAAGAGGGATGTTCGAGAAGCTCTACAGTACCATTCCTCTGACTGCTACTCCAGAGCAGCAGAAGACGTTCCGGAACGCCACCATGGTGGGTGTCCTACTTGCTGCCCTCGACCCTGAGTATGATGTTGCACGGTCACAGATCTTAGCAGATGCAGTCATTCCTCCAGTGGAGGATGTATACAGGAGGCTCAGTCGTATCCCTGTTTCTTCCAACTCTTCTACTCCACCTCCATCTGCGATGGCAGCTTCACGTGGGAGAGGTGGACCACCTTCTTGGCGTGGTCGTGGACGTGGTCGTGGCTCTCAGGGAAGAGGCGGTCGACCTAGTCAGACGTGCTCATATTGTCACAGAACTGGACACTCAGAGGAGGCATGCTACTCAAAGCATGGATTCCCAGCTTCTGCACGGGTTGCAGAGCATTCACAGTCTCCTTTACCGTCTGCTGCAGATCATAGATTTGACGAACTCGTGGCCCGTCTCCGTGATATTATGCCACAATCTTCTAGTGATTCATCTGGTGGCTCTTCCGATATTGCTGCCACAACCTCAGCTAGTTCTTCCGCCGCTGCCAATTCCTCAGGTAGATCATCAGCTGTCATACCTTCACATGATATATCTGACTGGGTTATAGATTCAGGAGCTACACATCATCTGTGTCGAGATAGAGGTAGATTACAGGCCTACAGGGCTATTCCTCCAGGTCGCTCAGTGCAGATAGCAGATGGTTCCCACTCACCCCTTGTTGGTCAGGGGGAGGTTTTCTTAACCTCCGCTATGCAGCTACAGAATGTTTTACATGCCCCTGAATTCTCACTGAATTTGCTGTCTATTAGTCAGATTACAAAGGATTTGAACTGTCGAGCTATATTTGACCCATCTTCTCTCATTTTTCAGGACATACTCACGGGCAAGGTGATTGGCTGTGGCTCTGAGCAGAACGGCCTATATCGGCTGGTCCGGGAATCCTATGCTGGCATCTCCGCTCACTCTGCTGGTCCAGTCTCACCTTACATTTGGCATCTTCGGTTTGGTCACCTTCCGCTCCAGAAGATGCGCCATCTTCTGCCCCAGATCTCTCCAAGTTCGTCGTTTCGTTGTGAAACTTGTCAGTTAGGAAAGCATCACAGGTCGAGCTTTCCAGGTCGTCAGAGTCGGAGCAGTAGCTCCCCTTTCGAGTTGTTACATATAGATATATGGGGTCCGAGTCGTGTTCCCGATCACCAGGGACACAGGTTCTATCTTGTGGTCGTAGATGACTTTTCTCGTGTCTCTTGGGTTTTTCTTCTGAAGAATAAGTCTGAAGCAGGAGATGTTATTAAAAATTTGATTAATGAAGTGCAGAATGTTTTTTCTTCTTCAGTCAAATATGTTCGGACGGATAATGCCCTGGAATTTTGTACACGTTCTCTCTCTCAATTTCTGTCATTAAAGGGAATTATTCATCAAACCACTTGTGCATATACATCCCAACAAAATGGTGTGGCGGAAAGAAAGCATCGCCATCTCTTGGATATCACTCGTACCTTATTGATTCAAAGTTGTGCTCCTATTTCCTTCTGGGGGGATGCTGTTCTTACTGCGTGCTATCTGGTCAATAGAATGCCGTCCTCTGTCCTTGGAGAGAAGATACCCATCTCACTTATTTTTCCCGACAAAGAGCTCTTCTCACTGCCACCTCGTGTCTTTGGTTCTGTGGCGTTTGTTCATCGTCTGTCTCCTGGACTTGACAAGCTCTCTCCAAGAGCAGTCAAGTACGTCTTCGTTGGGTATTCAAGAACCCAGAAGGGATACCGGTGTTATGATCCTACTACCAACAGGTACTTCGTTAGTGCGGATGTCACCTTCTTCGAGTCGGTCATGTTTTTCTCGCCAGCCGGGGACAGAATGGTACCATCCACCACCGTTGATGATATTTTGGTTCCACCACCACCTACCTGTCTTACACCTGACTCGTCTCCTGTGTCAGTTCCTATGCCCGCACCGCCACCACCACCTCCACCTCTACCCCCACCCATTCCACGGAGAATTATATCACCATTTCCTAACCACTATACGCGTCGGTCAGGACCCGCTCAGACTGCAGATCAACCAATCACTGAGCCTCAGGTATGTTCAGATGATGTTTCTACTGACGGGTCCGGTTCGGAACATATGCAGGATGACTCCTTACAGGTGGACCCCGATGATGATCTGGATGTTCCGATTGCTATTCGGAAACAGAGACGACAGTGTGCATCCTACCCCTTTGCTTCACAGGTTTCCTTCCACCGACTCACAGGTGATTTCCAGAGGTTTGCTACTGCTTTATCTTCCGTGGACATACCACGAACATACCAGGAAGCTTTGAAGAGTGAATGCTGGAGACTGGCTATGGAAGAAGAAATGGGGGCCTTGCAGTCCCGTGGCACATGGTCTTTGGTCCCTGCACCTCCTGGAGCATCAGTTGTAAGCTGCAAATGGGTCTTCACAGTCAAATACCATGCAGAGGGCACATTGGAAAGATACAAAGCACGTTTAGTCGCCCGGGGATTTACACAGACATATGGCGTTGATTACATGGATACATTCTCTCCAGTGGCGAGACACTCGACTCTGCGTATCCTCCTGTCTGTTGCAGTAGTCCGTGACTGGAGCATTTATCAGCTGGATGTCAAGAATGCATTTTTGTACGGGGACTTATAGGAGGAAGTCTACATGCAGCAGCCACCCGGGTTTACTGCTGAGGGGGAGACGCATATGGTATGTAGACTTCACAAGGCTATATATGGACTTAAACAGAGTCCACGAGCATGGTTCCAGAAACTGTCCAACCTAATTGAGCACCAGGGATTCAAGAGGTCCAATGCTGACCATTCGTTGTTTGTCCAGAAGACCTCGGCAGGTACGGTTGTCATAATGGTCTATGTGGATGATATTCTTGTTACAGGAGATGATATTCAGGGCATAGCAAGGGCGAAGGCATTCCTAGGTCGTCAGTTTGTTACAAAGGATCTTGGAACCCTAAGATATTTTCTGGGGTTGGAATTTGCTAGGAATGCACATGGTTTGGTGATGACACAACGGAAGTACATTACAGACTTCCTGGTTGAGACTGGTATGGATGGGTGCAAACCATCAAGCATCCCCATGGACCCCAGCATGAAGCTATATGATGATGATACTGACGAAGTGGATAAGAGGAGATATAGAGAGATGGTGGGAAAACTCCTCTACATTACTATAACTCGTCCATACATTGCATTTGCAGTTAGCCGGGTGAGTCAGTTTGTGGAGCAGCCCAGACAGGTTCACATGGATGCTATACACATGATACTGAGGTATCTGAAGTCTACTCCTAGATTAGGGCTACTATTCAGAAAGGGTGCAGACTTATCCATCTCAGCGTGTGCAGACGCAGATTATGCAGGATGCCCTAAGGATAGAAAATCAACCTCAGGGTTTGCAGTCTTTGTTGGAGGCTCTCTGGTTTTTTGGAAAAGCAAGAAACAAACGGTGGTGGCAAGATCCAGTGCGGAATCCGAATACAGGGCAATGGCCCAAGTCAGCACGGAAATGATGTGGGTTCGCTCCGTATTAGAAGATCTACATGTAGCAGTACCTCTACCTATGAAGCTTCAGTGTGACAATCATGCAGCATTGTTCATTGCCAACAATCCAGCTTTTCATGAGAGGACCAAGCATATTGAAGTTGACTGCCATTACACTAGGGACCTGATCCAGAGAGGATTGATATCCACGGCCCATGTTAGCTCAGGAGATCAGACTGTCGATGTATTCACCAAGCCATTGCTCAGAGGACCTTTCCAGAGATGTTCATCCAAGCTGAGCATGATCGACATCTATGCTCCACCTTGAGGGGGAGTGTAGAGATAGTTTCTATTATTATATGTTTATGTACCTTGTTTCTATTTCTCTCTTCTATTTAGACATCCGTGTAATTTACCCTTAAGGACTCTCCCTATATAAGAGAGCCTAGGGTTTTCTTATTATCATAACGAAGACTCTTTTTTTTCTTCTAACACTTCAAAAGCAAACAGTTCAGATCCAGATAACTTCAAAAAGTGGTCAAAAGGCAATAATAGTGATTGCAAAAGCAATCCAACGATATCCTTTAATGGCCATCATCAAGATTCACACTATTTATAATTGGATTACCCTTGGATTCTAGAATGTCATTAATTAGATGATGGGTTCCAGACTAAATGTAAGTTAATTAGACTTGTTGATAGACAAATAGTGCCCGACACGTGTTCATGTTAAGGAAGGGAACGACCAACATTTAAGTAAAGTTACAACCCCCATTCCATTACTCATAACCCCGTAAATCATCTAAATAGAGAAACAACAAACTATTGCGAAGATACAGGCATGCCAAATCTCACATCATGCAATATCTTTCAACATCAACAAAACAGGTGTCTTCAGGTCTCACTCATCCCTCAGGATAGGAGTAGGAGTTTTACTAGGGAGGTAATGAGTCATCCTTGGGTACGCAACTAACTATCAAATAATCAAAGAAAGAAAGTCCTCCCTCTTAAGTAGATCTGACTTATGTTCAAAAACACTACAATCCCTGATGAGTTTTTCGTCTTAGGGTACAATGGCGAGAATTTGACCAATCAACATCCATTCCCTCGCCGTACAGAGAGAAAAACAGGCAACTCAAAATGGTCCCGCCTTTAGGCACTCCCCCACCCCTGTGGATCTTGAGGACATATTAATGGAGCGGGACGGCTAGAAATCCAAGTAGAGTCGGAAAGCCAAGAATACCTTGACGATTTAGGGGGGTCCAAGGAAGTTCAGAGTGAGATTGTGGTGTCAACCAATCAGGAATTTGGAGGTAGCATTTTACGGCAGCCTATGCTATTATGCTAGAGCAAGGAACAAAACCGACAACCATGAGTGCATGCCATACTATCATGAGAGCATCAACGCATGATATCATCGACTACTCCATCTCTCCGAAGGGTCAAACTGGAGAAAATCGTGGAAACATCCTCGTCGGCGTCCACGGACGACAAAGAATGGTGTCTGAAAAAGAGTATCTTCATCGGAGAACTGGGTCTCTCCCATACTTGCTCAAAGAATGGAATATCTACTCTGGAGTCCCTACAAATCCGCATGAAAATCCGAAGTCCACACTGGCTCGGAGAATGTGATCTCTACTATGAAGTCCATATGGTCCACATGAAAACTTTGAGCCAAAATCAAGATGGGGACCTCTCAAATACATCGCAAACATGTCTTTCTGAAAAAGAGTCTCTCTGTAGAACTCGAAGAAATTAGGTCACTCAAACATGGAGTGCCTCGAACTTGGACTCTGGACTGATCTAAACGGCGAATTCTGAATCTAAATGGTAGAGTCTGGAATTTGGATGCTCCACACGATACTGCCATTTTCTCCCATGCTTGTCGGAAAACAATGACATTGACCAAGTTGGGAGAAAACCTGAAGATGAGGAAACAAAAACAATCTCGTTTTTCTATTTTAAGTTCTCATTTTTTTGGCTTTTTCTTCTTTTCGTATGATTTTTTTACGATACCTCTATCTTTTTTTTGAAAACTCATGGCCCTTCCATTCTTTTGGAACCAAGCCCTCTCCTCTCTTTTTCTTGGACCAGTGAGGCTCATGGGCCCAAAACTAGCCCCCACCCCCTTTTTTAAATCCATGGACCCATGTTTCTTCTCTTTTTTGTTGTAGCCCAATAAGACCTATTGTCTACCCTTTCTTTTGTTACTTGGGCCATTGACCTTTACGCAAATGTTAACAAAAAACAAAATAGAGGAACAACAATGCAGCTATTTAGGGCTCTCATTGTGGAAACCCCATCTAATATCTCACGACGTCGCTCAATGGAGCTCCTACGACTGCTTCGAGATCGCTCGACGGCGCCGCTAAGGAGTCTTGGACAGAGGTTGGAGACTAGTGCTGGGATTCTGGAGAGGGGTGGTGAGCTTTATTGTTGTCGTTGGAAAGGATGGGGTTCTTGCAACCTCTATCACTTTTGTTAGGGGTTCAGCTATCGGTGTTGTTTCTTTGTCATCTCACACAGGAGTAGGGCATGGTAGGTGGGCTGCAATCGAGGCTTGATCGTGCCTTTCTTTGCACAACTTTAGATTTGCAATGTCTTTTGGATGCACTGAAGGCTGAAGTAGTAGAGAGTGCTGCCGGGAGATGGCTGAAGCGTATGGCCTTCTCACGTTGGGGGCCTTTCAATGGGTTTCGAAGAACCCATCTACGATTGTTGTTTTTTTACACGAGGGAGTTACAGGCGATTGGGGATGCTTCTACTTGGACAAGATCTCGATCTCCATCGCTTGTGTCTTCTTCTTCAGATGACCCACGACCATGGATTAGGGTTCCAACGAAGGACCCCACAGCAGTGCATATGATCTTCCATCCACCACTTTTTTTTGCGAGAACGACCTTCCGGTGTTTTCTCAAAGTAAACATGGATTGAGATGACCTTTCGAGAACAATTACTCTACCACATGGCCTCAAATTTTGGCAAGGTTCGGCCAAATTTAGGTCGAATTTCGATTTCAACAGGTTACTGAAATTCAACTGAAATGGCTGAAATGACCGAAATATGGAGGGCCCTAGTACAAAAAATGGCCAAAATGACTGAAATTTCATTTCGGTTGGTCACCGAAATGGTGACCAAACCGACATTTACGGCCTTGCCCTACCATGAATTTCTTAAATTGATATCACCCGAAAATTAGAAGGCATAATTTTTAGAATACATCCACAGATTGCCTAGTTAAATCATAAATCTACTCTTCCATCCACCAACACTCAAATTTACCATAACCTTAATATATTTTCTCAAAGTAAATTGGGAGGATGACCTTCTGGAAAGAACCAATTCACCATGAATTTCTCAAGATAACTTAACCCGAGGTTATGATACCTGTAATAATACTCCCAAATTAACAATTTTATAGAACAGGAACATTTAAAAAACAATAAAATCTTTTGAAAGGCTCAAAAATGGTTACAGGAAATGATCTATCTTAAAATAATAATAAGTGCATCATGCTCATTCCCCCTCTAAAAAAAGAACATTGAAAAACTTTCTTAAAAGATCCATGTTCCATGTAAATTACACTTTACAAGAATATCAATTAGCAATTGTATTAAAGCCCGGAGCAACTGCCATCAAGAATTCTGAATATCAATACGCTTTCTCAACAGAGAAATAGAAAATCAAAATCTACTGGAGATTTCCATTCAACTGTACTCTCTCACACCTGTACAGTTTCCCGTCTACAAAGAATCGACTGAGCCGCCAACTTTTTAATATGCCATCTGCCTATCGATGTCTACTTGGTATGGCCAATCAATTTAACCACTTGATGAGCGCCATCTTTTCTTCCGATGTATGCAGGATATTAAACAGGGGCCTTTGTTTCTTCTTTAATCCAAATGATGCCAAATAGAGAATAATGGCGATCCAGAAAAAAAGTACAAGGAAATGTGTCACAAAAGGTTGACTTTACCTCCCACAAAATCAGATTATAATATACAGCTTTACGAACATTCGAAGGATTCTCAACCGATGCTCTGACCTACATGGACGTTAAATCACTTGACATCCAACAGTGTCTGTGAGAACCCCAAAAGTCTAGAGTGGACCTTTCCTCGGTCATAGACTGAGCCATCATCGTGTTCCATTCATTCTCTAAAGTTGAACCAAAAAAGTATCCAAAGACGTCATGTTCACCCATGAAAGGTCTAGGCTTCCCCACACCTTTCTGTTGAAGACAATTGGGAAGAACAAGTGTTCCACATCCTCCATCAGCACAAAGAAGGCATGTGCGCATCGCTGCATTTGACTTTGGTGACCGTGCTCCTCCCATCCAAAATAAATATGGACCTTGATCTAGACCTTTCTCTAATGTCGACTTAAATAGTAGAGCAGTGTTACAGATCCTCGTGTCTTTCAGACCAGGGCTCCTATCCTCAACTGAACAGCACACCTCATTCAACTTATCAAAAGCATTCCAGATCCAGCATTCCCAACACCATGCCAAAAGAATCATCCGCAGGATATCCCTTCTCCCAGAACACTGGTAGCCAGACCATAGTAAATCGAAAGTGAAGTCAGCACAAATCTCTAGAGGACTTTCAAAACCCAACACCAAATGATTCCATCCTATCCTGAATAGTCCCCTAACCCACCATTCAATCTAATTGTAGATCCAGTGCCCACCTGTAGCAAACACGCATACAAAACCAACAAGCATCCTGAAAGTATACTCGATAAAAAGGCAATCAAAGGTTGTATTCCTCCATAAAACTAGATTTCCATGGCTAAAGATCTCTCGACTCCAAAAATATATAGGAGTGCTCTGGCAGCTCAAACCTCATACGGCCTTAATGAAGAGAGTTGTGCCATAAATGTACAATAACATATAGTACCAACATGAAGTAGAGATACCAATAGTAAATAAATTGGAAGCTAAATTATCACAGATATCCGAAAGACCATTCTGCCACTTACGTAAAGGGCTACACATCATTCCAAAATGACACCATTTCATAATCAACCATTCGAGCTCCATTGCACACCAAGGGCAAACCCTGATACAGAACCACGCATCCTGAGGCGTGGACTACAAAGCGAAGTAATGTAAGGTGATGGGATCATCCACACTAAATGTATGAAAACTAGATTTTTTTGGTGGTTAATCTTGAGTCCTAAAAGCTTCTCCAAATAGGCAAATATGTCTACGAGTTCTCTGGCAGCTCAAGCCTCAAGACATTCTCTCTTGACGAAGAAAGGTGTATCATCAATACAATGCAAACACAGGAAATATGGCGTCACAATAGAAAAGAATGAATCTAGATTAATATATGTACATAAAAAAGGAAAAATACAAAAATGACGCCCACATGGTAAAATACTCAAACAATCTCCCTCAAGTTGAAGCATAGATATATAACACATTCATTTTATTACAACGTCAAAAAAACTTTGTTCCTTGCTAACGTATCCATTGTTTGGCCTGCAATAATAAGCCGAAGGAAACCTCTCTAGATGATATCTCTGGAGGAGTGATCAAATTCTACATGTTTATCCCAAGATTCAACCATATAAAACCAAGCCAATGAATGGGGGGCAATAGTGTCATTTAGTTGGGAAGCTCCACTATCTCACTATCACCGATCATGGCATCTCTCCGACATTCACAAGAGGACAAAGCACGTAGAGGTGGATAGTCACTACACTCGTAACATGATATAGAAGGGTATTATCGCCACTACGCATGTGAGCTCTGGAGACTAGACTGCAGATTTACTTACAAAGGCTCTAGCGAGAGGACCTTATCAGAGATGTTGTTCCAAGCTGAGTATGATAGATATCTACGCTCCAGCTTGAGGGGGGTGTTGAGATACAAGTTATATTTATTATTGCTTTCTCATTTTCCATTTCCTTTTTCTTCTTTCTATAATTTGCCCAATAGGTTCCTCTCCTATATAAGAGAACCCTAACACCTCTCATAATGCAATTATATTCTTTCCCTCAACAGTTATGATAGGGTAAAATGAAATTTTCTTTTTAAAGTGCCTGCCAAATTTTAGTTCAATGGCTGGTTATCAGAACCCTAAAGGCATGCGGTTGCACTGTTCCATTTCCTTTATTGATTGATGGAACCTCCACAAGATGGTTCAAAAGCACCAAGGGTCTCGGGATTAGCAGATCTATCTCCTGCTGTTTATTCTTGCTGAAGAAGTCCGAAGTAGAGATATTCTGAGTTTACTTCTTAAGGTGGACTAAAACCCTTTTATGCACACTGGAAAGCGACTAAAGTATCTCACCTTTATTTTGCTAATGATACAACCATTTTCACCAATGGATCAAAAGATTCACTTCATTCTCTTACGAACTTTTTCCACAATTATGAGCCGGTTTCATGTCAAAAAATCAATCAGAATAAGAGCAGTTTCTATGTTAGTCGAAACAATCAAAGAAGCAGCACCATGCATGTTCAAGAAATTCTGAACATCGAAAGAGGTGAATTACCATTTCTTTATCTGAGATGTCCAATTTCTTTAAAGAACAATCAAAATTACATTTTTGATAATAGATAAGGGATATACCAAGCAATCTTGCAAGCTAGAAAAGGAAACTTATTTCTCCTGGAGGGACGTTAAGATAACCTTAATCAGACATGTATTATCCAGCATTCCTATCAGTGTTGCAGAAAACGGTATTCGGTATTCAGTCGGAGGGGTCACTGAATAGAGAATAGTTGGTATTCGGGTGACTATTCGGAATTATTCGATTTTGTATTTTTGTATATAAAATTTATTTATAATATGTATATTCTTATATTTTTATACATATATGGCCATTATTTAACATGAATCCAAGATAAAAGTACCAATCAATATAATAGACATGTAGAATTTGACATTTGTGGCGATGCCGTGGTAAAATGTAACCCATAAATATTGAAAATTGAAAATTAAAAATAAAAATATGAAGAGTCAAACTCCAGTCGGCCTCATAGTCGGACCAGTCGGCCGAATAGTCTGTTGACTATTCGGTCCGGCCGACTATTGCCTGACTGGAGGTCTGTTCAGTCGGGTACCCCACCGCACCGCATAGTCGGACCGACTATTCGGGATAGTCGGCCGACTATTGCAACACTATTTCCTATACATATGCTTTAAGTATATGATATTTCGAAGAGAGTTCTCAAGAAACTTGAAAGTATTTTCTCAACCTTCTTTTGGGGAGGGTCGAGCATGAAGAAAGCAAAGCATTGGATGGCGTGTTGCCATAGTCGGCCAACTATCACAAATAGTTTCTCTGACTATGAGGTGTGAGGGTCCCCGACTAAACAGGCCTCTAATTGGCCAATAGTCGGCCGACTATTCGACTGATCGGTTGACTATTCGACTGACTGGTTGACTATTCGACCGACTGGAGTTAGACTTTTGAAATTTTTATTTATTTTTTTTTAATTTTCAATTCTTAGGGATTATTTACCATGGTATCACTACAAATGTCAACTTCTATATATCTATTTTGTTGATTGGTACTTTAATCTTGGATTTATGTTAACTAATGACCATATATGTATAAACTAAATGAATATGTGCAGTTTAAATATATTTTATATTAAAAATAATTAAAAATATAAAACCGAATAGTCCCGAATATCGCCCGAATACCGATTATTGATTATTCGGTGACCCCACCGACTAAATACCAGATACCGACTTCTGCAACACTGATTGGAGCAATCGGGATCAAGTGTGTAATCTTAACAAAGAAGGTGCTTTAAATATCAGATTACTGCAAGAAATGCTGAAAGCTCTTCATATTAAAATGGCTTGGCATTACATGTATATAAGTTCCTTGTGGGCTGATTGTATGATAAAGAAATATACAATGCTAGATAAGAACATATGCTTTCCTGCTAGGTGGAAAGACCTCAGAAAGCCTAGAAATATTATGAAAAAAATACAATTTGGTCCGTTGGGAATGGAAATCTTAACTTCTTGTTTGATAAATGGCTTTCGGAAAGCCCCTTTAGTGAACAAGATGGAATTTCTATTTCAGATCCAAATAATAAGCTATAAGACACATTTCAAGACAATAGATGGAATATGCAGACACTTGAAACTCATAATATCCCTAAACATATTTGTGACAACATTCTTGCAGAAGACGTCAAACTTAAGCGAGACACCAAGAAGATTATGGAATAGTGAAAACACTGGTATGCCTACTGTGAAGAGTGCTTGGGAGTTGGGATAGCATAAGAATGAAGAAAAGGAAAACATCTTGGGGAAAATCTATCTGGAGACTGGGATCCAGGAACACCATCTATGATATATGTTTTCCTCTGGAGAATTTTTCACAAGAGAATGCCCTTCGATGAAGACCTTCAGCATATAGGCTATCAAATGGCCTCTGAATGCAATTGTTGTTTGAACCTTGATTATGAAAATACCATACACCTCTTTTTTTACAGTGAGATTGCTTATAATATGTGGAACTGGTATTTGAATCTTTTCCATATGCCCGTCGAAATTTATAAAGAAATCTGGGATTAAATCCTTTACATTTTTAAATGCAGACACAAAAAGTCCATTATGAATAAGTCCAAACGACTTTTCTTTCACGGCTCCTTTGGGAGATTTGGTTGAAAGAAACAAGAGGTCAGATAATGATTATATTTCAGCTGGTTCATTTTAGAGAACAATCCAATACGATGTCAAAACCAGTATTTCTATTGTGTATTCCAAGTATGTCAATAATGAAGCTGAAAAAAAGTTATGGCATATTTGGGTTCTGCTACAATATTTGTAAAAAGAAATGGAAGATTATGCACTGGGAAAAACCACATGTCGGTCAATGCAATCTTAACAAAAATGAGGCTTCTAAAGGGATCATGAAGCTTGCAGGTGGTGGAGGCATCATTAGAAATCAAGAAGACAATATGAATTTGAGCTTCTCTCTGTACTTTATTTATGCAACTAGCATGGAGGCTGAACTGAGGGCTGTGTAGGAAGGACTAAAATTTTGCAAGGAGAAAAATCACAACAACTTTTGGGTCGAACTTAATTCTGCTGTCCTAGTAAATGCGATACAGGCCAAGCAATGTGATATCCATTATTTAGAAATATCCATCATTTAGCTGACCGGTTGGAAGATATTATAAATCTTAAGAATCTCATGTGCAAAGTCTCACATTTCTTCAGAGAGGCCAACTATTTAGCAGATGCATTGGCTAATAAAGGCATCCAACAAAAGTCTGATGATATAAAGTACAATGCTAGGGACCTCCAAACGGCTGAAGTTGTCTTCTGGAAAAAAAACTATATTCCTTATGTCATACTTTTCAAAAAACTATATTCCTTATGCCATACTTAAATAAGGTCTGCTGCTATGGTTTATGGAGATGCATTTTTGGAAAATATCCCCCCTCAACTACATGATAAAGGATTACAACTCCTGTCTAAGTCTTGGCAAAATTTATTGGATGTGCAAATATAATATAAACCCAGTGGAAATTATGGAGAAGCAATTTACTTCCTAAGCCTTGGCTAAAACCATTGCAGGTGCACACATCTATTATAGATATGTGCACAACAAATAAGTCCCCAAAATCATGATTGGTTATCATTCTTTTATTTTATTGTTCAAGATTTGACTCGCACAATGTTGGTTTAATCTAATTTGTGGAATTCTGGAAAAGCTCTAGTTTTCGTATATGATAAGCCTCTTTATAATGTCTGGCTGAGACTTGGCAAAAAAATTATTGGATGTGCACACATCTACTACAGATATGTGCACAACATATAAGTCCCTAAAACTATATCTGGGTTGTTAGCTTTTTATATTGATTAAGACTTCAATCATACAAAGATGTTCCAGCCTAATGTGCACACGTCCACCTGATGTATGCATCAAAGACAAATGTAGATGACTCAAGCAAAGAAGATGGTGCTTGGAGATTTATAAAAAGATGATTTTGAAGGAATACTTGGACTTGGAATTTGAAAAGGGAGATGCACACATCAAGTGATGTGTGAACAACAGATGAGTCCATCAACCCTCTTTCCCCTCTTCTTGACTGAAAATTATTGCCTCTTTATTCTTTGAAGCTAGGACACTTGTGAACGCTTTTGTGCCCAATTTTAGGGATAATACTGGACTGAACTTTATGGCAAAAACTTTGGTGAGTTTAATGTCAAGACTTTTCGATCTTAATTTAAGTTTCTCAGTAACGATCTGTCGGTTTTTGTCAGATGGAGATAAAGCCGATTCTGGAGTTGATTATCCTCAACAAAAGACAAAGGTCTGGGAAGCTAAAATCTAAACTGGCAATATAATTGAAGAGAAGCCGATTCTTGAAGTCTCTGAAGCTGATGAACAGATTCAAGCAATAGTTGAGCCGGGCTGATAAATTTGGTTTAAATTGGGAGAAACTGAGACTGCCATCTTTGACAATCTCTATGTTGAACATACATGAAATCACAACAAGAAGCCATGTGGCTTGAAGATTGGAGACAAAGAACGGGAAGGAGATATATTACTGAAGATGGTTGTTTGGTTTCGCCGGGGATATATAAACTTGTCACAATATTTATGTTGAACAGATACAAAACCTTTGACGATGTATGATTACATGAAGCTGACTTAGCTAGAAGTTGTGTTAATAATTGGAGCACAGAACAAAGAAGCCGATAGACGATCTCAGATCTCCCTATACAATTGCGTTTCAGTAAAAACCTTGAGAGTTTGTATTACATAGATACTCGATTTTTTCTCTCTATGAACTCCCATATAGAAGGGCACTTTCGTGAACCCTGGCATCCGCAAACAAACAAGTAAACAAATGAATTAAACAGGTACAAGATAAGGATCTCACCCGTGATGGTTCCGTGAACTACGGTGCCGTTCTTCAACTCGATTGACACGGTCTCGTTGTTTAGCTTCATCAAAAACCTAAAAAGATAGAACACGAAATCCACCGAAATGGGTCATAAGAACCACTTCATTGGGGCTTCGGGAGCGTGAATGGGATCTAACAATACCTGACGAGCTTCATCCTTGACGATCGAGCGCAAAAATGGAAACTAAGATGCCCGTAAGGGTTCGCCCTAGCGAGTGTCGTGGAGAAGAAGCGGGAGCGGAAAAATCCCAAAGTCCGCTTCGCTAAACCCTTCCGTCAAAATTTTATCATCTGTGCGACTCTCACATATTAAAATATCATTTATACCCCTTTCTTTTTTGAAATATTAGTTGTACCCCTACCTTCTTGCAAAATTCACAATTTTGTCATTTTGTTTAAGTAAAGTAATAGTATATCTGATATTACGAAAGGGCAGAACTATGAATTTTGCAAGAAGGTAGGGGCACAAGTGATATTGCAATATCTCATAGGAGCACAATTGATAAAAACTCAAGAATTAAATATGGTTTTTTTGGTAAAAAAATTCGTTTGAAAGTGTATATGCATATTTATATAAGGATTTGTTGGTAAAGTAGTGAAACTTTTTATATTCCTGAGTACCAAAAACCTTCAAATAATTTATTTATTTATTAAATTCTAATCCTACCTGTATTAAAATATTAAACTTGCTTGTTTAATTTGATATAAAATAAGATTCAAGTACATTTATCTCCCTCGGTGTTTATATCATTCCTTATGAATGGCATGAAGTTTTATGTCTTTTAACCATGAAAGCTTGTCTGTACAAAATTCACTTGATAATTTATCATAATGGGTGGATATAGATAAGTTTGAATGAATATATTTATCAAAATTTAAAATCGCTATTGAAAATAATATAATTACTTTGAAAATACAACATTATAGAATTAAATAAGATTTTAATTTTAAGTTTGTCAAACATAAGAAAATATCATATAAATTTAACTTTTAAAAAAAAACAACATTTTGGAAATACAACATTTTTTCTTTTTAAATATACATAATATTTGTATACTTAACCCCTCATGCTAAAATTCTAGATTATGCCCTTGGTTGTAATCATATATCTGTGATTGACCATCATATGGTCTCTATCCAACTCACAAAAGGGACCAGCTGTCTTAAGCCGTTACGGTTCCCCAACGTCTGGTGTGTAACAGGTGGGTATTCCCTATTTAAAATATATTCCATGTTTAAAATATAAAATACCGAAAAATATAAAACTTTTTGGAAAATTTCCAAAAAAGTATATATAATATATTTTAGTATGTATTGATTATAGAAAATAAAAATACCTAAAATAGAAAAATAAAAAATATAAAAATAAAAAAAACTCTAAAATCCAAAAAAAATGTAAAAATTCTACAAAAATATCAAAAATAAATTTTTCTGTTTTATAATTATCTATATATTATTACTTATATATTACAATTGATTTGATTAATTTCGATATTTATTTATTATTTTTAAAAATCAGATTAATTTTGGACTATTTATTAATCCCTTATTCAGGATATTTTTGACTTTAAAAATACATAAAAAATAGTAAAAATTCCAGAAAAATAACAAAAAATAGAAAATATATAAAAATCATAAAACATTGTATTTATAATTTACCTATTTTTACATATTTATATGTACATAGTACCTATATATATCTTATTGTGTATGTATGTATATATATTATATTTAAATTTAAAAAAAGAAATATAAAATTTGAAAAATATAAAAGAAAATACAAAATTATAAAACCAAAAATAAAATTAAAAAATATATAAAAACCCACAAAAATAATAAATTGAACAAGAGATGCATGGCAGAATTTTTGTGCATTCACTTTGCCTCCTCTCATTTGCTCCCAGTGTTCGACCTCTATACATGCTTACACCTATACACATTTGTTGTAGAGTTATAATAAATTTTAACTCCGCATTGTTGATATTTTATTGTGTGATTCTTATTGTGAGTTATCTGTTGATTAACCGAGGTCTGTTGAGCGGTCAATGCATCGATTGCGGTCTCGCCTTGTGAGACCGTACGACCCTCTATTTTCCTCAGTTATTAGGCACGCTCCTTAAAATTAGTTTTATTCTTTTTGAAATGGCACCCCCTCATCTCTCATTTGAATTGCGCTCGTTTTTTCTCCTTGTTGTATTATTATGCATAAAAGATGTTGATAACATGATGCTCTCTTATGAACATCTCATATTAGGAGGGGAGCTTGAGCTTATCACAAACTTTTCCTTGAGCTTGTAAATCTCGTTCCATATCATTGTTCATCGCATCACCACACATGCTCGTGATGTCCTATCAATTGGCTCTAATAGAATCCTTCAATGACTCTCCTAGAATTCTCCATACAACCAGTGTCTGGTCTCTATTTTTACATTACTTTTAAGAGATGCACACACATTGCATTGTGTTTTCTCGAAGACATTGAACCTTTCTCTAATACCTTATTTTCTAAAAGAATTAAATGCTCAAGCAACCACCACAACTGAAGTACATAAAGAATAGCACAATACTATATAACTATAGTTGGTCATCTCCTGTGACCACCGGTAAGAAAGATCATTGCGGAAAAGGGTATGCACAACTCTTTGTGTTATCTCGCTCCCTTCCTTTTATTCGCTCTAACTCTCAACTTGCTTCCTTCCTTTTAGTGTTGTGGTGCCAGAATGACTTGACTCGTCCTCTCTTTTCAGAGATCCAAATACAATTCTAAATTGATTGAATCAACCCTCAAATAGTCAAAAACCATGTCACTCTCGACCAATCAAGATAATATTTAGATTTAATCAAATCCAATCTTCTTCAAGTCTAACATGGAATCCAGCTTTGCATTATTATGATTCTATTTTTTCCAATCATAATCCCAACGAGTACATGCTTCCAAAATGTATGTGATCGAGGGTTGAAAACTATGATTTTGTGTGAAGAACATAAGTGTGGATGGTATCCCAACCAATCCATTGAAGTAAACATGAAAAAGGTCTAGAACCGGATTTCAATCACAAAGGAGTGTGCATCATTTTGGGAGGTTATCCCCTCCATGGAAGATCTCCTCTGTATAAAGTTGATCATGAAAGTAGTGAAACTTTGTATTGGAGGCATTGAGTTGCGTCATAGACTTAGCTTTATTTCTGACCTTCCCCATGCATGCTTTCGAATGTTTCCACGTATTTTTAGGGCCTATTCGAGTAGCCCTCCTTGACCCACTCCTTCTGTCTTCAATGTGGGTTCCATATTTTCTTTTTTTTAGTACATTAAATAAATCAATTCTCTTTCATCGATTCTATCAAAAAATAATAAATTATACCATCATATTATATAAAAAATATAAACTATTCAATTGTTACTCACTTTTCCAAACTTCAATATAATTACATCATAATAACTATTCACTTTTTCAAACCTCAACGCAATCATATCATAACAAACCCACAACAAACTCACCCCTAAGTTAACCCTATATCCAAACACCAAACCACAAAAATGTGTTACCGCTACCAGTTTAACCCGCCCTAACCCGCGTACCAAACGCACCCTTAGAGCTTTGTGGACGTGATGGATGGACAAAAAGAGCAAGAACTTTGGGATTATGTACATTGGATTGACCTTTTCTCCTAACAGCACGAAGTGATGTTAACGATGGATATTGAGTGCATAGATGAAGGATGTTAGTCAGCAACAACGGTCTTTTCTTTCATTTATCCATTTGTTAGAGACGGATAATGATCCTAGAGATGGAGAACGATGCTGACTATTAGACATAACATCACAAAGAAAATAAGGTTGAAGATTTCAGAGACCATATTATACCGTAATAGTTATAAAATATCGATATATCTAATAATATACATATATAACATAAGTAATACAGGTATATACAAGTCTCCAACTAGAGAAATCAAGGAGATTGCCATACTCAACAATGTTCCCGTACATGTTTGTGTTGGTTACAAATTGGGACACAAAGTACACAGCAATAACTTGAATGGTCTAAAATTGTTGTGAAAATCCCAAAGAATTTCTTTAGTTAATCTCGAGAGGACGATGACGATCCAATGATTTTTTAAGCAATCTCAAAGCAATATTCATAAAAGACTAACGGCGCAGCTTGTTGCCTGCTTGTCTCTTGTTTCGGTATAAACATTTTTTATTATATTCATAAAAAAAAGCAATATTGACTTCGATGACGATCGTGGAAGACTTAATGCTCTATATCGTGATCTACCTTGCTTGACATGATTGATTATCCCCCCAAAAGAGGTATACTGCGCCGCCATGTAGAGGCGTGAATGGGTTTAGTGGATGCATTTCCTTTAACATCACTCAGGAGATGTGGGTGAAATGGAAATGGAAAGATGATTCTATTCCCTTGCATTTTAATTATAATTGATTATGTGTTTGAATTCTTGTTTTTCTATGAAATGCTTAGGAATTCATGGAATGATAATGAAAATAAGAATGGAGAAACCTTACATCTTTTATATATGAACTAGAGATCGGATTTTGATAATCGAAGACCATGATGAATATTAAGTTCGACTACTCACTTTTACAAAAGTCTGCATCAATGAATAAAATATTTATAATTATATAAATGTTACATCGTATTTTTACCATTAGTAACTATTTTCACACAACAAGACTTAATTCAATACAACAAGATTGCAACTTTATTCATATTGTATTTTCTATTTTTATAAAATATATCATATCAATTTAAGTTTTTTTTGTGAAATTGATCATAGTATGAATATGATATAATGATTTTAAAACAATAAATATTTTGCTCAAAATAATTGTAAACAAGTGCAAAGATGAGGATGGTTATTAATGTTCGAGTAAGCTATGATCTAATTGGAAAATCCCTGAACCCCTCCCACACTCATATATACATAAATACACACACAATCACACATATATTCCAATGGTTTAATGGGGCTGCCTCATGCCATTTTTGACGATTTTTTTGGTTTTTTTAAAACTCCCTCATGTATTTTCATCACTACATCCCTTTAATATGTCATTCAAATTTCATCAAAAACATAGACTCATATGCCCTCCATCTAGAATAAATAATTTTATCGGTCTTACAATTGATGTAATCGACCTGTTTTAGATGGATGGCATAAAAGTCTGTTTTTGAGGAAATTTGAATGACATATTATAGGGATATAATGATGAAAATACATGACGGTATTTTTCAAAAAAATAAAAAAATTACCGAAAAATGACGTTTGACTATCAACAAAGGACAACCCATTAAAACCTTTTCCAATGAACACTTGGCTCATCGGCTTCTTAATGAGCATCATAAACTATATATTTGATTGATACTGTGCGGTCAGAATCACCCCTTTAGTTGCTGCATATTCATTGCAAGTTTCTTAACATGTCAGAGACAATAAAAAATCTAGAATTTAAGATGAAATTATTTATGGTACGTGTGTTGTATCTTTTAGTGATGTTTGTATCTTTTCTCTATTTTTGCATTATTCGATTTTCTTAATTCAATTCTATGTCATCTTCATTTTTCTTATTTTTGTATTTTTGTTAACTTGGACGAACATTACATGCATAGAAATTTTGCATTCATTTACAAGGCTTAGCTCGTTTTGTCCGATTAAATTAATTGCTATAAAATTTATTGATGTAATTGTAAATCTAATCATTTCTAAGTTGAATTGATGACAAAGTAAACCACAATGTATCTGGAAGTACATACCGTCTATACTACTTCTATAAGTTGTAATTAAGTACATGTTGTAAATTTTAAGTATAAATTTACAATTTCATAAATTATATATATATGGGGTTGGAGAGCATGCATCCGGGGCCTATATCTTACATGTTTTTCTACTTTTTTTGGAAAATATCACCATATATAGTCATCTGTATATCCCTCTGTTATGCTATTCGAATTTCGTCAGAAACATAGACTTCTGTGCCCTCCATCTAGACAGGTCGATTACAGCAATTTTAAGAACGTTAAAATTATCTGTTCTAGATGGAAGGCATATGAGTCTCTATTTCTGACGAAATAGGAATGACATATAGGAGGAATATATGGATGAATATACATGATAATATTTTTCAAAAAAGTAAAAAAACTTGGAAGATATAAACTTCGGTGCATGTAAAACTACATGCACCTTGGTGCATGTAAAACTACATGCACCTTGGTGCATATTCCCTTTTCTCTCTCTCTCTCTCTCTCTCTACACACAATTTCGTATATTTAAAGTGGTAGAAGTGACACGAAGAGGTATTTGAGTCGTTATTGTGAAATATGATTAGGGAAGAGATATTTCCCTAATCAGATCTTTGTTTGAACATACTTTCAGCCTAATCAGTTCATATTAGAGACGGTTTAACTAACAGAGGGACACGAAAAAAATTCAGAAGAATAAGTGTATTTGTAGAAACTCGGAGTAAGCGTAAAAATCTCTATTGTATTACAGTTAATCATTTTTTCGGTTATCGCAGCTTTAAACAACCTTCAATCATATAGACATATAGCCTTACCTAACTATCGGCAATAGTACGTAAACTAACAATCAGAGTTCAAATAAAGATATAATTTGTTGCAAGCAACTTTTATGATACAATATTAACATTATTTTATAAGGACGATGCGAAAAATAAAGAATGTGTTCGAACGAGTTTCGCCGTAGTAGACATTTAGCTGAGTGTGAGAAGCATAGATGGTCCAAAAAAGTAGTGATATTTACACCATGACCTCTGCAAACTTCGCTAATCACGCAACAATCTAAGTTGTTGAAGTTATTAAGGACATATCAACTCACATGCATGGAGCAAGCTGCTGCTTTTTTTGACAGAGGGCTACGTGAAGCTATTGAGGACATTGTGATTTGTGGAGGTCTTTTCTTTGGCGACCTTCAATGGCGGGTGGCATCCCTACCAATCAAGCTCGGTGGCTTAGGACTGCACTCCACTATTGAGGCTTCTTTATATGCTTTTGTGGCCTCTATAGCTCAATCTTGGGTGCTTCAAGACCACATTTTACGAGACAGTGGGGTATGTGATATTGATTCCGATTTTCTAGATGTCTTGGAGGGTCTACGTGTCAAGATCCCATCTTTAGATCTTACATGTTTTGCTAACAAGGATATCGACCCCCCTAAAGCCCAGAATGTTTTGGCGAGTTCCTTTTTTAGCAAAATTATCAAAGAGTTGAGGTTGAATTTGACATGACTAATTTTTCGGTGCTTGCAATCTGACCATGCTCAAGATTTTCTTCTAGCTATTCCTATTGATGGTCTTGCAATGCATATGTCACCTATTGAGTATCGTACTATTCTCAGATATCGCCTAATGATTCCTCTATTCCCAACAGATGTGGTGTGTCCAGTATGCCACAAATCTTTCCTAAATTCCTTTGGGGAGCATACCGTTCATTGTCCTGAACTCGCAAGGTTTAAATATATACATGATCTTGTCAGAGATGTCCTCTATGATGTTCTCAAGAAGGATGGGGTTGCATCAAAGAAAGAAGCACATGTGAATTTTTTGTCCGATCCACACGAGGGGAGATCCACACTTAGATCAGCGGATGTTTTAATTTTTGGTTGGGCTCGAGGAAAACATGCATGCGTTGATTTAACTGGAGTGTCTCCATTGGTTGGTCTGATAAAAAATAATTTTACTGCGGGATACGCTGCACAGAAAGCTGCCTCAGCCAACGTTGTTAAACATGAGAAGGCTTGTATTGACAATCAACATGTCTTCTTCCCTTTCGGGTTTGATACCTTTGGGTTCTTGGCGTCTGAAGTTGTAGAGCTCCTTAAGAGAGTCCAAAAAATTATGCATAGTAATGTTATAGTTCTCAGATCTATGGATGTTGTGTTCCGAAGAATTGGATTTGCCATCCAAAAGGGATTGACGGCACAGCTTGTTGCCCGTCTCCCAATAATTTCTTTGTAATCTTGATTGTTAAGTAATGAATGAAATTACATCCAAGTATTCTTCATATACACCACCACAATTTCTGCAAAATTACTTCGTCTTACATTGCCAAGTTAACCACGGAGTGTTGTGATGTAAGAGTTATAATTTCCTGCAGTTGGAATGAAATTTCCTTCTATGGTTCTGACAAACATATCAAAAGATTTTATATGCATTAAACCCATCGAAAGCTCACCGCCGTGTTTTTCTCAAGTGTCCCACCGCCATCGTCACATGTTCTTCGCTATTAATTGCATGATTTTTGCAAGGAACCAACGAGGACGGCAAAGTTGAGAGCTGACGGAACATAAAGCGGAATGCTTTTTTTTCTATTGGTGAAGTCTCCTGTATACGACAAAACAGAAAAGCAAAGAATACACGTTGTTTTTGTTAAAAGGCATGCAGACTTTAGAAGTTTGTTTTCACATGAGAAGGAAGTTCCTGGTAGCATCCTAGGGTCCATGACGGTAACTTCAAGTCCACTCCGTCAGGGTGTTTGGATAGTGGGTTTAGGTGGGCAGGTAATTTATTTTTGAGTTTTGGTGTTTGGATAGAGGGTTAAATTGGAGGTGGGTTAGAAGTAGGTTTGGGGTGATATGATTGCATTTAAGTTTGAAAAAGTGAGTAGTTATTGTAATGTAATTGTATTAGAGTTTGAAAAAGTGAGTATAAGTGGAGTAGTTTATATTTTTTATATGATATGATGGTATAATATATTATTTTTTGATAGAATTGATGATGTAAAATTTAATTATTTAATTTTTTAAAAAATGAACAAAGTGGGGCCGACGTGGAGGGAGAAAATGGGGTAGGAGAGTTAAACCACCCCGGGGGTGGTTTAACCTTGTATCCGAACAGCACCTAAGAGCTGCTAAAATTTCACTGTATTAATCTTTTGTACCGCACCGCATTCGATAGCCGCGCAATTTTTCGATACCCATTAGCATGCTAGTCAGAAATACCACCTTCGAGCATGACGAAATTGTCGAGAACATGTTCATTGTTGCATAAATTAAACAGTGATTACATGAATTCAAATAAAATGGAGAAAGAATAACGATTAACATAATGGTAATCATACGTTTCCCATTCATTTTCCGATCACACAATGCATATAGGAACCAATTAATAAGTCGGAAGCACAAATCAGGACGTGATCCAGGAAAGGCAAAGCAATAAACGAATTGCAGTAGACAAAAAGATAAATAGATTAGATCAGAAGTCACCAAAGCGTCCATATAATGGACTTTCTTTAGAGAGGATTTCGCCCCGCAATACTGGTACGAATGGTATTGACGATCAACTCCAGGATACGACGGTCCACGATCTTCGTCTGTGCACACTGACGAAATCGTTCTCGAAAGTACGTCCGAGAACTTGCAGTCGAGAAGAACAGGTCACATGCGGGAGAACAGAGAGCAAGAGCGGCGATGTGAGAGTTTTCTTGCAAGAGTGAAGAAAAACGACGTGGGGAAATGGTATAAGAAGAGGAGCTTGCGTGCCCTAGCATGCAGTAACTTTTGATTTCTGAAAACGCCCCTCAATGGGCATGTCCTTTCGGATTCCAAAAATGCGCCTAACACGAGCCGATTGGATCGAGTCAGATCCCCAATGTGATTGAATCCAAATTTATCTTTCTGATTAATTTAATCAATCAGCCAAATGAAACCCGCAACAAAAGTATCAAGATCCGAATTGACTCTCCCGAGCCAGAGACAGAGCGGAGCGCGCGCGCATACGTGTGTGGCTCTCTATTCCTCCTCCTACTAAGAGCTTGGGGTGTGAACTCATATATAAACCCACCAAAAGTTTAGAGATACTAGATATGATACTAAACTTACACCCAAGTTTTCCGTGTTTCAAATTTGGGAATTCCCAACTTTCCTCCAAACCAATTGATTTTCCAATTAAAATCAAATTAACACCTATTATAATTACATAGACTCTCCAATTAAAAGGCTAACTATAATTCTAAATACAACAGAAATCGCGGGGAAGTGTATGGGATGGTGATAGGAATACAAACCTGTACAAGATTTAATCCGTATATTAACAACGGCTTGCTTTCGTTAGCTGACTATGTATAAGATAGACTAAATCGTGGTTTGTTCAAACTAAAGCTTAGCTCAGAAAGATCTCAATTACACGTCTACTCCTGCCATATTGCATTAAACTAGATTGAGTTGCAGTCGGGTTTGTAGAAGATTACACGTCTAATGACACGTGTCATTTTTTTGCAGTTAAAATTAGGTGCAAAATGTGAGGTCCATTTGTAGGTGAAAGACTAGCTAGAGGGACATTACCGGTATTGTGTCTATTCGCAAGAGACGAACCCGTGGTTGCAAAAAAGCCAGAGATACAAGTATTATTGGCAAAATTTAGAGAGATACAAGTGCAAAAATCCCTACATCTAATCATCAATCAATTGTAATCTCATTAACAATGCATTCTGCATTTGATATAAGGATTTAATGAGGCTGCCCCCATTGGGGGCAACCAACATAGTTATCCCGCTTCATATTTTCAGCATTTTATTTATTTTTTTGAAAAATATTATCATGTATATTCATCTATATATCTCTCGTACATGTCATTTCAATTTCGTAAGAAACAAAGATTCTTAGGCCCTCCATCTATAACATGTAATTTTAACGGTCTTAGAATTGTTGTAATCGGCATGTTCTAGATGGAGGACACAAGAGTCTCTGTTTCTGACGAAATTGGAATGACATGTAGGAGGGATATATAGATGAATATAGATAGTGATATTTTTCAAAAAAATAAAAAGAAAACGCTGAAAATGATGCGGGGCAGCCATATTACACTCTTGATATAATTATATTACATATATAAATTTATTTTTATTTATTGTGCAAGCCATCTAGTATATGCAAATATATACTAATTTACCATGCATTTTTGATATTGTTTGTACCATATCCTATTCCATTTTTAAAGGCATACTAACATGTTTTTCATATTCATTAAAAGTCCGTATCGTTTGCATCTCTTGATGAAGGAGTTTTACGATCGGATTTATTTTACTTCTATTACTATTTTACTTCGACTACTTTTGTTTTTTTACCTATTATACCTTTAAATCTTAAAATAGTTGTTACCCATAATTTTTTTCACATTATACCCTTACGAAATTACACCATAACCCTATACCCTTACACCGCATACCTTGAGCATAAGCATATGTGTTAAATAATATAGGATTGTAGGGATCATGGTACATCATAAAAAACTATAGGGATTGGTGTAATTGAACCATATTATAGTCTTCACGGTGAAAAATATTATCATTTATTTCATCAATATATCCATCTAAAATATCATTCAAATTTCGTCAAAAACAGAAACTTCTATGCCCCCATCCAGAACATGCAATTTTAACAGTCTTACAATTGTTGTAATCGACCGATTCTAGATGGAATGTATATGAGCATCTATTTCTGACGAAATTGGAATGACATATTAGAAGGATATAGTGATGAAAATACATGGTGATATTTAAAAAATAAATAAAAAATGACAAAAAATGATTACGAAACAGCTTTTCTATCCTCAAATAATATAACAAATTTATGCGAGTGTCTTTATCTCAATATAGCTTACTACAAATGTTTCAACAAATTATTCTACCAAAACTAATATCAATTTATAAAAAAAAACTCCAAAACAAAAGTGGAGTGCTTAATTTGAACTCTTGGTTTCGGTGGTCATTAGTTTTATTATCTGGAACTAATCCGAAAAACCCGCACTTAATATGGGGTTTAGTATCAAATTACAAAAGCGAGTAGGGGACCTCAAGTCAACACCATATTCTCCGAAGCATCTATATAAATCTCAATGCCTCCTCTTCCATACATTGCAGACGGAGATGACGAGCCAGCTTCTCAAACCAACAGCAGCCGTGCCGTTCACCGCCACCGGGGATCGGCAATTGTCGCTCGATCCCGAAGGCAGAAGTTACGATCCACCACCGTCGGAACCGTGCGGTGTCATGTTCATGGTATTCGCTGTGACGTTAGCATCGGTGGCGGCAGTGATTCCTCTGTCGATTCTATCAACGTTGCTCGTCGTCCAACCGCCTGTCATGGTAGCGGTCGCAACGGCGGTCGCGGTGGCAATTACCGTTGTTCTTGCCATCACGGCTGCTGCGGCGGTGGTGGTTGCGACGGTTGTCTTTTCGGACATGGTGATTGATATGATCATCAGAACGCTTTCAGCTTTGGATGTTAATTGTAGAAGCCAAGGTTTATAATTAAATGTGTACAGAGATATCTCTTGCTCATAATTGTCTATAAAATGTATTGCAGCGGTTTTGCGATAAAAGATAGTTTCTCGATATTTTATTCGCCTCGCAAATTGGTCAGGAACTGCTCACCTCCAAGTTAAATAGATTAAATTTCTATTATTATTAGACGATGTAAGGCATAAAAATAAACCTAATCGATATATAATTGGATTCGTACATAACCAGTTTTTCTGGGGTCTACCATGCATTAAAATTAGGCTGCTAATACGAATAGGTATCGTGTTTGTTTGGTATTCCACATAAACATATCACATTTTCCATATTTTTTTCTTGGAGATGGAATAATGGGCGTTTGAAACAAGAGAAGGAATATAAATTATGATGCAACTTCACATTCCCGTTGAGGAACGATTCCTAAGATAGATATGTGCCGTTTTAATGGACTTGCATTAATGCCCGTGCTTTAAAAATAGCGGGGATTTCGAGCTTTCAAAAAGACCGAAGTGATGTGGCAATGAAATAGACTATTTTTATTTTTGGGCCAGCCTGTTTTGGGGTTTCATATATTAGGACTTCATGTTCATAACAACATAATGTTCGCATTCGCGAAAAAAATCGCAGATCGGACCCATTTTCTTCCAATGAATACAATCTGCACACGGTCAGACTTCATATAGATTCGGTGTATTCTTATCCTCAACATTCGCAACTTATAATCTACTGGTTTAGAAAAGACCGGTCGAAGCATATACAGGGCGGATTGCAATTATTGAGAATAGTAAATCACTCTTCTCTTCGCGTGCAGAGTAAATGTCATATGAAATCAAGCTTTGCAATACTTTAACCAGATCATATATTAATGCTCTACATTGTACGGGCTCTGGGGAGAGCATGTGTGCTCCTCCTTGCAGTAATTGCGTGCAGCGCTTTTGTCTCAAAACATATTTTTTTAAATTAGGTGCAATATAAAAAAAAAGTGATTGACGTGCACGTCTTTACTTGCTCTTGGCAGCACATGGCAATTCACATCCCTTAGGGCATGTTTGGTTGTTGTGTTGGACTAAGTTGGATTAGACTGGAGTACCCTTGTGAATAGTAAATTGTATCCCTGTGAATAGTAAATTGTGAGAAGGATTGAAAGGGTTGGAAGGAGGGGTACACCGGTGTACCCCAACCCAACAACAAAACATGCCCTTATGCTTCAACCTCTATGCCGTAGGAAAAGAGATACTTTGATCTTATTGGACGATGTGTGGGAAACGGACCTGTGGGATCTCATGAAGAACCACCTGCCGGATTTGAGGAACGGGAGCATGGTAATTATGACCACGTGTTCTCTAGCGGAGACTAGGCGGGCGAACCCAAGCATGCCCCCGAACGAGCTGCCTTTTCTCAATGACGAGGAAAGTTGGGCTCTATTCACTAAGGCCCCGTTTGTTATACAGGAATAGAGGAAGGAATGGAATCATTATTCCTCTCTCGATTCCATTCCTTTGTTTGTTAGATTAATTTTATGCAGGAATATCGATTACAACAGAAATCCGATTCCCTCATTCATGGGAATTGTCATTCCTTGGTACCCCTTAGGAATTGGGATTCCATTCCTTACCAATGCTAATGAATGCGTTCTTCTTCAACATTTTTTAGTTAATATATTATTGTTACAAATATATGGTTATCGACATGGATATGTGTTTTTTCTTTTTTTTGGATATTTTTTGGACACTGACATGGATATATTTTTTTTTAACATGGATATATGGATACTAACATGGATACAAACATATGGATGCTAAAGGTTGGATAAGTTACAAATATATGCATATATGGTAGGGATGCAAATGGTCGGATACGGATACGGATATAGGTATTACCGTATCCTTATTCGTTTTTTAATATGAATACGGATGCGAATACGGATATTGACGGATATTAAAACTATCTTATCATATTCTTAAAAAATATATACAGATGTAAAACGGATACTGATCACACACGAGAACTTTTAGAAGTACTCTATAGAATCGGCTTAAACATATAAGAATTGGATGGATATGGATATGGATATCATTAGTAAGGAATCGGCTTAAAAATTTTGTTTTTTTCCTGATATGGATATGGATAGGGATATATGATTTTTTCTAATATGGATATGGAAACAAATGCAATGTTCATTTTTTTCTAAGATATGGATACTGATTATATTTTAGCAGATATATATACGGATATGGATATAGATTTTAGTTTTTTTACGGATACATATATGGACATGGATGGTGTTTTTTTACGAAGCGGATATGGACATGGAAATGGGTTTTATTTTTATTTTTTTGCAGTTATAAATATTGATATAAATATCATATTTAATTTTTTAGGATATGGACAAGAGTTATATTTTAGTGAATACGTATACAGACATGGATATGTGTTTTTATTTTTTTCCAAATACAGATACCCATAACATTTTTAATTTCTTTAGAATATGGATATAGATATGGTAATAAAATATTGTAGCGTATACGGATATGGATATATAAAATATATCAGTTGTATGAAAAAATCAAATTACTTTCCATTTAAATTTGACTATTGGTTCTTTATATGAAATATATCGACTATATGAAAAAATAAGTCTGAGAATAACAATTATTTTTCTACTTAACGAAAAAGAATGTTATTTTCTTTCTATTCTTTTCCTTTTCCAAATATAAGAAAGGAACATGTCTCATAATAAAATTTCCAATTCCTAATATGATCCAAACAATGGAATGGAAAAACTTTTTCCTTTCCATTCCATTGTTAATTCCATTCTTGTCTTGATTCCATTCCATTGCAATTCCTTTCCAATCAAACAAACGGGGCCTAAGGGTGTGTTCGGTTCGAGAATAAGTAGGAATAAGGATGTGAAATAAAGAGAATAAGGGTATTCTTTGTTCGGCTGGAGGATAGGAATAAAGAGAATAAGGTAAAATAAAGGTAGGTAAAATGAGATAAAGATAGGAATAAGAGTGAAATAAGATGGAATAATGGAGAATAATCGTACCACTGGGAACCGTGTTGGGAGGAGAATTGGCCCTTATTTCAGGGTCTATTCTCTAACCAAACAAGCCCTAAGAAGGTTTACATGAACCAAGAACCGCAACTCCAAAAGGGGGAGCTCGTGAGCCTCAGCAAGCATATCATGAAAAAGTGTGGTGGCATCCCCCTTGCTCTGGCGGTGCTGGGTGGCCTCCTGTTTATAAGGGACAAAACTCCTACAGGGTGGCTGAAGGTAGTGGAGAGGATATACATGCAGCAAATGGACGAGGGTAGCCGTTGCTTGGCAATATTGGCGTAGAGTTACAACGACCTCCCCTTCCACCTGAAATGGTTAGGGATGGCTATCGAGCTAGCTCGGGCTCAATAAAGCTCAAGTCGAACCCATTATCGAGTCTCAGCCTCTTATCGAGCCATGTCTGGGCTCGAACCTAGATAGGGCTCGGTAAGGAAAATAGGCATTTCTTGGTGGAAAAGTGTTGTTATCTAGGTTCGAACTCCACCTCCTCTTTGAAGACCGGCTTCCTTACCAGTAGGTCACTATCCGAGTTGTATGCAAAAGTTAAATTATAATATATATTGTAACATTCTATTGGTTAATAAAAAAGAAAAAAAACATAATTATCTAATTATAACCTAGGTTAGCATATATAAAATGTAGAAAGTCCAATTTTACAAGACTACAACATACTCTACTCAACAATGTCGTTACATAAACCACATAAACACATAGTTCACCATTCATAATGTTGCAAAACTAATACAAATAAAAATAAACATCATTACAATCTCACAAATATAATATATCTAAATATATTCCTTGTCGAGCATCTTATTGAGCTATCGAGCCCAGCATGGCTCGGTTCAGGCTCGGTCGTTAAGCTATTGAACCCAAAAATCTAGCTCGAACTCGGCTCAATAACTTAATGAGCCAAGCTCACGAGCCCTTATCGAGCCAAACCTGAACTTAGCTCATCGAAACGTGACTCAATAGTCAACCCTAGAAATGGTGTTTCCTTTACCTAAGTTCCTTCCCAGAAGATCATGGGATCGACACAGAGAAGCTAGCTAGGCTCTGGATTGCGGAAGGCTTCGTAGAAAAGGTGGAAGCAGAGACCATGGAAGAAACGGCGGAGAGGTACCTTGAAGAACTCGCCCAGCGATGCTTAATCCAGGTAACGAGAAGGACAACATACAGAAGTGCAGTAACATGCTGTGTCCATGATGTGCTGCTAGATTTTGCTGTCTCTGAGGCCAATAATGCAAGTTTCTTCGACGTATGGAGGAGTGCAGAGCACACAAGCTCAACAGTGATACGACGCCTCGCAATTCACAGGGAAGCTGCCCAGTGTAATGCACAAATGCCGACAGGTAGTACAAAAATCAGAACTCTCATGTTGAGCTCCAGCTTCAGCAAGTCGTTGCTAGATTTGAAGAATCTGAAGTTGCTAAGAGTGCTAGATCTCCACATGTGCGCCAATCGTCTGCCACACGCGATCGGTAGTTTGGCTAATTTGAGACATCTGGGACTGACCAAAAACCACAATTTGACACGCATCCCGCGTTCTGCAAATAGGCTGCGCCGCTTGCAGACTCTGGATCTGAGATGGACGTCTGTTACTCGGCTTCCGGAGTTCATGTGGTCAATTTCAACATTGAGGCGTGTACTCGGGGAGGTGCTAACAATACCCAAGTCTCATTCCCAGTACATGTATCCAAATGAGCTGAGAACACTTACTTCGGAGGTCGATGGATACAAACCAATTTGGCGAACTTGACCAATTTAACCAAGCTGAGAATAGACAAGATTCAAGGGGATGGGTCTTACGCAAAGATCTTGTCCACCTCTCTTGAGAAGCTGCAACGCCTCAATGTCCTGACTGCTCTTGAGGGAAGACAGGGTCCCAACCCAAGAGTGGGAAGCATATTAGACATAGATGAAATTTTCAAGTTTGGTCATCAGCATCTCCACGTTTTGGAACTGCACGGCACATTGGGTAAGTCCTTGGAGTGCATGAGATTGCCGCAGAACCTCACGGAGGTAACACTGAAGCACACGGGAGTACGGAGAAATATAATCGAAATGCTTGGCAGTCTCCAATTTCTGAAGACACTAGCATTATTAACAGGATCATATGTGGGGGAGGAGATGGTTTGCCAAAGTGGTTGGTTCCCTCAGCTGCAGGATCTGTCATTACAGGGCTTGGAGATAAAGAGGTGGATGTTGGAAGACAATAGCATGGCCTGCCTTAGGAACTTGAATATCGATAGTTGTGTGCACTTCGTAATGCTCCCAGAGGGTTTGCAGCACTTGAAGACCCTCAGGGTGTTGAACTTGAGAGACATGACCCAGAGATTCCTCCAGAGGGTGAGAATCAGCGATGAAGATTGGTACATGATACAGCATGTTAAATTTGTAAATATCAATCAATGACGAGAATATATCGTCACTTTATCACGCATGTAAATCTGTAGGCGAAGCCATTGGATCATGTTACCCTTCCACTGAAGCATTTTCTCAAGAAAAACATATTAGACTGTAGAGCTGCAGCGATTTCCACTGGGTGTTCTACACCACCCAAATCCTACTAAGCATTAACATTGGGAGACGAATAAAATGAACTCAAAAGCAGCACGAACCAAGAAAAGTGGGTATTGCAACAAATTCTGTTCATTCCTTCACTACAAATTGTGTACTCGACAAAAATCACAGTGAACGAAATAATGGCTCGAAAACTGTCTTCCTAACACAATCAGCCAGCCCAACTAGCATCTGCGCAAACCCACCTCTGAACCATCCATTTAACAGCAGAGACTGAGCACACCTCCACCTCCTTTACCAATGATGACCAGTTCATCCATAAATTTTAGTTGTAAAATGTAGATATGCAAGCAATTAGGTATTACAAATCTATTCTCTCACAAACTCCAATAGTATCAAGTCAAAAGATCTAAATTCCCCAGGATACCTTCCATTGAAGCCAGTTTGAGTTCTATTATGTAGAAGTGAGCAAACCTCACCTCTGCATTTTGATCCGCAAACTGGCAATCTCAATCGTTCTTCCACTCCGATTATACGACAGAAACTGTACCCCCATCATAACTTTTTACCTTCTTCAGAAGAGTGACAAATGGGGTCCATTGAGACTCGATCTAACCATGAAATATTAAGCCTCCCATACCGCACTAAAGAATACTCACTAGAAGCAATCCACATCCTCCTACACAGTATACAGAAGAGCAGAAAGAATAAGAGTCTGGTGCCAATGGAATTATGTAAACCTTGGTAACTAGGTACTCCATTCCAAGTAGAAAACTGTGGAATTGCGAAAATGACGACCATCATGAAAAGAGATGGTCATGAGTCTCTTGACTTTATCACATATTCGGTCCTAGATAATCTCATACCCATTTTGCGAAAACGGCAAATATTCCACTCCCTCATATCATTCACAGCAGGAGCCACCCTCCTTGCCATGCTACTCCAGCAGAAGACGAACTTAGACCGGCAATGTCTTCTGACTAGCATTTTTCATATTCCCCTCAAATTTCAAGTTAAGGGCGCTCAAATACGATCTTGCCAATTGCTCTAGGGCTAGTGAGGGAGAGGCGGATGTCTTTACGGCTTTAATAGGCTATAGGCTAAGCCTACTAACAGTGGAATGCCTCGAGGACTGCATCGAGACTCACAGTGGTTGTTTACCTCATCCATGCCCAAATAAAAACCTCCTTCCACCTTCACATGGGCATACTCTCTCCATCAATCACCCTGCCAAAGGAACCTTCTCTGAAAGAGCAATCTTCAGATCTGTGCCCGAGGGGAAAACTAAAAATCAAGATAAAGTATATGACAGGAAATAACACAGATCTCAACAAAAACATCAACCTTCAGAGACAGCAACTTCGACGCCCAGCCTTTTAGTTTACATGTTTCTCCATCCTCAATCCACAGATAAAGCCGAACGCCAACCAAGTGTAAACCAGATAAGTGATCAGCAGGCACCCAGTTCGTAACAATAATTAAACCAAGAAACTCAAAGCAACATGTTAGTCCATATTAAAAAAGGTTGGACTTCTAGTCATTAACTCTTAACCATGCTCTCTAAATATGTCTCGGGGTCCTAGCAGCTCGACATAATTGGCAAGCCAAACAAAATTCCACTACAGATACCAATTACCAACTCCACAGGGGAACATAAAAGAACTACATTTTCATTTCAGCTGACAACTCCCAGCATTGAAGTGCTGCTGTGGAACAGTAGAAGTGCTGTTGAACTGTAATAATGAAAAGTGATATGGATACCATCAGAAAGCCACTGATGACATGATCAGTTTCACTTGGCAAGATATTAGCATAAGAACTCAAGTAGGATCTGGAAATATGCAAATAAAATAAAGCACAATTAACAAGAAGTTTGATAATAACATCACCACGAAGTTCCATGCCATGGCAAAGAACAGGTGCCCATAAAGCAAATACATAAATCAATAAGATATAAACAAAATATAATAAGATAAAAATGTCAATGACGGATCAAATGCTGCCTTTTCGGAAAGGACAGGGATAGATAGGTGCGATATAATAAAAGATATGCCGGTACCGAAAATTTTGGAGGTAAGGAGGAGAAAGCTTAAATTGAAGAGTATCAAAATTTAGTCAATCCCTCTCAAGGACACAAGAGTAGAGGAAAACTAAAACAGCAATAAAGTAATAAGACCCATGTTTATATATATATGCACTGTCCAGTAAATAGTTACCACAACTTTTTTTGTTAAAAAACTGTAATATAATGCTCCTAAAACAATTGGATTTATCTGCTTAAATAAAGATCAATGCTATGAAAACTAGTAAAATGAAATGAAAAATTTCCACCTCAATTCACTTAGAGAAGATACACCCCCATAGATCTCATGCAGCATAACTAGCAAATAACTCCTAGGATAAGTCAATCCATGGCATTGATCGGTACACTCTCATAAAAGTCTCAGAACTCACCACCCTGTAAACAAGTTGAGAGAACAATATGCAAGAGGATGCTATAACACAAGACTAGATTGTGCATCCAACAAAGTGACCCATCAAAATTATAATACCAATACATTGAATACGAGACATATCATATAACAAGTATTACTGATCAATTAACCATCTAGCATTCAATTTCATAATACCTTCTACAAGAATGGAGTGATAGTTTATAGTCAGCTCCTACGTTTGATTTTCAAATGCCCAAGGCACATTTTGATGCTTTGATAAGATGATCAAATGCACCCTGTTTTATACGGAGTTCAGACTCTCTTCTCTTCAAATTCTTCTGCGAAAGAAGATCGGGCTACCATATTCCTAAGCCGGGTCCTTATATATACTACTTTGAACTCCGGGTTGAGTTTCTCTCAAAGTAACGTGGTCTGACATCATGGACCGAAGCTCCAAGGTTATTGCCATACAATCTACTGCATAAGTAGACCCTAGATGTATGAGATTCAGCATCACATAGCAAAGCTTGAATGCTATCATATTACCTCCTCATGTATCATCTCAAACTACAACCACATAATTATGGCATGATTTCTCACAAATTTGGGATATCAAAAATATCTTGGGCATATGACTATATAACAAACAAATTAACCAAACACATGCACTAGAGATTGCAAAAATAAACCAAAGCATCATCTGGAAATAGATTAAAAACAAAGAAATATTGACAATGAATGAAAAAGCTTAAAATTTTGCTCACCAATAGAACAACAATGACAAGGTAGTCTAACATGTATGTTATGAACCAACAATAAATCACATTATGTGACATGATGCTAGAATCAACATTTATTCGCATTATGTCATTTGCATCCTTCATATGGAGTAATTAATTAAAAGGAACCATCAATTAAAGGAAATAGAGGGGTCAAACAATTTCACATACATGTACTCCAGGTATTATCTACACTAGAGGGTAATTGAAATTATAAAAAAATGCACTTGGAGCTGAGAAATCTCAGTTTACTGGACATGGTAAATCCGGCCAATGGTCCATCTAAGACAAACAATAGATATACAACTAAAATGATTCATTATGCTTGTAATAATCGCATGGTTCAATCTATTGGATGGTGAACCTTACTTTAAAGCCAACTGGCTTTAAATAATGAGCAAATCTTCTCCGCAGCAGTTAACAGTACAGCATAAAAGACAACCATGTCATCAAAGCCTTCTGATCTCAAACAAGGTTAGCATTATTGATAAAAATTACGGGGTCGTATCAGAAAAACCAACTAATGGCAATCTAAAATGATTCATTATTCTCATAATAATCACATGGTTCAATCTATTGGATCGTCAACCTTACTTTAAAGCCAACTGGCTTAAAATAACCAGCAAATCTTCTCCACAGAAGTTAACAGTACAGCATAAAAGACAACCATGTCATCAAAGACATCTGAACTCAAACAAGGTTAGCATTATTGATAAAAAATTATAGGGTCATATCAGAAAAAACCAACTAATGCCAAGAGAAAGATATCACTGAAAGTGACAAAAGTTCAGGAATGTAGACTATTCAAAAGATATCAATATAATGACTGCTTCTAACCTCTAAGACCTAAATAAAAAGCCGATAACACTACTATATAACATCGAACACAAATATCACAATCTAATTTAGAAAAAATAAGTAAAACAATTTTCCAGAACATATCAACCCTGTTGAACTAATAAATCACAGCCAACAGTATGTACACTACGTTCCATGCTATTCCTCCCTTAACACTTACACAAGTTAAATATTTATACATGGTTCTCATGTTGCCACAAACTGAAAAGGGATCCCACATATCAGAACAGTAACCATTATACAAAGCGTAAGCTAAGACAATACTTGATCCATTGCCACTATAAATCCAATCAATAGTACCAGATCAATAATAAAGAAACCACATTAACTCTTCATTTCCAGTCCAAAAGCAATAATCACCCGGCTTCCATAATATCAAAAAAGGTAATAATACATAAACTGCAAGTACCAACATATATGCATTACTTCCATAACAGATCATATCAGCCAATGACAATGGGTTGTGACTGTTGCATAAGTTGTCCAGCATTCTTGGTATGCATTTACCACAGCAAATATAAATAGTCCAACATATGTTAAGGCATGCTCGGATTAATATGGCAACCATAGCTGCTCAGGGCATCAAACTGCGTCATGCAATGCACCATAATAATACAAGCACTAACCCACCACAATTATGGCCTTCCTAAAATAACCATGAACAGAGAAGAGTTGAAGGCATATGGATTTTGAGAACTCACACGGCTACTGTTGAACATAGTAATAACTCAGAGGGTCCGAAGGACCTCCAGCAAGAGCATGTGGCATCACCTCCTCCCTAGTGTCTTCCCGGGGGACAATGTCGACCAGGAAATCAAACACATCTGTCCGAGTGATAGCCGCGGCAATGTCATTCTTCTGCAGTGTCCGGCGCTTGTTTTCCTCAGCATGCGCCCACGACCGGTGCGTGAGCTCAAGAATGAACATCTCGCAGGCTCGAGCGAAGACGACAGGGGCCTCTGCAGCAATCATGCGGACGTCCTCATCAGCCTTCATAATCTTCTTGATGCGGGCAAGGGGGAGGCTGTGGTTCTTGAAATCCGTGGTCTGCGCGATCTCGCGGTACTGGTCGGCCCAAAACATCTGGAGCTGCTGCTGCTGCTGCTGTTGCTGCTGCTGGTAGATCTGCTGGTAAGCCTGGTATGGCGCTGCCGTGCCGTAAGGCACCGGGGCGGCGACGCCTATGACGGGTTGTGCTGCGCCATCTTTCTGCTCCATTGATTAGGAACCTGTCAGTTATACCAACGTGAGCAAATCGAGCGAAGATTGGAACTTTGCACCAAAAGGGCTTCTGGTGCTTCAAATTGGGGAAAGATCTAAAAACGACCAATTTGAGAAATTCGATAAAAGACGGAAACTTCGCCCAAGATAATCTAAAGAGGGTTTATGGGCGCTCGAATTCTGGCGGTGGATTACGGAAATATTTGTTCAACGCGAGAAAATTGGAGAGAGATTGAAACTTGAACCTTTGCGCAGCAAGATTGAAGAGGACGTTGTGGATTAGGGAAAGATTGAAACATCGAACAAAATTCGGGACTGTGCCATGAAAAATCAGAGAGGGGATACAGAGAAAGGTCAAAGGATGGAGCAGGAATCGTACCTGTGGGATTGTTGAGGGTTGTGAGGATTAGGGTTTGAGGGAGAGGAGGTGGAAGGGATTGGGACACACGGCGAGAACGACGAGGGAATAGGGGGAGGCAGAGGAGGGGAGGGGACCTTTTCTTTTATTTTCGATTGGAGGGGAGTAGGGTTAGAATTGGAAGAAAAACCTCGAGGTTTGTGAGGTATCGGACTTTTGACGGGAGTGGGATCCGAATAGGGTACCCGATTGGACATCAGTGGTAGAAGTGGAAACGTGGGCAGCATATGGGAATTTCTCGTTGGGCCCAATGAGATGCTACTAGATTGGCGTTTATATTTTTTTTTTTTTGCTAAGCGATTGGCGTTTATATGCTGTCGAAGGAAATAAAAATATACACAAGTATTGTACGTATCTGCATGGAAGCAACTACGAACATCGTTTTGCTTACATCAGAATCCGTTATTTTGTGTGACGTGCCCCTTGCTGGGAGTCATGTGCGAGTTTTGTTCTCATAACGTGCACCAAATGTGGCTTTCTTGGACCTATATTGAACATGCCTTTATTCTCCAATGCTTGGAAGGCATGGGATTTGAGGATCAGTGGCTATTTTGGACCTACGGCTGCATTGCATTTCCTCCGCCTCATTCTGTTGTATTAAAATTTGTACTTAGGTTTTAATTGGGAAACCTATTAATTACAATGGCATTAATTTGGTTTCAATTGGGAAACCAAATGTTTTGGAGGGAAAGTTGAGAATTTTCCAAATTTGAAACATGGTTGAGTTTGGGTTGAAGTTTAGTACCATACCTTAGAGATCTAAACTTTTGGTGTACTTATATATGAGTCCACACCACAAGCTCTTGTAGCAATAGTAGAAAGGAGGAATGGAGGATCACACGCGCGCGCGCTCCGCTCCGCTCCGGCCCGGGCCCGGGCCCGGGAGAGTCAATTCGGATCTCAGATCTTGATACTTTTGTTATGGGGTTTCATTTGGCTGATCGATTAAATTAATCATACAAATTAATTTAATCGCGATCACATTAGGAATCAGACTTGATCCAAACGGCTCGACTTAGCCGCAGTTTTGGAATCCGAAAGGACACGACCGTTGAAGGGCGTTTTCGGAAACCGAAGGGACTGCGCGCTAGGGCACGCGAGCTCTTCTTTTTATATCCCCCATCTGACGCCATTTTTCTTCACTCGCAAGAAATCTCCACCCGCCGTCACTCTCGCTCTCTCTCTCGCGTCTGCGACCTGTTTCTTCTCGTCTGCAAGTTCTCCGAGGTACTTTCGAGGATGGTCTCGTCGGTGTGCGCGGACGACGACCGTGAACCGTCGTATCCTGGGAGCGGATCGCCGGTACCCAACGCACCGGTATTGTGGGGACGAAATCCTCTCTAAGGACAGTCCATTTCATGGACGCTTCGGTAATATCTAACCTTATCTTTCTTGTATTTTGTTTGCCGCAATTTATTTATTGCTTGCCCCTTTCTGGATCTCCCCTGTTTATTTGTTTCCGTATGATTATTTGATTCCTGTTTGCATATCATAATCGGATATTGAACTGGAAATGGATGACGTTAATGATATTGATCTTTAATACTTTTATTTCCGTTCAATTGGATCCGTATAATTATTGTTTATTATATGCATGGTTGATCCTGTTTACAACACATTCTTCGTCATGGTCAATGACTCTCCTCATGGTTTCTTTTGTGCACAAGGGGGCTGCGCCAAGGTGACCCTCTAAGCCCTCCTGTTTGTGGTTGGTATGGAGGCCCTCTCCACCCTGGTGGAGGAGACCTACGTTGCAAATGGTGCCCTTAAGACACTTACGTGTGGCCGACGCCCTGTCCCAACCCACCTCATCTATGCCGATGATCCGCTATTCTTCTGCAAAGCTACATCCCGCTCACTCCTAGCGGTCAAAGATATTCTATATGACTTCCTTTCTATGTCCGGGTTAGCTATGAATGCCCGGAAGAGCAAGCTCTTTCGCCCAAAAATGTCCCCTGCCGATTTTGGGATGTGTCTTCAACTGGGATGGCTCCGTCACTCTCTCCCTCCTACCTACATGGGACTACCTCTTGCTTCCTCTTATGGTAGGGGAACCTATGCGAGACTCCTCGAGGACAGGGTCAAGGCCTTGCTGTGTGGCTGGAAAGTAAAGGCCCTTTCTATGGCCGACCGACTACAACTATTGAAGACTGTCGTTGCTGGAGTGGTTCTTTCTGGGCCGATGGCATGATCATCCCTTCTCGATCTGCGTGCAGGATTGACATGTTGTGTGCCGATTTCCTTTGGAACTACGACCTTCATTCCATTGCTTGGGAAACCCTTTGCCTTCCGAAGGCGGAGGGGGGCATGGGGATGTGCTCTGTGCCTACAATCAAATCATCTATGACTATCTCCTGGTCGTGGAAGATCATGAATCAGGGCCCCTCTCTATGGGATGATTTCATGAACGCCAAGTACCTTCATTCAAACTCCTTCTTTGATGCGACCCCGTCTGCCTCGGCCTCCCCCATATGGAGGCTTATCCTCCCCTCTCACCCTTTCTCTTGGGTTGCGGTGGCCGGCTCCCCCCCCCCCCCCCCACCATTTGTGTGGCTACCTGTTGGCTCTCGTTTTTCCTTTTCGGTTGTTGTTGACTTTGTCCACCCGAGGCAAGATCCCATGCCCTGGGCTGGAGAGGTTTGGGTTAAGGGGGTTGCCCCCAAACATTGTTGCACTCTCTACAGAGCCGTTCTTGACCGCTTGCCTACAACTGATAGGCTTGCACGACATGGTATCTCTGCCCACACATCTTGCTACCTCTGCAACAACGTCTTGGAGTCCCAGAACTACATCTTCTTTGAATGTCATTTCTCATATGAGGTTTGGTCCATGATCTGCTCCACCTCTAGCATGATTGCATATGCTCCCAGGAACCTTACACAGGCCTTGGATTGGATTAAGGACAACAATTCTGTCGATACCAGACGACGTCTCGGTATTGCCCTTGTTGCGATAATCTAGTAATTATGAAAAGAAAGAAACAATCGATGGGCAACTGGTAGATTCTCTGTAGATGCAGACATTATAATCTCTGTATTAACAAATGCCACTACTCTCAATAGTTTGCAATAGGCAGGATTTTGTGCTCCCTGGGTCCTTTCTCTTCTTCCACTTTTTTTAACTAAGGCATGTGCCTCCCAAATGTATTTTTTATACCGTTGGCATAGTTATATACAGAAAATCTTTAAAAAAAACGTGCACTAAATACATAGGCAGTCATTAAAAAAAGGTTATAACCACTAATATTTTTATGGGAAAATGCTTCTCACACCTAGGGCATGTTTAGTTGCCAAGCTATTTCGGAGTAATCAAGCATGCTCCATATTCTATCCATTCATCGTTGAGTTGGAATTAGTTGCATGATCCTATAAATCTTTTATTATAATATTTTTTAACCATGTTTAAATAGAAAAATTAATAGAAAAACATATTATAATCATTAAAAAAGTTAATATAACACGTAATCAATGTCATATCATATCACATTCATCATTCCAACCTTCCTAACCATCCAAACATCCATTGTTCACAAGAGGATACCTCAACCAAACCCAACCCAACCTAGTTACCAACATTCCCCTAGGGCTCGTTTCGTTGCTAGGTTACCTCGGGTAACATGACATACCCCCAACTATATTCTTGCATTATTGGATTAGAATTAGTTATATGGACTCCATAATTTATTTGTTATAATAATTTTAATCACGTTCAAATGAAAAAATTGACATCAAAAATATATTATAACTATAAGAAAAGTTAATATAACGCATAATTAATGTGACATCACATCACATTTATCATTCCGATACTCTTCAATCATCCAACCATCCAAACAACTACTATTCACGGGATGATACTCCAACCCAACCCAACAATGTTACTAAAGAGGCTCCTAAAAAACAACTTAAAATCTCATGGAGATTGTCAAGCATTCACCACACTTCTTCCGAGAACTTGTCATATTAATTAATCAATTTATAGCAGGCCATTAGGGCATGCCTTATTATTAGTTCCTCTTGATGGCAAAGTCTTCTGATGATTTGCCGTATTATTGCTTGTTTTGATGGCTTCTCCTCCTCACCTACCATCAATACATGCTATCATCACCACAACACTACTTTCTCCTCCCACCAACTACCACCACCACATTTTCCTTCATTTCCCACCTGTCACGGAGATCGTCGTAGCACCATTATCGCCATACCACCACCACCCTTGATGCCACACCATCACCAACGTATGCCACCAAACCACCACCACCACCATCATGCACTATCATTGTCGTCGCAAACCAATACTCCACATCCTCATCGCTCGCATATACTGTTGTGTGACAGTGACTCCTCACGGTCGTTAGTGCACCACCATGCTATGTCATCCTCGCAGCATCATACACCATCATTACCACACTATCATGCCCTGCATTTATAGCCACCAAAATGATTGGTAGACACGCGGCTCTAAAATAGAGAAATTAAAAAAACTGGATTCCCATAACCCGTGTTGATATAATGCATCTAACATGATGTCATGGTGGATTACACGTGGGACACCACGTAGGATTTGAATAGTTTTTTAGATATGTTTTGGGTGCAAATACCATATTTTTTTAAAATCCTTGCTATGATATTTTATATGTAGCCTTGTAAAATTATATCCGTATATCATTTCGGATTATTAATAGGTTAGATTAATTGAGAGCCAAACCCTGTGAGTCTGGCACAAGAGGGCGGTGAATTGTGCAATAAATAATTATCCACTAACAATATCTAAATAAAAATAATTCATAAAATACAGACATAGAAGAATATCAAACAATAAAGGCACGATAATTTTTACATGGAAGCCTAAGTGGGAGAAAAGCATGATCTAGAACTATGTTTTAGGATTTCCCCTTCACTCTCTCGGTGAAGTATATTTCCACTATTCCATCACTACTTTAACTTGAGAGTAGCACAACCATATATATAACATGTACCCTCCGTGGATAACTCCCAAATGAAAATTTTATCTCTCACAGAGAAAGGAATCCACAACTCCAATACTATATAGAAAATGCTAAACAGAAAATATAGTTAAGTAATAAACTTGAATTCACAAGTTTACAAACTTTAAGCATATAATACAAGGTTGTAAAAGTTGGTAGTCGGTACTCGGTTAACCGGGTCACTGATTAAGAGTTAATCGAAAGTCGGACAACTAATCAGATGTAATTAGATTTTAATCAGCTTTGAATTTTATGATTATTTGAAATATATAACTCATTTTTATACATATATTTAATACATTTCTATACTATCATAATATAATAAAAAATAATTGAATTTAAATAAAATAATAAGTATATTATAATAAGTTTGCTTATAAAAAAGTAAAACATATAAAAATATGCTATCTTCAAGCAAAAATTGACTGATTAGGGTGTTTAATTGGAATTAATCGGTACTCGGTCGGCCACCCCCACTGACTAGACTAGTCGAACCTATTAGTCGAGCCAGTCGAGTGATTTTTACAATCATGTTGTTCGAGAACGATAATGATGATCACATAAGAGCACAAAGAGCACAAAAAATTTCAGCAGCAAAAAACTTTGGATTGAAGAGAGCTCGAAAGCATACAAATACTGTAAGAACTTGAATATCGTAAAAAATGATCACACTTTCTTTACTTTTGAGAGTAGAGGATGTTTCTCTTGGTTGTGTGTCTCAATCAATGAAACATATGGTCCCTTATATTTGGGTTGATCTCAAAAGAGCCATTGATGTCAAAAATAGAAAATCCAATGTTCTGATTTTTGAAATCCATGAAAAGATCGATCATAGAAACAAGTTGGTCGATCATGGGTGATCGATCATATCACAAAAGTGATCGATCATATTTGATTGTTGTTCTGAAATTCAAAAGGTAACCGATCAATGTCAAAAGGATGGTCGATCAAGATTGATCGATCATAGGTGATCGATTAGGTGTCAAGGTGATCGATTATATGTTCAAAAATGTAATTTTATGAAATTAATGATTCTAACTTAAGTTTGCTTGCTGATCGAGAATGTACAAAAACTGTAAGACTGATTTTAGCATAAAGTAAGAATTATTAATATGTCACATCAACATCCAAAGTCTTCAAAGCCGGAGCTTTTGGAATTAAGTCTTTCTTTTACTCTTTCACCAATTTTATTCTGAATCTTGATCTTCAAGCTAAGTCTCTAGGTTACTTTTAGGCTTTGAGTCAACTTCTTGCTTTCTATACTTTTCAACAACGAGCTCTAAAAGTTAATCAAACTACAAAACAAATATGTAATTGAGTCATTAGCAAAATTTATGCCACTAACAAACCCCATATCCAAATTTTGAATAAATTTGATGGAATTACTTACATGTTTATTTTTTTACATGGATACGATAGAGAGGTTTGAGGCAACATAGGAAACATAAGCGCGAGTTCCCTACTCTCCCAATGGAAAATTTCATCCTCCTTTAATATATCCCCTTTCATGAAGCTATTTGAGGCACATAAAATGATAGAAGATTGTTGATAATTTGTTTAGAACTTTCAACTCGATTGGAAATTATTCAAGAAGCAAATTCATTGAGATATCAATCCAAAAATCATTACAAGTTGAGCGTACAAAATTAAATATAAGTTATCATTTTCTACTACACTTTTATCCTTCTAAACTTTGCCAATAACACTTGTGCCCATACTTGATGGGATCAAGCATGAGGTAGCTTAAGGAGATCCTTGCAAACAACGTGACTGGTTCCCAACTTGCATTCCATGTAAGACTCCTCTATTTCTCCACGATAAACCTTTTGCAATGGCATGTTTCTCCCTTATGATGAGAGGTTGCAGCGGGTTTACTGACGACTTGAGATCTTTAGGGTGTTGTTATCCTTAGAAAGGTGGGTTAGTGACCTTACTCTCATCATCTCTTTTATGCACCCCTCCCTTCGTCCATCCGTTGTGTGCGATTTGGGGATGATATCGAGGTGACCACATTCCCATGGGCAGTAAAGTTCTTCCTCTCCTGATGGAGGTGCTAGGTAGAGGTGAGGGAGCTCTTATCCATGTTTTGTCTTTACTCGAGGATGAGATAGAATGTTGATGCTACAGGTCACATTGTCACACCTTCTCTTAGAGCTCGATGGAAGAATCTTGGTTTTTCCTTTTCTACGCCTTTTTCCTTGTAGTGGAGCCTTAGTATACGACGAACGGCAATGTGAGTCATCCTCTAACATTACATAGGGAATAATCCTTTTTTTTACGTGGGGTCTCTTGAATCATGAGTGGATGTTCCTCTCCCTTTATAAGGCATCATCCTAATTTCTACCTAGGTGGCACCTTTTTCTCTTTGGCAAGATGTGCCATTATCCGACATGTGAACTATATGGCATTTACCTCTCTCTTTATTAGCGCTTCCCAGTGTTGAACTTTTTCTCATACTCGAGCCTTATGTTTGATATGACACACTTTTGGTGTCACGACTCGTCAACCTACTAGCTTGATCTTAGTACATGCTGACCCGATGAACTTGTGGTCATTTGTATAAATATTCAAGCATTGATTTGTTCCTTTGTTCGGACCATGTCCTTCTTCTTTTATCATGTGTGCCACATTCCTTTGTAGGGGATATTTCTTCCCTTATCATTTGTCCTCACTTTTTTAGTTGTCCATGTCATCTGGTAAGAGAGTATATCTATCTTGCTTCCATGTTGAACATTGTCGCATGACTGTTCTCGACTCTTAACTCTATATGTTTTTTGATGGTGGCTAGGTGTTTGTCTAGTTAGAGTAGTTCTTGTTGGGAAAGAGTTTATCTTAATAGTGCTCTTTGGGCAACAACTCCTTCACGAATTGACATTTCCTAAGCCATTGCAATCCATGCCTTTTCATTTCCCTTGTGATTTGACAATTATCAATTTTATATGTTGAATAGTGTTGTCTGGTCTTATGATCAGCATGTAACGCTTCCTTCCTACACTGGTTGTCGGAACTTTAAGATTGTGTATGGCTGGTCCTTGACCATTGTTGTTGCTTTATGCGCAACCATATGGTACCTTCCCTTGCTTTTGTGAGCTCATATTTGTTAGGCTCTGCATAACCATGTATATTTCGATGATAAAAAACTTGTGTATTTATCTTGAAGCTAGGTCAAAAGCAAGGATGTTGGACGATCAAGAAGAAACTCATGCTTAATGAGCTTAAACTTAAAGGATTTCAAGGTTAAAGAACTCAAGTTTAAGCTAAAAGATAAAGCTACTGCTCAAGGGAAAACTCAATCTCAAAGGAGTACAAGGTTAAGACAAAGATGAAGGCTTCTATTTTATTGAGTCATGTATTCATAACTATCTTACAATATTGTAAAGAATCTCAAAGACTTATTGCTCCAAGCATTACTCATAGAAATAGGTTATGAAACCTTTTCAGATGATGAATTTCCACATCATTCGACTAATCACAATCTCAGTGGACTAATGACATATTTAAGTCGACAAAATCTTCTTTCTAGTAAGCATGAATATGAACTTTATTTTTTAGTCAACTATTTTAATGCTTTAGGTGACCTAGGTATACTTTAGCTAATTGATACTTTTCACAAGTGGACTAATTTGGTCTCTAATGCTGAAACGTTTGAACGATGGAACATTTATCTTTCTAGAAAAATACTTTTAGTCGATTAGTCATTTTGTTCAGTAGACCACCTTATTTTTCAATAAACTAATTTTATCTTCAAATGATTAATTTGAACTAGTATACACCATCAATTTATAGCCATTGTAATGTGATATATAATCACCTTTAACAATCACATCAACCTTGGAAGCAATGTTTTTGAAACTGAACCAGACACCGAACTGGAAATCTTACCGAAATGGTCGGATCGGGTTGAACCATGTAATCAAATCGGTTCATCAGGATTATGATGCCGTCATTTTTTTAAAATTGGATTAAACTATATCAGGGAGAGAAAAGTGATTGAACCGGATAATCAAATCTAAATGAAATAATATATATATAATATACAAAGTAATATACTTGAAATATAAATAAAATACATAAACAATGCATATGTTTCACACTATACATAAAATATTTTTTCTTATGCACCATCAAATGTCATACATATCACAAATATACATATACATATACATTATTTGCAATAGTTGCTTAATAACATAATAGTAGTTTTATTATATTTAAAATATATTGAAATAAAAATGTTATGTTAGAGTAGTTGGTTAGGAGTTTGAAATTGATAATCAAAGGTACCTTTTTAATTCCCACTACCAACATCATTTTAAATAAATTAAAAATTAAATACGGTTCAACTTTGGTTAAGCCTGATTAAATTGGGTTAAAAATAATAGATTGAACTGGATGGGTTCTTTAAAATTTGAAATTCGAACCAGACCACCAAAAATCAGTTAACCGGAGCGGTCGAGGCCAGATTCACTGGTCGAATCGACCGGTCCGATTTCAGATTCACTGCTTGGGAGCATATAATTAGGACCGTATACTACCTTAATACAGACCAGGTGAAGAAATCACTACACACTAGTACTCATTTTAATCATTGTGAGAGCACATTTGAGACATTGCCATGTGCAACCAAATAATGCAAACAAGTTCTACACAAATGTATTTCTCTATACTTTAAAATTTAATAGTTAAAAAATGCCATGCAATTAGGTCCGCCATAGAGCTATAATTCTACCAAATATCAACTCAAGAAGATATTTCTACAATTTTATCTGATTTAATAAGTCAAATAACATTATTCAATAAAAGTTCTTATTAATTACATTTTAACTCAAAAATTCCTCAAATGATATGGTTGTTGGACGGGTTCCCCTCTTATGGGTATCTAGTCCGTATATATAAGACATTGGTAGTCCTATTTGAAAAACGAAAGATTAATTACCTTTTAGGATTACGATCATCTTTTCCTAATTCTATTAGAAGTAGGAATTCGTGTTTCTTTATTTGCCCATTTCCATGGATTATAAATAGAGGGTATTAGGTGCATACCTGGATTATATCATTACAAGCTCTCCTAGCACAAAAAAGAAATAAAAGAGAGAGGAAGAAGAAAGAATGTTCGTGGTTGCTGCAGAGTTTGGAGGGAGTAAGATTTGAAGCAGTTCTTCTCCAATATTCTTTCCTACAGTTTGACGACGGATTTACCATTGAGTGATATTTCTCCTCTCTATTATTCTCCACTGTTTGGTGATTTGTAACACCATATTGAGGGATGATCTTTTGTAAGCCTCTCATGGGAGATTACTTCGATTATAGTGCTTGGTTTTGAGTTGCGATCAACCCCGTGGTTTTCACCTTACATTGAGGATTTTCCACGTTAAAAATTCTGCATTCATCTATGGTTGATTTTTCTGTGGTTAAGATATTTTGCTCGTACTTGTAGTGATATATTGTGCAGGATCTGTTTATCAACTTTAATAATTTTCTGCAATTCGATCTATACGGGGAATCTGTTCCCAACAAATGGTATCAGAGCTAGGTTCAATGTCAGATTACAAGATGGAGTTTGGTTCGAGCAGGATGTTTAGTCTTAATGAAATTAATTACAATTTGTGAAAGAACAAGTTGAAGGATCTTTTTTATGTGAAGGCTATGCACCTTTCGGTGTTCTCCACGTAGAAGTCCGAAGCCAAAACCGTTGAGGAATGAGAGTTTGAATAAGAGCAGGTTTGTGACTTCATAAGACAGTTTGTGTGATGAGAATGTTTACAACCAATTCCAAGATGGAAGTCATGCTAGAAGCTTGTGGTTGAAGTTGGAAAATCTTTACGCCTCTAAGACGGGAAGTAACAAACTGTTTCTTCTCAAGAAACTAGTGAACTTGAGGTTCAAGGAAGGCAGTTCTATACTATATTTTTTGAATGAATTCCAAGGAATTATTAGTCAATTGACAAGCACGGGGATAAATTTTAAAGATGAGATGTTGAGACATTTACTGCTTGCTACTCTACCAGATTCATGGAAGACTTTCAGAGTCTCATTTACAAATTCTACAGTCAATGAGGTCATTTCTTTGGAAATAATCAAGTCTGACTTTCTCAATGAGGAGATGGGAAGAAAAATCCATGGAAGCTCTTCACATTTAGAGATTCTTGTCACAAAAAATAGGGAGAGGAGCTGGACCAAGACTGATACGGGTATAGATAATGGTAGAAGAAAGTCTAGATACATATATCAGAATATAAAGTACCACTATTGCAAGAAGAAAGGGCACAACAAGAGGTATTGCTTTTAGTTCAAGAGAGATAACAAGAATGGTAACGACAAGGAAGAAAAAAGAATGAACAAGTTGCTACAGCTGTACAGTATGAGCTCCTCATTGTCTGTAATGAAGAGATGGTAGATGTCGCACATGATGGTACTTCTTGACTTGTTGATAGCAGATCTGCTCCATATGTTAAATTTTAAAGAGAGTTTTTCTCTTTTTATACAACTGGTTATTTTGGCATATTGAAGATGGGAAATGGTTCTCCATCCCCTATTGTTGATATTGGCAATATTGCATTGAAGAATGCCACTGGAGTGGTGTTGACACTCATAGATGTGATGCATGCACCAGACATGCACTTAATCTCATTTCTGCAGGTATTCTTGATGATAAAGAATACCTTAATAATTCTAGTGACGGTCAATGAAAGCTTACCTGAGGATCCTTGATCATTGCTAGTGGCAAGAAGTATATCAACAATATTTTCATCATGAATGCATCCATCTCCCATGATGTTGAACATGTGACTGGATATGCAAAATCCATTGAGTTGTGGCATCGACGATTGGGGCATATGAGCGAGAAAGGGCTACAGTGTTTGGTGTGGAAGAATATACTGATAGATGTCAAGAAAGAGAAGATGGAGAGATGCACACACTACTTGGCTGGGAAGCATACGAGAGTCTCCTTCAAGAGATGTTCACCTTCTAGGAATTTAAACCATTGGAGCTTGTTCACACAGATGTTTGTGGTCCGTTGAAAGTAAGTTCTTGCACTTCATTTTGTTACATTTATTAATGATTTCTCCAAAAAAGTTTGGATCTGTGCCTAAAAGAGGAAGGACCAAGTGCTTCATGTTTTCAAAGACTTCCACGTGTTAGTGGAGCGACAATATGGGAAGAAACTTAAGTGCATCTGCAGTGACAACGATAGTGAGTATATTGAGCCATTTGATATGTATTGCAGATCTCATGGTATCAGGTACCAGAAGATTCTACCTAAGATGCCACAGTTGAATGGTGTTGTAGAAAGAATGAACGTGACCCTAATGGAGAGAGTTAGATGTCTCATTTCTATGGCTAAGTTCCTGAACTCCTTTTTGTGCGAAACACTTTTTACTACAGTTCATATTATTAATGTTTCTCCACATATACCCTTGGATGGTGATGTTTCTGACAGGGTTTGGCATGTCAAATGTCTCATGCAACCATTAGTGAGTCTTTGAATGCAACGAATTATGCATGTTCCCAAGGATGAAAGGTCCAAGTTGGACGCAAAGATAAAACAATGCATTTTCTTAGGATATGGACAAGATGAGCTATGCTACAGGTTGTATAATCCAATTGATAAGAAGCTGGTGAGGAGCAGGGATGTGATCCGAAGATCAAACTATTGAGGACATACAAAATGTTGCTAAGGACTCTCCTTTGAGCAGCTATCAGCCAGATGATATGGAGACAGTCCCTTTGCAAAGGGCTCTATACGTGGTGCTAGATGATGCATATGAGCAGGTACCAGATGCAGGACATGAGGAGGATGTACCACAAATCACCACTCCTGATGATGATGATGATGATGATGATGATGATGATGATGATGCAGATGACGGTGGTGATGATGGTCGACAGGATGATGAGAGCTCTTCTTCTTCAGAGGCTCTCCCACCACAGCAGCCCATGAGGGAGAGGCGATCATTTCGTTGACAGACAATGGAGAGCCTGAATGCTATAAAGAAGGTTTGCAAGATACAAACAAGGAGAAATGTGTAGAAGCTATGAAAGAGGAAATGGAGTTCCTTCTTGACAATCATACTTTTGAGTTTGTCAAATTGACCCAAGGCAAATGAGCGTTGAAAATTAAATGGGGTTATAAAGTGAAACATGATGAATACTCTACAAATCCAAAGTACAAAGCTAAATTTGTTGTGAAAGATTTTAACAAAGGGAAGGGAGTTGACTTCGAAAAGATCTTTTCTCCTATGGTGAAGATGTCTTCTATCAGGATGGTTCTCAGCTTGATAGCTAGTCTTGATTTGGAAGTTAACAGATGGATGTGAAGACAACTTTCCTCCATGGTGACCTTGAGGAGGAAATCTACATATTACAACTGGAGGACTTTATAGACAAAGGCAAGGAAAACTATGTTTGCAAACTGAAGAAGAGTCTATATAGCTTGAATTAAACGCCCAGACAGTGGTACAAGAAGTTTGACTCGTTCATGGGGGAGCATGATTACTTCAAGACCTCTTCAGACTATTGTGCGTTCATGAAAAAAATTAGGTAATGATTTCATCATTTTGTTGTTTTGTGTTGACGACATGCTGACTGTAGGCAACAATGGAGAGAGAATTTCTAACTTGAAGAAGGAGTTGAGCAAGTACTTTGCTATGAAGGACTTGTGACATGCAAGTCATACTCTGGACATGAGATCACTCGAGGCAGGATTGCAAGAAAACTTTAGCTTTCACAAGAGAAGTACATTGAGAATGTACTTCAAAGATTTCATATGGAGAAGGCAAAGCCAACTAGCTCCCCTCTTGGAGCGTGTTTCAAGTTAAGTTCCAAAGATTGCCCACAAAACAATGTAGAGAAGAAAGACATAAAAAGAGTTCCCAAAGCATCAGCCACAGCTACTCTCATGTATGCCATGATTTGTATAAGGCCAGATATTGCTCATGCCGTTGGAGTTGTTAGTATGTTTATCTCAAATCCAGGAAAACAACATTGGGAAATAATTAAATGGATCTTGAGATATGAGGTACTAGCAGTTACTATCTTTACTTTGGAGCAGAGAAGCCTATTCTTCTTGGATAAACAGATTCATGAATGACAGATAACATTGATGGGATAAGATCAGTATCAGTTTACATGATGTCCTTTGCAGGTGGTGCAGTTTCTTGGCAGTCTCATCTCTAGAAGTGCATTGCTTTATCCACTACAGAGGTTGAGTTCACTGCAGCTACAGAGGCGTGCGATGAGTTGTTGTGGATGACGAAGTTCATGTAGGAACTTGATTTTCATCAGGACAAGTACGTGCTTTAGTGTGACAGTTAGAGTGTTATTTACCTTAGTAAGAATTCCACGTTCAATGCAAGATCGAAGCACATCAATGTCAGATATCATTAGATAGTTGATATGTTAGAATCGAAGCAGCTTGTACTTGACAAGATCCACACATATGACAACAGTGCCAATATGACGACAAAGACTTTACCACTTGGAAAGTTCAAGAAATGTTGGTCCCTTGCAGGTATGGAGCAGTTCCCACATCGTCGGTGAGGAGAAGATTTGTTGGGTGGGTTCCCTTCCTTGTGGGAACCTATTCCGTATGTATATATATACATAGGACATTGGTAGTCTTATTTGAAAAAGAAAAGATCGATTACTTTATAGGATTAGGAGTCATCCTTTCCTAATCCTATTCGAAGTAGGAATTCATGTTTCCTTATTTGCTCATCTCCATGGAGTATAAATATAGGGTTTGGGGTGCGTACCAAGATTATCCCAGCACAAATTCTCCTAACACAAGAAAGAAATAAGAGAGAGGAAGAAGAAAGAAGGTTCGTAGTTGTCGTGGAGTTTGGAGGAAGTAACCTTTGGAGCAGTTCTTCTCCAGCATTCTTCCCTATAGTTTGGCGAAGGATTTTCCATTGGATGATATTTCCCCTCTCTACTATTCTCCATTGTTTGGTGATTTGTAGCACCGTATTGAGGGCCGACCTTTTGTAAGCCCCTCACGAGAGATTACTTCGATTATAGTGTTTGGTTTTGGGTTGCGATCAACCATGTGTTTTTTCCGCTCGCATTGAGGGTTTTCCATGTTAAAAATTCTCCGTGCACCTGTGGTTGATTATTTCTGTGGTTGAGATATTTTGCTCGTACATATAATGATATATTGTACAGGATCCGCTTATCAACTTTGATAATTTTTCGCAATTCGATCTATACGGGGAATCTATTCCCAACAATGGCATGTAAAGTTCATGTGTGACTTTTGAACAAAATTTAGCTTAGCTTAAAAAGGTCATGTATCACAAAGATAATAGCCTTCAAACACGAATGGGTTTCTGCAATTTACATAAAACACAAATAAAAACAAAATAGAGTGGATGGATACAACCATAATTTTTGGAGGTTGCATGGTTTGCACACACATGCATGGTGCGTGCTTCACGAGTGATGAGGGCCTTATAGTGATTTAGTGGACACTGAAGGACTACATGGCAATTCACTGAATCATGTGCAGAGAGCATGTGACCTCCTCTTTAGCTTTGAAGGATGACAATGCGTCTTTGGTTCTTGGTCGAATGGCTATGAAGATATGTGCTTCGAGGGCTATTATGTGTTTACGATGGGTTGATGGATGGTCCATAGTGGCTGAGCGGGTGGTGGAGATGCGATGATGATATGCCTCTTCTCTGTTAGAGTATTTGATTGTGCACCCATTGAGTTGTAGAAGGGTGAATGGATCCTGGAGAAGATCCATTTACCCCATCTAGTGTTTAGTCCCACATCGTCCAGTGGTGGGACTTGGAGGCTCTAAAGAGGCTATATAAGGAGCCCCATACCTCCTGTATCCATTGAGAAAAAGCAATGCATAGCATGCCCCTTTGAGGGCTTCTCTCGTGGTTTCATCCCGTTCCTCACGGAGTAGGGTTCCACGTAAAATCTTTTGTCTTCTTCATGTTTATCTCGATTTCTAGTCTCTGTTTATCATTTCGCTTCTGCAATGTTATTTTCTAACATGGTATCAGAGCGGATCGATTCTCGAGGAATCTATGTCCATCCATTATTTTTTTCGAGATTCGTTATTGGTATTTTGATCTTGAAGATTCGATTGTAAAGTTTGAAGATTTGTTTGAAGTTTTTTGTAATTCGATCGAGATTCAAATCTGTTTCTGAAGATCTGAAGGCTTCTAGGGTTTGAACCCTTGTTTCAATCATGAGTTCCAGGAGCGATGCCCTAATCACAAAGAAGACCCTTCAGGCTTCTTCTCCAGGCGGCGTTTCTCCAAGGAGAGCCCTTGCGATTCCTCCATCGATGGTGCCTTGAACATCAGCCCTGGTGCATCTCCTGCAAACCCGCAGGCTCTGGTGAACCCACAGGGAATCGCGCGTCCAGGCAGCCCTTCTCCTCCTCCTTACGCGCGATGCCCCAGCCATACGACCTCCGTGCGGCGACTCCTCTTCTCCCTGCACGACATACTCCAGCATTATATGGCGACGCACAAGGGCCACTCTCCTATAGGTCGCGTGATGCAGCTGCCCAAGCGGAACTCCCAACCTCACTCGGCAACACTCATGCTCCCAGGGAAGGAGCACCTCCACCCGCAGACGGTCCCTCCAAGTGTGGGCCTTCGAGGAACTCTCCAGTGGCGATCCGCTCCTCACGCAGATCTGTGCGCTTTTCTCCAATAGGTGCGCATCACGAGATGCTCATGCGCAGGCGATCCCTCCTTCTCCCTCACTCCACAGTGGCGGCGACGCTCCAGGCAAGAAGCAGAATCCCATTGAGGACCCCTTAGGCAGCGACAACTTCAATCGAGAGGAGGGGGTTTCTCAAAGGGAACCCTAAAGAGTCGTGGGCTCTTTTTTTAAAAAAAGGGTGTATTGTTAATGTATGTGGGCTGACGGTTAAAAAAATGAGGGGGGGGCTCATTAGAAAAATGAAAGGGAGTACATGGGGCCTACCGCGTAAAGTAAAAAAAAAGAGGGAGCCCAAGAGGGCTGCGACAAAAAAAGAGAGAGGGAATGAGTTGGGCCATTTTTGCCCGTATATATCAAAAAAATATAAATAAAAAAAGGAAAGAAAAGAGGAAAAGAGGCATGTACACAATACAAAAAGTTGTAAGCATATGTTAAAAAAGAGAGTGAAAAATCGAAAAAAATGTTGAAACGACTTAAAAAAATTAAATGAAATAAAATTATGACGGCTTAAAAAAATTAAAAAGCCGCAAGAATTTTTTTGAATGTTCATATTTTTTCCCTCAAGTCATTGTCTTCTCCCAACTTTGTCGATGTTCATTTTCCGACAAGTATGGGAGAAAGGGGGAGTATATATGTAGAGTCACAGGTCTTGTGTTCCAGATTCAGATGCCACATGCAGATTTCCAGACCATTCAGATTCCATACTCTACAGTTATTCATACTCGACATTCAGATTGGTTAGAGTCCAAGTTTGAGGCACTCCATGTTGAGGCTCATTTTTCGAGTTCTTCAGAGAGACTCCAGTTTCAGACACACACATGTATGCGGTCATTTTCATATGAGCATATGTTGCCATCATTTGTTCGTGGTCCCTATCATTATTCTTGTTTTGTCGGCCAGAGTTTTTCATGTGAGCCATAAGGACTCCAGAGTAGAGAACCATTCCCTATGTCGTGTTGGCAAGGGTTTTCATGTGGTACCATAGGTACACCAGAGCAGTGCACCATTCTCTGATCCAGATGGGAGAGACCCAGTTCTCCGACGAGGAGACTATTTTTAGACTCCATTCTCCAGCGACCGTGGACTCCGAAGAGGATTGCACAGCCACGACCCTTATTCAGTTTGACCCTTTTCAGAGATGGAGCAGTTGTCCACATTATTGTGGCGGGCTAGAGTACTCCGATGAGGAGACTCATTTTCAGTTGCAGTGACTCTGACATGTGCAGTTCAGAGCACATGCTCTCCGACGAGGAGATTCAGCAGACTCACACTTCAGCCCTTTCGTCCTCCTCACCTGCACGGCATGAGAAGCAACGTCCTCGACTGCAGCAATGGGCGCGTTGGGTTGATATTGTCCGTAGTGTCCTGTAGCGTTGAGTTGAGTTTCTTTCTGTTTGTCCAAGTTGAGCATTGCATGCTCCAGTTTGAGGGGGAGTGTTAGAGTATTTGGTTGTGCGCCCATTGAGTTGTAGCATGGTAAATGGATCTTGGAAAAGATCCATTTACCCCATCTAGTGTTTAGTCCCACATCGTCCAATGGTGGGACTTGGAGGTTCTAGAGAGGCTATATAAGGAGCCACAGACCTCCTGTATCCATTGAGAAAAAGCAATGCATAGCATGCCCCTTTGGAGGCTTCTCCTGTGGTTTCATCCCGCTCCTCACGGAGCAGGGTTCCACGTAAAATCTTTTGTGTTCTTCATGTTTATCTCTATTTTTAGTCTCTGTTTATCATTTCGCTTCCACAATATTATTTTCTAACATTCTCTCTTCCATGGTTAAGATGAAAGCTAATCAGGTCAATCGACAGACCCAATGGCGCTCCTCCTCCACCACCATTTGAGCTCCAAGAGAAGCTGCATGCGCGCAGTACTTCATCAGTAAATAGTTCTAAGAAAAATCCCCGATTTTTTCAAAAAGATGATTGAGTTGCGAAGAGTATCTATCTTAAAACGTGGGACCTGTAAAAGATGGCTATATCTCGATTAACATTCGATTTGAATGATGGGTTAAGGAGGCAAAAGTATGAACGATATAGTCTCTGGAGGAGTTGAAGGAATAATTATAAATTCTTTGTCCTTTTCTGCCATTTCTGTTATGTACGCTCGTCATCTTCTCTATTTAAGGACCTCACCTGCAACGTCGGGTCTCTGATCATTTGAACCTCACTATTATCCTATCATGGTATTAAGATCCTGAGTCCCATTCTATCTCCCACCCGCCAACACCGTCCACCATTTCCAAATTCCTACTACCTTCCAAGGCGTCGTCGGGATCAGCTTGTGATGGGAATTGGATACCAACAAACTCATATCTCTAATGCACGAGATGTGTGGGTCTCGATAGATTTGCTGTTTGCTCAGCAAACAAAGGCCAGAACATTCCACTACAAGGCTGAGCTTGCAAATCTGAAAAAAATGTGATATGTTGATCCTCTCATACACCAACCGCGTGAAACTTCTAGCAACAGATCTCGCTCTTGCCTCTAGAAAACCAATTGACAATGATGAACTAATCTTATCCATAATCAATGGCTTGCTTCTTGAATATGATTCTGTAGTTATAGTTATTTCATCAAAAGGAAAGTCTGAAATACTTCCCTACAATGAAGTTGTTGGTTTTCTTACAACACATGAACAACGCATCCTGCAGAGATAACAAAAACCAACCACAATCTCTATTAATAATACCATCCAAACTCAAGATCTATATAGTGGCGGGGGCCAATGGACAGACAGAGGTCGCTCATCAATCTCAAGGTAGGAGGGGATCAGGCCGTTACCTCGCATATGGCCAAAGTTCTTCTGGATGTCAAATCTGTAGCAAGACTAGCCATACTGTCATAACTTTCTACTTTTGTAGTAATCAGGATGCTCGTATTTCTTCTCCACCAGCAATCAATGCTACAGATGCTAAGAGCGACCATGAATTGTGGTACCCGTATTCTGGAGCCACTCATTACATTACACATTCCATCATTAACTTTGAATTATCCTCCGAATATTAAGGTAATGATGAAGTCAAATTAGTCAATGGCAAAGGTGCATCTATAACTCTATTGGCTTAACCAAATTTGACTCATCCACTACTCACAAATATTTAGATGAGTGATATTTTATTTGTTCCTACTGCTATTAAGAATCTCATGCCCATTAACAAGTTTTTTGAAGACAACAACTGCTACTTCAAACTTTATCCCGATGGACTTCTTGTAAAGGTATGGCGAGCAAGAGGGTTCTTCTTCAAGGCACAGCTAGGAATGGTTTGTATCAGCTCTAGCTACTTACAAAGCTCTCCTCTAAAGCCTCAAGGATTGTTCATTTTCAAGCGAACTCAGCATCAATAGCCTTAATAAATATTCAGCATCAACGAATTGGACACCTAAACTTCCAATCTCTGAAACAACTTTGACATTCTCAGAATCTTCCACTTCCCCTTCAGAAAATCCCTTTCGATGTGTTATATGTCCTGAGGCAAAATCTCATGAAACTAACTTCTCCTACGAACACACAGTCAATGTCTATTTGATTTAACATACATACAGATGTCTGGTTCTCTCCTCAACTACATCAATGATTGTTCTTTGTTCATCTGGGTCGTTCCCTTGAAGTTAAAATACGGATTGTTTCAGATATTCATTCAGTTCTTCATGCTCATCAAGACACAATTTAATACCACCATTAAGGTTGTTCAATCAGATGGCGGTGATAAATACTTCCAATTGCAACAATGGTTCAAACATAAAGGAGTTCATCACTGTATATCAGCCTCGTATACTACTCCACAACAAAGTGGTATTGTTGAACGCAAGAACCGCCATCTTATGGAAACTTCAAGAAATCTGTTATTTCAGAGTAAAACATCTTTTGTTCCCTGGTTTTCGGCACTGCATACAGCAGTTTTCCTGATAAACTTTTCGCGTTCATCTATTACAAACACAATCCCTATGAACATATGTTTAACAACCATGCCAACTACACTACAATCAAATCCTTTGGGTGTGCCTGCTACCCTCTGCAAAAAGCCTATACAATAGTCGCAAACTAGAAACAACTCATGACATGTTTTTTGGGGTACAGTTCCCATCACCATGCTTATAAATGCCTCAATCCTATTACAAATAGAACCATGATCTCCAGATTTACCGCATGTAATGAATCCAAATTCCCCTTTGCCATTAGGGACGAAGCCAGAAAATTCTTCTTGGGGGGGCTAAATTATTTGGGGGTGGGGTGGGGGAGGGCAAATTATTTATCTAATTTACATTGTCATTTTACTTGTTAGTATTTCGGGAGGGGCCCCTCTATTATAATGTGAGTTACAAAAGCTTTGTTGAAATTTGTTTCTTAAAATCCAACCTATAAATCTTGGAATAATGTTATACATATCCTTCGATTTTCGCTCAAATCCACGATCATTTGCTATTTTATATCAATGGTGAAGTGTCTGGTTCTCTTTTAAATAAGATTTAAGTTGCTTAAATATTTATTGGACTTTTAACCACTAAGATAAATAGGAAATGATATCGGATTTGAGATAAATTTGGAGGATATGTAGAACATTAACGGAAGTTTTAATTTATGAGGTTGGGTGTGTGGAAACGAACTCAATCTATAAGGAGAGCTTCCAATAATTTCGTAATTGATTGAAATTATTATATCCCTATATTATGCTATTAAAATTTTGTATGAAACAGAGACTCCTACGGTATCCATCCAGACGGAGTAGTTTTTAGCAATTCTGTTACCGTTAAAAAATGACTGTCTGGATGGAGGCCGTAGGAGTCTCTGTTTCGCATGAAATTTTAATAGCATAATATAGGAATATAGTGATGACTATTCAAGGAAGAAATTTTCAAAAAAATAAAAATAAAAATGGGGAAAATGGAGTGGGGGAGCCAAGTTGGCTTCGCCTTATGGGCAGCCACATTAAACCCATATGTATATGAGTTTAATGAGGCTGCCCCCTTGGGGCAACCAACAATGGTTGCCCCCGCGTCATTTTTGGCATTTTTTTTAGTTTTTTTTAAAAAATATCGCTATGTATATTCATCCCTATATCCCTCCTATATGTTATTCGAATTTCGTCAGAAACAGAGACTCCTACGGCCTCCATCGAGATGGTGTCGATTTAAAAAATCATGTTACCGTTAAAAAAATGACTGTCCGGATGGATGCCGTAGGAGTCTCTGTTTCTGACGAAATTCGAATGGCATATATTAGGGATATAGGGATGAATATACATGGCGATATTTTTTGAAAAAAATAAAAAAAGCACCGAAAACGGTGCAGAGGTAGCCATGTTGGCTGCCCGAAGGGGGCAGCCCCACTAATCTCTATGTATATACTAGAAAAATATGCAATTATATCCGTTTTAAGATCTTAAAAAATGAAAGAGGTATCCAAATCCATATCTTATATGTAAAGAAAAAAAAGAAAGATCGTTATATATACCATATATGCTAAATAAAAACTAATCCATGACGATTTATAAACGGGTACGATGATGGACATATAAAGATGTGTCAGTATCCGATTATGCACATCATGTAATGTTAACGATTAATTGTTGTAATTAGATCATATATATATATATATTGATTTTTTTGTTGAGATATGGGGGGCTATTATACATAACATGTATATTTTAACTATTGAATAATGTATTTAGATTTATATATAATACTATATATTAAATATAACTATGGACTTCGTTTGAGAGCTGGGGGGGTCCCATTCAATAAATCCCAACCATAACATCTCCAAACCCATTCATCACCAATTTAACATCAATTCTTAGCCTATCATACCAAATTTTACCCATAGTTTCTTTACCATGCCCCATTCCACCAGACCCAGCCACAACATCTCCCTATTCAAACACCAATTCACCAACAATTCCAAGACAACCTACTCACACTATAATCAGAACTCAGACCATGCACACTCGTTCAATGAGTGGCATTTCCAAAAATAACGTATTCAACAACCAAAAATCAATTTTCCCAAAACCTGTGCTTACTTGTCAATAAAATTGAACCCACCTCCTTCACAAAAGTTGCCAAACATCCTCGTTGGTTGCAAACTTTGCCTGATGAGTTTCATGCTTTGATTCAAACAAAACATGGGTACGTGTACCGCCAAAACCCAACATAAACTTTATTGGGACAAAATGGGTACATCGACTCAAGAGACAATCATACGGTACTCATGATCGTTGATGAGCCTTTGATTCGTCACCTTAATATATGAAACTTAGCTTGAATCCCTTAACACAACACCAAATAAATGCCCCTAAGTTCAATAAATTAACAAAATAGTAATTGCAATAAAATAGACTAATAATGTATACTTATCTTGTAAATAAGTCCACAAAATAATTTAAAATAAAAATCACAAAAAATAAAGTGTTGAATAGTATGTAAATAATCCACTGTAAATAAGCAAACTTCCTTGATTTGTAATAAATCCGTACTAACTCCTTTTGACTTAATTCTTCTTCTAACTTGTACCTGAAAAGTTATATAAAAATACAAAATTCTAAAATAGTCCTCACCCTAAATAAATGCTATTAGATCTTGAACCGAAAAAGTTATAAAGTCAAACTTATCGGCTGATCCCCGTTCCATATGAATTCCAAATTCACCGAACTCACTTTCAAAGTTCAAGCTAGAATATTACCTATCCAATGAAAGTAATTTTCAGTAAAATCGAAGTTTGTTGGCAAAATATTGGTTTTGAAACCTAATTGTATGTTGTAAATATTCACTAACTTTGATTTTATCATTTCATGTACATTTTTAATATATTTTAATTTATTTCTTTTTCACTTATTTATTTATTTTATGTTTTAATAAAATACACTAAAATCAGAATCCCAAAAAATATAAAAGAAGAGAAAAGGATGTGTTGTGACTTCGTATATAATGTATATACTTTTCATTTCCTTATTCTTATTTATCTTTTCCTTTATAATTAAAATGCAAAAAAATAGTTTTATGTGTATAGTTGTTACTAATAGTTTATTGTAGTTTCTTCTGTATATAGTTCTTCATTAAAAATCAAAGAAAATTACAAATTTGCAAAAATCGATGCTTTAATTCGTTAAAATCCCTTCCAAAATTTGTATCTTGTACATAGTATTTTGTTTCAAGACCTTAATGAAATTTTAGATCTTATTTATCTCAAACTTTTATTTTGATCGCTTTTTATTTTTAGCTCTTCTTTTATTTATTTCGTATTTTCTTCATCTTTTCATTGTTTCGATAAACAAATCACTGGTCAATGCCAAACAACCTCTTCCCATTCGCCTAGATCCCCAAACTTATCCACCTTTTTTCAGCACCCCCTTCTCTATACACTCCACCAATCATCTTATTTCGAAGGTTGACCTATGGGGCTACTCTTCTCCTTCCACCCACGATATCTACTTTCCTATCCAAAGATACAACTTCTCCTTGCGAACCAAACCCTCGTACTCACACCTAACTGCTTCAGCAACCAACTGCGACCACCCTCCACTCCCCGGCCATGTCCTTGAGCACTCCTATATACCCAAGTTTTCTCCATCTGGCCCAAACAAAATCATATGACCCTCCTCTTCACTCATCATCCGCCATTTTGTGAAGGTAGAGTGAGAGCTCCCAACTCCCTTATGTGACAACTGAGGTTGGCTACAGTCGAGCGACAACCTCCACATCCTCAATCGTGATTCGACGAGGAAACCCATTGTCATTGCAGCTCCCCTCCCGGAGTTGCTCTAGCTCGACCCTTGTCGTGCCCGTGAGCGATGACCAAGGCGCTTGCAGAGAACTTCCTCCCAAGGACCTCTCCCCTTTTTCTCCTTCCTCCTCCTTTATTTTCTCTCTCCTCACTACACCTCTGTCCGTCCACCAAATCGTCGAAACTCTTGAATTTTCATGGACAAATCAAATTGTCCAATCAAGATATGATTTTTATTTGATTTTTGAGAACTTTTTGTAAATCAATTAATCAAAAATTTAAAGCTCTAAAATAAATTCAATAGAATCCGCTGTGCAAACTTGCAACATGTCGTACGATTCTCTCTCCTCTCGCTTTCCCCTTCTTCCCTATTCTTTCCCTCCTTTCTTATCTTCTTTGCACCCACTACATCTATATATATATATATATAGGGAAATTATCCAATGGGTCCTATGTCCATTTGAGATGAGATGAGCTCACTCATGTTTTACCATTATTTCCTATCATTTTGAGTATAATAGCTATTTGTTTACAAGTGTTATATATTATTCTTACTACTAGTAACTATTTTTAGAAAAAAAACCTTAAATTTATACAAAATGATTGTATTATTATATGTATTACTAGTATCGTTTTTGTTCTTACTAATGACCATTTCCTATGAATATAATACCTTCTTTATATGAAAATAGTTACTAATAGTAAAAATATGATATAACAACTGTAAATAAACAATTATTGAACTCAAAATGATGGAAAATGTTGATAAAATATGAGTGAGCTCATCTCACCTCAAATAGGCACAGGGCCCATTAGATAAGTCCTATATTATATATATATATATAGAGAGAGAGAGAGAGAGAGAGAAGAGGACTGATCATGTGAGATGAGATTTTATGAGATGGTGAGATGGGAAATTCTGAACCACTAGTTTCGAGAGAGAAAATCAGGAGGAGAGAAGATAGAATCTTGTGGTCCAGAATCTCCCATCTTGCCATCTCACAAAAATCCCATCTCACAAGATTGGTCGTTTCTCTCTATATATAGAGGACCGATCTTGTGGGATGGGATTTTTGTAAGATGGTGAGATGAGAAATTCTGGACCATAAGATTCTATCTTCTCTCTCCTAATTTTCTCTCTTCTGTTGAAATTAGTGGTCCAGAATTTCTCATCTCATCATCTCACAAAATCCCATCTCACATGATCAATCATATATATATATATATGAGGAAAGGGATTCTACTTCATGAGTAAGTAACTTACCTACTCCATTCTCATTTTTTGTCACTTCTTTTTTTTTTGAAAAATACTTCTATGGATTTTCATAACGCTATCCCTCTAGCATGCCAATCAAATTTCATTAAAAACATAGACTCCTATGCCCTCCATCCAGAACAGATAATTTTAATGGTTTCAAAATCGCTGAAATCGATCTGTTTTGGATGGAGTGCATAAGAGTCTCTGTTTCTGACAAAATTTGAATGACATATTAGAGAAATGCAGTTAAGAAAATCCATGAAAGTATTTTTCAAAAAATAAAAAAAAGTGACAAAAATGAGAATGAAGTAGGTAAGTTACCTACTCCATGGAGTAGGATCCCTTTCCTCATATATATATATATATATATATAGAGAGAGAGAGAGAGGAGTGATCTCTCTCTCTCTATATATATATGAAGTAGGATCCCTTTCCTCATATATATATATATGATCTTATATTTTTAGTGGATTATATATACACAAAACTAAAGCATAAAATATGTACAAGAGTAAGTGTATGCATATACCCCTCGATAAAAATACAAAACATTGAATCTTAAGTATATAGTACAATTGGGTTCAAAAACCAACTTTCCACATGACTCATATTCCCCAACTAGCATATACGAAAAGTATATTTTTAATGTTTAAATTCAAAGGTGAGCAAGGTTCAAGCTTAGTTTTTATGTCTGAGATATTCAGCTTTCAATTTTGACATATATGAAGTCAAAAAGGTTATATTCTTGATATTTATAGATGTTGTGATTTTTGACTTAATTTTGCATGTTTATCCATATTTTTGTTGAGCTAATCCAATTAGAATCTTGTCAATTTGAGTTATGAGATATGTAGAAAATTGGGAAGATTCTTACTTATTTTGAGATTGTATGGGATTTATTACACATGTACAAATGCCAAATTAACCTCTTTTTTATTCCTTTTTTATGTAGACTTATTTGTGTACTAATGCATTTAATTAGCCCGTGTTTATTTGACAACTGTTTTATAAGTCATTACTTCATGTGATTTTATATGAATTTTCTATGAAATTTGGGTCATGATTTGAGTACTAGGTCGATAAAGTGCTTGTTTATAACCCCATATAGTAAAATTTTGCTCACCTCTTTGCAAACAACTATTTGAAAAAAAATGAAGAAAAGTAAACAAAATTTTGAAAATATTCCGGAGAGTGTAAATGAAATGCAGACTCATTGGACATGTCTCCCCATTCTAAAACTCACAGAAGTTGGATTTCAGTTGACACTTAACCAAAAGAAATTCAATATTTTTGAATTTTTAGACCCTACAACTCCCCACCTCCGCAAGAGCTCATCTCAACAACTAAATCATGTTACCCAACAACAATCACAAACAACTGACGTAATATTCCATTAATACAAAATATGACAAATTCAAATGTCCATTCATATAATAACAATGTCTACAAAATGTCAAAAAAATTATTCGAAGATCTTATTATTATATAATATAGAATGAAAAGGAAATAGATAAGAAAATAAAAAGAATCTAAATTATTTACATTATTGCACAATATCCTACTAATACTACAAAAGGAATCCACAATGAAATGTAGATCATCAACTAATGGGAATGATCCATGGGATTATTTCTTATTATTAAATCATATAGAGTGAAAGGTGGATAACTTCTTATTATTAAATCATATAGAGTGAAAGGTAATAGATAAGAAAATAAAAAGAATTTAAATAATTTACATTATTGCACAATATCCTACTAATACTAAAAAAAGAACCCATCACGAAGTCTAGATCATCAACTAATGGGAATGATCCATAACAAGAATCGGTTCGCATGCAACAATAAGGGAATAAAATGGTAGTAATAACCATGATTACCAACAACAAAGAGGCGATTCGAGGAAGGATCAAAATCGTATATTCATCCCCTAAGAAAAAGGAAAGGTTGATGATCCATTACCTACACTTGAGATTTTGATTCGTGCACACAATCAACGATCCGAGTGCCGCAATACCTTCTCCTTGCAATGATGCTCTTCCTCCTCTCCTTGTAGTGAAGCTTCAGAGCTTCGCGATTCCACGATGGGATGCCTCGATCCCCCTTGTCTCTCTAGAGAAGATGGATTAAAAAAATCAAATTGCCAAAGTGGAAAGGATGAGAGGATATTTAAAGGAAATTAACGGGTGAAATAAGGAATCTATGGTGTCAATTTTAATGTGAAATGGCATTAAAAATATCTTCACCCATTTATACGACATTCCCAATTCATATGTCTCAATTTACTTAAATGTCCCTAACCATGCTTCACTAATAAAATCATAACTCTCTTATGCGAACTTGGATTCACGAGTTCTTTGGTCTCGTCAGATTGCTTGTGATGAGACACTTCTTTAAACTGTGATATTGAATGAAATTCCAGGGCATTGCATCATAACATCTTAAAACTAGTCTCGTCCTCGAGACTTATGATTGAAAATATGTAACATACCAATGATAAAAGATTGGTCCCCACTACAACAATAGATAAAAACCTTACGGACAACCCTAGGCTTTAGATATTACCTTAAAAAAGATGTGGATAGTCTTGACGCACATTTGACTCGGATTCGTAAGTGACCTCTTCATATTTTGCCGCTGCTAGAGGACCTTCACCAAATGTATCTCCTTATGACTCAACTACTTCACTTAGTAATCAATGATCCAGATTGCCTCCTCATAATAACTCAGATCTGTGTCTACTTGCATATCATCGTAGATGATCACATGCGATGGATCATACATGTACTTTATTAAGTTGGAGGTGCGAAAGACGTGCACTCCAACCATGTGAGGGGTAAGCACTAGCTTGTGCACAACACTATTGACCCTCTCAAATATCTCAAAAGGCCTAACAAATCGTGGCTCAAATTTCCCATTCACTCCAAACTGTTAAACTCCATTCATGGGAGACACTCTCAAGAAGACAAGATCTCCAAATTCAAAACTAAGATCAGTACATCGCCTATCGCTATAACTCTTTTACCTACTCTATGCAAAAGCAATTTCTCTCGAGTCGTCCTTATAGACTTATTAGTCTTCTCTGAGTATTATACATTGTTCAAAAGGTTATGCCCGGTCTCTTTCCAATTCAAAGGTGTAGAACATTGCCTCCCATAAAATGCCCCGAAAGTGGCCATACCTATGATAGCATGATAACTATTATTGTATGCAAATTTAGCTAATGGCAAATGATCCTTCTAAGATCCTTTCCATTCCAGCACGCATGCTTGGAGAAAATCCTCTAAAGTTGTATCGTCCTCTCGGGCTGTCCGTCAGTTTGAGGATGGTAACTTGAACAAAGGTATAATAGCACTTCCAAAGAATACGTTAACTCATGCTAGTAATGAAAGGTAAACCTCGAATCAAGATCATATACAATATGCTTTAGTAAGCCATGAAGCTTGACAATCTCCTTGATAAAGACCACTGCAAGCTGTATTGTAGAGGAATCCATACTCACAAGTATAGAGTGTGCTAACTTCATGAGCCTATCGACTACCACCTAGATGGAATCATGCATTGACAAGTAGATGCTTTAGGAGGTCTTGTCACAAAGTCTATAGATATGTCCTCCTACTTCCATTCATGTACCGAAAGGGATTGTAGGAGTCCACATGATCTCTTATGCTTGGCCTTAATATGCTGGAACTCCATGCCACTATATAACCAGGTTGTGGATAGGCTGAATCTCTTTCTTATTCTATATGGAAAGGTATGCAAAAGAAGTCGACTACGAAAAACTTAGCACTCACTGGTCAGCTATCTTTAGAGAAAAAAAAGCTAAGGTAAAGAGAATATCATTCACCCGTAAAATGCACTTCCCGACTATCTTTCATTTGAGATACGGAACCCCTTTTGGCGCTTTCTTTTAGATATCATCCTTAGCTTGGCCCTCTTCCCAGAAGGTAACATCACTATGGACAGGGCCAGGAAGGTAGGGAAATATGGTGGACGACTTCGTAGATACTAGAATTCCACATGTGAGACCTAAGCGATGTAGTCTCATTGATTCATTCCAGGGATTGATTGGAAAGAAGATTGTATCTAATATTTATATAGTCGAGGACTCGCCCATTCACACATGCTAGAATCTGCCTCAACATACATCATTCTCCTTTCATGACCTCATCCCCACCTTTGCTTCTCAAGTAGAACTAGCTTCACCGCAAACTTGTCTGCATCCCTTCTTATCTGCTTCCACTAGAATTTTCTTCGAATCCTTGTATATCTTGGTGCTACCAGGATGCATCGATAGTAAGGAGTTAAGTGCCTCACGTATAATCTCGTTCCTTAGTTCTATAAGAGCTAGATAACATAAATGATTGTCAGGTCATAGTATGCCATTTTGATATGAAAAATGACCAAGGTCCCCATAAGGGCCCTGTCCTTGAGCCTTGTATACTTTCATCTGCAAGTTATCCTCGAACAATATGTTCCGACAAGCTCGAGACGAGAAGGAGAGGGGGGATTATGAGCGTCTCTCGACTAGTTTGGGACTGGGAGGGATGCTGATCAGTGAGAGATGTGAGAGGATCACATGACTTGAGATGAGGATATGATTCACTCGAACATAACCTGCAACGATGTGCATCAACCATCACATTTGTCTTAAGATGATGATATGATGTAGTGCACTCATAAGTTTCAAGAGCTCTGACGAATCTTTGATTCATTATCATTACAATTTCATAGTAAATCAAAACATAAAATAAAGATCATGAACATATTAACAAGTCAAAAGAAAGTGCATTACATGTGTTATGTTTCAAATATTTATGCATTCAATAACTCATGTATGCTCCTTGGAAGCAACATGCGTCTCTTTCTCTTGCTCCAAAATCTGACTATGGTTGTATGATGAGATTAACGGTCATATGTTGACATGTAACACCCCCAACTCAAACATAGTTTTACATCGAAAACTCAGTAAGTGTAAGCGTCGATTACAAGAGTAGGGGTTTACTACTTGAGAACTTAGGCTTAAGCATTTTGAGTGCTTGTCAACGAGTTCAATCGGGTTTGAACCCAACAAGTTGTCCGGACTACTTTTCCTCGGTAACGGTCTGGTAACTCAAGCATGATGTTAGAAATGATATCAAAGTGGGTTCCTTCTAAGAGTGGAAATGGCTACCCGAGGGGACCGAAGCCTAGAGCGTGCAACTGCCATTATCATTGGGAATAAGTATTTGAGCATATCACAACGAATATGTTGCAATATAAATGGAGGTTGTAACACTCGAAACATAGTCCGACATCCGAAACTCACAACTCCTGAGAGTGGGAGATTCCTATTTGACAACTTGAGGTTAAGCATTTTGAGTGGTGGTCAATGGGTCAATCGGGCTGAATTCAAAAAGTTGTCAAGTCAATTTTTCTCGATAACAATGCGAGGCCCTAAGCTCAGATCGTTACATGACATGGGTGCATATGTGCATTATATTTTTATAGGTAATCATTTACGCCCTTTCCTTTACCATGTCACCAAAAATCTAGTTTAGCGGACCATTAGCAATTTATTACAGAGAATTTGTCTCTTTTATTTGAATACATGGAAGCCACACTTTCTACCCTTTTCGGTTCTTTTAATAAGCAGTTTGGTTTCCCAAATATGAATAAAGATTTGTAGTGCCTCAGGCAATTTTTTCAAAGGGTGGTCGTGAAATCTTAGCACCGTACATGGATGAAAACGTTCATATTCGATCCGTTATCGTATTCGTTTTATATACATTTTGACATTCGTATTCATATTCGTTTTAAAATGGACGTGGATATGGATATCACTTTGACATTCGCTAATATTCGCATTCATATCCGTATATTCGTTTTCGTACATAAGTATAGTTATAAATTTATTTATAACTATGCATAACAATATTTTATGATTGCATTCACCATTGTTGATATAGTTGTTATGAACTTACCATATATGTTATATCTATTTTATGTGCAAATCATCCTAAACATGTATATTTTAGTTAATCTGTTAAATACTTATGTTATTCATCATATCTTATTCGTATTCGTTTGACATTCGTATCGTTTTTAAAGATATGGTAACACATTTTTCACATCCATCAATATATGTATCCGCATTTATATTCGTATTTTAAAATGGATACGAACATGCTTATACTTATATTCGTATCCATATCCAACCGTTTTCATCCCTAGTACCGTAGCACCCACCATCTCCACTGATTTTGCCACAAGCACGACACTGCCAAACAACTCCACGTGGCGCAACCAGATGATGGACGATCTCCCTTCTCACACATGCCACCGTGGCTAGTCCGGTGAGAATGGTTGATGCGCGCCCCTTAACCCGTTACAAACGAATGCAAGCATATTGTATCTCTCCGGATTGGCGCCGACGTCGCTCCATGAAGGGATGTTTCCCTTTCTCAATCGTGCCCTAGATCAACCTCCCTTTTTGTTGCTATAAAAGGGGATGGAACTCCATCACAAAATAACAATTAGTGAGATAAAGGAAGAGCCCATCCAGTTAATTTCCGCCATATTAAAAATCAATTCCTTGTTAGCCTTCCATCTGGATCCCAAATGATAGTATTGGCTGGAAATCTTAAAATAAAAAAGATGTATTTTTTAAACCCATACTTCCATTTACATACCATATAAATACAATACCCATCTAATCCATTTGTTACTTTGTTGTCGAAATGATTGTAAAATATTCGATAACTTGTGTATTCAGACCCTCTGCGAATCTAACTACTGAGGCTCCACCCCTCAGTACCGCCAAATAAGTTATCCAATGGCGTAGCTATCTCCTCCCTATTGTCTCCTTGAACCATCTGCAAATCTGACTCCATAGGCTCCCTCCAGAGTCGTTGACCATTGTATTTTTCCTTTATTTTATTTTATTTCTGCAAATCCATTAATAATTGTAAAGATTATCGTGACGATCCTAGACCTCATTTGTTCAACACACAACAAAGATGTATGAAAGTCCTATGACTATTAGTAGGACCCTAAAGCTCATTTATTTAGCACTCAACAAAGTACAACAAGTGTCTTCTCTCTAATTTCCACTCTATACTCTGAAAGAAAGGACAACAAGAGTAATTTTTGATATGTGATTTACGTCTACGTCTCTAAAGCTCTGTGATCATCTCATCAGCATACTCAATGCTCTGTTAAATCTTTTTAGCGTTGACTCATATTTTTCACTGCATATATATTTTGATATTGAGGTTGTTATTTTTGTTTATATGTAATACGATCTAGTTGACTGCATAATCAATTCTGATTTTAATATGGTTGGTTGTCCATGTAGTCAATCCGGGTTTTAATACGTTTGTTCCCTTGCTCAGTAGTACAAACTCTATGTTGCGTACTCTAGACAATACTCCAGAGAAAAATACTCCCAAAAGTGGGCTTCTCCCAAGTTATTGGCACTACAACTTGTGGATCCATAGAGTTCCACAATTCCTCATCATAACCAAATAAGGAGTAAGTAGCCGGCTTAATCTTCTCCTTATCTGGTACATGTAAATTACGTAAGATCTTCTTCACGCGATTCAACTGCCTCTTTTCCTTAGCTGGTATCACATTGCCCAAGAACTCTACAACCTTCTCCTTGTGATATTTCAAAAAGATGTCCACCTAGCACGGTGGTGGATGTGGTGGTGGCAAGTCGTATAATATATCTTCGAAAGGAGTTATCTGCCTTCTCACATCTCTCTAAACAACCAGGTGCGCATCTCCAACTCTTTCTGAAGCGAGAGAGAATAACTCAGGTATGTGGTGAGCAGTAGACCTGGCCAAATTGCGGGCCGGGCCGAACGGGCTGAGGTTAAAAAACCTTTGTCCAAAGCCCGCCCATGGGCCGGCCCATGGCCCATTTTGGTCCTTTTCCATTGATTTTTAATGGTATTTAATACGTATAAATGATTTTATTAATACCAACTATACTTTATACAACTAATATACATAGTTTACATGTTACTTGACATGTAAACTATTGAATTTTTATTTAAAACTACTGTCACAAATGAAAAACTTAAAGCATATCATATTAATACATGTATAATTTGGCATATATTTCTATATTTTTTATTTTTTGCGGGCCGGGCAGGGCCATGCTTAAATCTCGAAGCCCAAGCCCGGTCCATGAGCGGGCGGGCCCCCAGCCCGTTGGCCAGGTCTAGTGAGCAGTTCCGATTACATATCAGGGAGACTATTGATAAGGAGGTGGTCAAAATCGACTATCATTCATCAGTAGTCAGGTGGCAAGGACGAAGTCTACTATATATTATCTTGTTAAAGGAGAAGGGTCCACATTTAGGAGGTGCCTGCATGTTAATAGTGCAAGCAAGTCGGAGGTTATACAAAGAGAAGATGACGTACAACTCACCTTTCTTAGTTATTCTGGAAAGAAAGAATAAATACACAAATCGTAGATAGACTTTATATACACGCTCCCATTTCTAATAATTCGAAAGACTATCTTACATTTTACTAGCTAGAGTGGAATTCGAACTTCCTATACTTGACATTGGTCACTCATTAACTCGACAATGTTGAAGATGACTAGATGTATACCGGAGCCTCGCCCCAACTTTTTCCGGCAAATAGACATACAACTTCTCGAAGGGACCAACATACGAAGCGAGAGATGACTAATGGTAGGAGGATGTAGTTGAGGGATCAAAGGAAAGGTCGGACTCATTTGAGATGTCTGTTGTATTTAGAAGAATTAAATTTTGCCATCTAAAAAAGATTTTTTAGATTGACGGCACAACTTGTTGTCCGTCTCCAACAACCTCCGTGTAAAATGATTTGATTTTATAAAACGATAAAATTTAAGACAGTACAAAAGCAGAGAATAAAATTCAGTAAAAAGCATGAAAATCGAGAATAGAAGAAAGATATCTGTTTCCTCACTCGACGATGGCGACACTAACGCCATCGCTCTTCTCCCTAAACTCCACCTTTCCCTCCTCTTCGCCTTCACTCTCCTCTCTCCACCGCCGCCACTGCCTCCCCAAGGCGAACCCATTCCTCAGAATCTCAGTAACCCATCACACGGAGCTCTCAAACATGGGCGGGAGGAGGAGAGGGGCAGCGTTGGTAGTCCGCGCCGGTCCCCCGAGTACTACCAGTCTCATCTTTGCCTTTGTATTCCCTCTCTCTCTCATTATCGGCACCATCATCGCTTCCATCCGCATCGCTGACCGCCTCGACGAGCAGTATCTCGAAGAGGTAGGGCTCTTGTTCTATTTTATTGATGGTTGCACTTATAAAATTGAGATATATTCGTGGGTTACGTTTCCCCCACCATATGTTTAATTAAAATGCTTGTCTGGCTTTCGGTTTGTGTATTGGAGGCAGCGGTGCCAATCCATGTATACTACTAGCTATCGGATTTTGTTCTATAATGGATAAGGTCTGTACGTATCGCTATGAACATGATTACAGATGATGATCCAAGTTTCCAAACCAAAATCACATCTATTTCTCATGAAGTAAGTTCAGCGACTTACTCGTGTTCTTGTGCTTATGGGTATTCATTTATACTAGTACCCGTCTACACATGCTTCTGGGATACGCTAGTATACACACAACCCGTAGGAGGTAATCCTACAATATATTAATAATTCATATTTTATAACATTTGATTTGACATTTCTGTTCGATAGATTGCCGCGTGGTTTAGATTAAATAACTTAAAATAAATGCCAGAAGCTGTAGTTGCAGGTGGTTTATACTTTATGTTATTTCATTATTATGTTGTTATAATGGTTGTTCTAAAAAGAGTATTGGAATACCACTCTAGATCTTGTTAGTTTAATTGATTGGGGATCTATCAGGGGCTAACAAATTGGGTTTGATTGGGATTTCATCATGGTTTCTTATTTTTGTTGATATGCCACAATATTTAGGTGTTTATTTTTATTACTCGTGTTTGTTGTTTTTTCTGTCCATGCACTTTTTTTGACTCCGCACCTATGTAAGGAGGGATGTGCTTCTCACTAACAAGTTTTTATCTTTCACCAACATGGTAATCTAGTAGCAATCCTAGATTGGTAATAGATACCCTGCTAACTTATGTCTAACCCTAATCCCTCCATTAACCAACACTAGCTAGCTCTTCTTGGAGTCTCTCTTTCCAATCTCATTGTTGACACTTGCATTTTAGGGAGATGCCACCGGTGATCACCTTGCCGCATGCTTTAGATTTATCAGTGCCTACCTCAACAACACATACATGATGACCCCCAGCATCCCATTTCGTCCTAGTGATGATATTGTTGTTACTAGCAGTGTCCTCTGCTTAATATTTAACTATCACCAAATTTCAGATAAATCTCAATTTCACCATCTTATGACATTGAAACCCAAAATGCTTTTTCTTTCCTCGATTTTTCCGATATGTTGGTAACATTTTGTCAAAACGTGCAAGATTTCCCAGATTTCACCACATTTTTATTGTATGATTGTAGAAAATGGTTATTTCTGGTGCTTCGTTGATGAGTTTTCTCGTGCTTATAAGAAGCATGTGATTTACATTTTGTATGTTGCATCATAATCATTAGATCTCAAGAAAAAATAGCAGATACTAGTATATAAATCTGACTAGATCCTAAATAAAGAACATATGGGAAACCATGGCTTGAAAATTTGTCAAATTTCCGCAAAATTTTCTGAAATTTTGATTTCATGAAGTGCGAACTTGACATCCAACAGGTTTCCCTTTCCAGAATTACCAATGAAATGCCAACGAAATATCGATGGAAATGTGAAGAAATATGGTGAAATGTCAGCGAAATGGGAGAAATCAACAACTTATTTGTTCCACTTTTGAAAGGAAAAGGGGTGCGATATCAAGGAGGGGACTACCAAAAAACATTTATATATTCACAAAATCAATCCCATAAATTACGAAGACCAAGAAACCTGAAGGCTTATAGCATGTTCATGTTTATTCTCCATTTACTATCTCTCCCTCCGAAAATTTCCCCATTTAGAGGGAGCCACATGGAATAGAGAAGCTGCAATCCAACCTTGGTGGGCCAAACATCCTTTGAAACATGGCATTCAAAGAAGAGACCAACTCTACATTCGTTAGTTAGCAACTGATCCCTCCTTTGAAGCCACACGAATACTCTGACACGTAACAACACCTTCCACCCCAAAATATGGCTGTCTTGATTTGAAGCAACCCCAAGATTGAAGACCATCATTGAGTAAAAGGCCCTATATGCCTTCTGCACCATAAAATGTTTAGCTGCCCAGGTTCTCTGTCTGAAACTTCCCTCCTCCTGATGCAAATGAAAATTTCGGCGACGACAAAAATTAAATTTGATCGGTGGAGGTTGTTTGGTAGAAGAAAATGGAGGGGTTGAGAAAAGAAAACTCGTCGGAAAATGAGAGATTTGAGGAAGAAGAAGCGCGTAGATCGCGTAGGGGAGAGAGAGAGAGACGAGAGAGAGAGATAAATCTCAAATTTTATATCAATTGAACTGTCTAAAACAATAGACCTTCATCCCTTTATATAGGAGGGATGAGATTACAAAAATAGAAATCAAATTCAAATTCAAAATGACTTATCCTAATTTAACTAACTAATTGATTTGAATTAACTTCAAATCTCTAACTAATTAATTGAGATCACAGGCGATCTCGTTTATTTAATTAAAAACACGATTACTCAAATAAACGTAAATAAAATTAACGGATAAAAATTAAATAAATGCAGCCCTATATTTCCATTTCACGCTGCATCACCCCCCCAAAATATATCTCTGGTAAGATCTAGATTAGAAGAAAAAAATCCACAAATCATTGTATGCCAAAGAAGTACAAAATTGAGGTAGCTAGCCGGCCATCCTCCTCCTGGCACTCACAAATAGGGCGATTTACATTATACACCAAAGCAAACATACAAATGAAAAGTACCTTACTCACTCCATGCACCGTCCAATCATCTCTCCAGAAGCAATATATACAACCATCACCCAAAACAAGTTTTATGAACGGGGCCACACGAGGAAGAACCGAACAAATGCCCTTCGAAAGTTCAAAGGTGCATTTACTGCTCCAACCTGAACAGAGAGATCTAGAGGAATCCTGTAAATAGAGCGAAACATCTTGTAGAATTGGTCATATTCGCCTCCCTAAATGCGAGTCACCACTAAACCAATAACACTTCATTCATCTTTTCCAAACTAATAATTTTGAGGCCTTCATCCTCTTCCTTGTGCATTATGGTCTTCCATTCCACAAATGCATCCCCTGTGACTGCCCAAAAGAAGCCGAAAGAATCATCTCATTGATGTCTCCAGCCTCCCCCTAACCCTTAGTATCTATAATGTGCATAGAAAGGAAAAAAGGATGATAACACAAACCAAAAATGCCTTCAAAAGCATACGATTGCCAACCACCCATCGAAAGACATGCATACCAACTCGCCAACTTTTGCTCGATCTTCTCGATCACGTGCAATCAATCTGGCTGCTTTAGCTTGCCACCAACCTGAGGTAAACCAAAGTATAATAGCGGGAGGGCTACCTGCTGCATCGAAGGACAACCCCATAGGCACTAACCTCTTCTATGCTCACTCCAAAGGGAACATACTCTAACTTAGCATGATTATTCACAACAAAAGGAAGAAATACCAACATAGCATGATTGATTCGTAGTTTAGAGACCACCCCAAAAAAATCAAGCACGATGGCCATTCCATAAAAATGGTCACGTCGACATATTAAAGGATCATCAACTGATGCAGACAGAAAATTCCGACGGTGAAAGATTAAATTTGACGGTGGAAATATTTGGTGGAGAAGAGATTAGAGGGTGGGAGGAGAAGAGCGCACCGGTTGCGTGAGATTTCAGGGATGAAACGCGAAGATTGCTGAGAGGGAGAGAGGCAAAAAGAAATAAACTCGATTTTAATATATTATGAACTGTGCCTTACAATAGACTACCATCCCCTTTATATAAGAGAGGAGGAATTACAAAATTAGAAATCGAATTCAAATAAAATCCTAATCGTTCCTAATTGATTCTAAGCGATTTTAATTGACTCTTAACTGATTTTCTACCAAAAACGCTGAGATTACAATCTCAATTTATTTAATTAAAATAAAGCAAACTACTTAAATTAACTAATTAGGGATGAAATTCCCTAATTTGAAAAATGACCAAATTAGTATGCTTCTTCAATTCGGGTTGCCCTATCACTTTGGGAATAATTGCATCAATTCTCCCCTGCTTGAAAAATTCGTCTCCTGACGAACTGCTCGATCTTCATTCCGCTGATGGAGAATTTCATCTGGATTGGTTGAGTAGATAACCCCCATTTTGATCATTTTCCATGTTACGTTTACAATTTCTTTGCACCAAGGGGCATGACTGCAAATGTTCTATCCATTCACTTAAAATATACCAATAACATAATTTACCCTCCAATTGGCTCCTTATATAAAAATTATTGTGAGGAGGGGCCTGCTTGTAAAATTTTCAAATTATCTCATCCCTTATTTTAGGGGATCTGATTGAAGAGGAATCCCCCACCCTTGTTAGGTTCCTCTCCTCTTCAAGTATCATCGACGGTTGTTTCGTGATGGGAGCACCAATCGGCACGTGGAGCGACGATGTTGGCAGCAATAACCTCCTCGGAGACAACACCGTGGGTAGAGGAGGTGCATAGGTGGTGCCCAGGCTGCACGTGAGTGGTGGATACCGCATGAGCGGTCACACGAGCAACGTGGAGTCGCGCAAGGGCGACGTCGACGGGGGCTGCGCAAATTGTGCGCCCAAACTTGGAAGTCGACGATGATGATGACGTTTGTTGTGCACACATGAGCTCCTCCGACTGCAGCTGCTGCTTTGAACCCCTCAAGCTCTAGGGCACTGCTTTGCACTTTCAAAGACCCAACAATGGAAGAATGGGGTCTTAACCCCCATAGGAACCTTAGGGATGGGTTCTCTTGTCGTGTAGACAGTAACCGTGATAGAGGGGGCCTTCGGGACAACAACTTCAACCTCTAAAAAATTGATGATTTCATATTCTTCCCCAATAGGATCTTCATCAAATATGGGCCCAAAATCTTCCTTTTCTTCGTGTATTACTATTGTGTCAAATAAACCTTCATCTTGAACGAAAGTACCTTCGTTTTCTTGATCAAAAGCAGGTTGTACAATGACTTCATTGATTTGATTTTAATGTCGTCGTGTGAATTTTCATCGATTAATACATCCAACCATGCTTGGACTTTGAAGCTTGATATAAGGCGTTTCTTGAACTTCCTCGAACGCGAGCGTGAATACGAGCCATGGGGGAGATGACTTAGATTGAATTGCATCCTCCAATATGCGATCGGATCATCGAATTGTAAGAACGATTCGGTTGCCATGCTCTGATACCAAATGATGCAAACAGAAAATTCCAACGATGAAAGATTAATTTTGACGGTGGAAATCTTCGGTGGAGAAGAGATTAGAGGGTGGGAGAAGAGAAGAGCGCGTCAGTTGCGTGAGATTTCGGGGATGAAACGATAAGATCATTGAGAGAGAGAGAGAGAGGAAGGCAAAGAGAAATAAACTCAATTTTAATATATTCTGAAATGTGCCTTATAATAGACTACCATCCCCTTTATATAACAGGGGAAGGAATTGCAAACTTAGAAAGAAATTCGAATTCAAATAAAATTCTAATCGATCTTAATTAACTCTAACCGATTCTAATTGATTTTTAACTAATTTTATCTACAAAAAACATTGAGATTACAATCTCAATTTATTTTTTTTTGACGCTAAAAAAAGGGGGACGCACTCGATGGTGCTCGCCCCGATTTATTAAGAAATTAAGGAGAACTTACAGGCGACACGCGTACAGGAGACAAACAAAGATAATACCAGGAGGTATCGAGATCGGATACCCCCGCTAAAGTAAGAAATCCCTACACATCAGTCCAATCACGAATGAGACGCGAAGCCGAAATTAGAACGTTCTCGGAGTAAAATCTCTGACGTGCAAAGAGGGCCTCATTTCTCCCAATCCAGATGCTCCAAAGCCGCGCAATAGCAGAAAGCAGGTCCGTCCTCGCCCTAGCCCGAGATGAAACCAAACTGTCGCAGAACGAAGAAGAAGACGACACGTCAAGCCACTCCAGATCTGCCCAAATGCCATGGGTTCTGCCGCATCGAAAGAATAAGTGTTCGATAGTCTCCGCCTCCAAGTCACAAAGCCCACAGATAGAGCTTACGTTGGGAAATATCGAGGCGCACCGGCTACGAGTCAACAAACGGCCACGCTGAAAGAGCCACAGAAAAATACCTATACGTTCGGGGATCCCGAGGCCCCAAAAGAATTGACAATCCCAAAAAAGAACAGCATCGGCCGCATCAGGAGGAGGAAGGATAGCACGGTAAGCCGCACGAGTGGAGAAGGAGCCGTCCTTCCAAAGCAAATGGTCACGACCGACCAAAGGCGTGGGAGCGCCATCGTGAATAGCCAATAGAGCGAAGAAATCCTTCTGCCGCCGATCAGAGAGATTAGCCACGAAACTTGGGCCCCATGAAGCACTATCCCAGCAAGAGGCCACCTTGGAATCCTTATCCGCCGCCAGGGCGAACAGACGGGGGAATATCTCCTGAAGAGGACCCCTCCCAGTCCAATCATCGCCCCAAAAGCGGATCAAGGAACCGTCCCCCATCTTAATTCCAAATAGGGAGCGGTTGCGAGAAAGGGAATTAACAATGGCACGGGTGAAAGAGGAAGGGGAACTCCTCTGGCGACCGCCGGGATCAAAGAGCCTGTCCACTCCCACCGCCTCCCGCAAGAAGTTCAACATAAAATTTTCCTTTCGGCCCCAAAGTCGAGCCACCCATTTGAGCAAGAGGGCCTCGTTAACGACCTCCAACCTTCTCACGGCCAGCCCCCCTCCTGCTTCGGCCGAGTAACCTCGTCCCAGCGAACCAAGTGCACCCCCCTCCTCCCCTCCCCCTTCTTACCCCAAAGAAATCTTCGAAGACACGAATCCATCCTCCGTCTGATCCCCTTTGGCATACCTTTAACAGAGAAAAAATAGATTGGGATCGAAGACAATACATATTTGAGAAGAATCAATCGCCCACCGTGCGAAAGAATGGCCGCGCGCCACCCGGCCAAGAGAGATTCGAGCCTTTCCACCACCGCCTGCCAGTCACGTATGCGAGCACGCCCCACCGTCAAAGGAAGCCCCAAATAGTCCAAAGGAAGAGCGCCCACAGAGCAGCCCAAGATCCGCGCATACTCCGCGACCTCATCCCGCGAAATGTTGAAAGGGACCATAGAGGATTTATCATGATTTATGAGGAGGCCCGAGGCCTCGCTGAAGAGCTCTAACGTGGTAGCCATACCAGCCACATCCGAAGCATCGCCCTCAATAAAGCATATCGTATCATCAACGAATTGAATAATAGGGACATGGTATGGACCAAGAGAGCACCCGCGGTCGAATCCCCCGCCGAGGCTGGAAGAAGCCCCCAGCCATGCGCCCGTTGATAAGAAGCGAGAGAGAGGCCGTTGAAACGCATCGACGCACCCACGAGATCCACAACGATGGAAAGCCTCTCCTCTTCAGAACAGACCAAAGAAATCGCCAATCCAATGAATCGTACGCCTTCGTGAAGTCAATCTTCCATAGAAGCCCCCTAACGCCGGTCTTGTTCCATGCGTGGATAATCTCCGAAGCCACCGCATAGCAGTCACAAATTTGCCGCCCCCGAACAAAAGCCGCTTGAGTAGGCGAGATGAGAGAGTCAAGAAGCGGAGCCAGACGCCGAGCAAGCACCTTCGCAATGATAAGGTATATGGCATTGGAAATGGAGATCGGCCGATAGTCCTCGATACGGTTGGCGGACGATGCCTTGGGAATGAGAACAATAAGAGCCCTGTTAATTTTGTCAAACCCGTGGTTCCCATCACAAAATTCACGGGCAACATCCAAAACGTCATGAGAGAGCACATCCCAAAACTCCCAGTAGAAAGAAATAGGGAAGCCATCAGGGCCCGGCGCCGCGTCGGAGTTGAGAGCCCATACAGCCTCCTTCAGCTCCTCCATAGAAATAGGTCGAATGAGGCCCAATGCATTTTCCTGCTGGAGCGTGCTAGCCCCACCACCCGACCAACGCCACACACGCGCAGACCGACGCCCGAACCATTCCTTAAAATAGGCCACGGAGGCGTGGCCCAATTCCCGCTCCCCCTGGACAAGGTTGCGATTAATCAGCATCGAAGAAATAGAATTAGAACGTCGCCGACCGCTCGCAACTCTGTGAAAAAAGGCGGTGTTGGCATCGCCTTCTTTCAACCACCGCATCCGAGAACGCTGACGCCACTCAACGAGGCGTTTCCGATCCTCCACCTTCACCGTGTCCATGGCCGCCGCGCGCTCAACCAGCTCGTCCGCAAACAAGTCCCTGTCGTTCTCAATGCGATCAAAGCGCAAAATCACCTCGTCGGCCGCCAGGCGAGTAGCAATACGTGTAGAACATGTTCCCTTCTTAAAAGACGCCAGTATCCTTCTGAGAGACGTGAGTTTGAGGTGAAAACGGCAAGCGGCACTGCCCGTGGAATTATCCTGATTCCAATGATTTCGAACCAAATCCCTAAAGCCAGACTCCAGAAGCCAAGAACGCTCGTAACGGAAGATGCCACGAGGCCGAATATCATCCCCAGCCGTCCAAATAATGGGGTTGTGGTCCGAGAAGGATCGCGGTCTAGAAGAAACCTCACAAAAAGGAAATGCCTCCATCAAAGTGTTATTCGCCAAAAAACGATCAATCCGCGACCGCGAGTAGTTGCTCCGCCACGTGTATGAAATGTCATTTGGGACTAGCGGTTCAAGAGCCAGATCATTAGTAAAGTCCCAAAAATCGGAGGAACTCGGGTCCTGACCACCGCGACCCCGAGGGCGATCCTGCGAATACAAAGTGACATTGAAGTCCCCCCCCAACAGCCAAGGCACGTCGCCCAAAACGTTAGCGTCCTCGCGTAAGTCCTCCCAAAGCTCGCGGCGAGAAATATGACAAATAGGGGCGTAAGCACAAGTAAACGCCATAAGAGTATTTGAGACACAACAATTCAATACCACCGAGAGGGAATGACGACCCATCCACATGGAAGAGAATGAAAACCGCGACGAACGCCAAGCCACAATAGCACCACCCCTAGCACCAGTCGCATCCAAGGCACGGAAGACATTAAGATGACCAGCGCCAAAAGACCTCCATAAGTCCTCATCCAACGCAGACAACTTCGACTCCTGAATGAAAATGATATCACAGTCCCATTCCACAAGACGCGTTCCCAAAATGCGCCGACGATCAGGGTCCCCCAGACCACGCACGTTCCAGGACAAAATCTTCATTAAACAAAAATGAATCCCAAAAAAACCCAGCGAGGCAGAGAGTCATCATAGACCGCCAGGGGAGCGGTCCTCAATCTGGAAGAGGCCCGCCGCCTCCGCCACCGCATCGCGCAAGGACTGACAAGAAGATAGCATAGAGGTTCCAGAGCGAGAAAGCCGCCTTCGAGAATAGCTCCTTCCATAGCGGGACGAAGGAGTTTGTCCCGCAATCACAGCATCATCATCCGTGGGGGTCGCCACCTCCCATTCGGCCGAGGATGGGGGTGGGAGAAGCAAGGTCTCCCCCGCATCGGACGGTGGAAAAGCCTGGACTTCACCACCAAAAATAGAGTCCTGCGTCCGCGACTGCACCGACAGAGGAGGTTGCACATAGAGGCCTCCGTTCATGTCTTCCAGATGAAATTCGAGAGAGAAAGGCACTGAGGTGATGGGCCGGGGACACAAGACATCGGCTCCCCAAGAAAGATGATCCGAGAGCGAATAAGGATCCGATAGTAGCTGCTCCGAGAAAGCCCTCTGGGGAGCCCAAATACTGGTATCAAGTGGGTCCCAAGGGAGAAATGTCTTGTGCGTGCAGTGATCCACGTGAGAAGTACCCGCCGACAATAAGGGAGTATCAGGGGGAGGCGGATCGTTCTCGGGAGAATCATAAGCCACCAACTCGCATATAACACCGCATGCTTGAATGCCCCGAGATGCCTCTTCGCAAACACGTGAGCAATTTCCCATGCATGGTGACGCTTCAAATACATCCCTGAAGGGCGCCACGTGGCAGGAAGAAAACCAACCGACACTCGTCCCCGCCGAAACCTGCACCGGAGAAGCCGAAGGGACCCCCGACAGGTCCGCCGAAAGAGGATGGGGAGCCTGCATCGCCGCCGTCGACCGAAAGAAGAACTCAATCTTGAAGGTCCAACGACCCAGGGACATCGTCTCCATGAGGACCTTGCCTGTCATCTCGTCAATGAAGGCTGAAGAGCCTTCAACCAGAACACGGGTGCACTTCCAGTCGGCCCCAGGGGTAAGGCCATCGTCAAGAATGGCAAGGACTTGCCCCCACCGGCGAGCAGCTTTCGAGAGAGCATGGATCGTCCGAGAGAGGAAAGGCACCCCCCTCACCTCCGCGACACAAACCTTCGTGGTGGAAAGAGCACCATCGGCCACCCGCAATCTCCGCCACAAGACCCCGGAGATATCATGGAGTCGAAGAAGGTTCTCCCGTTGATCCGGGGAAAGCCCTCGAACGCAGCAGCGTCCCGCATCGAGGATGACGAAGTCACCAACAAAAGCTTCGCCCAAGAAGTCCAACGTACGAGCACGAATGTTCGCCCATCCATCACCAGAGTTCTGCAAAACCCCCACCACCGCAGCCCCCTTGAGGTCTAACACCCGATTCCCTTGCAGCCGTCCCTCGCCTCCCTTAGGCTCCGAAGTCCCGCCGTCTGGTGCCGAAAGCACCCTCGCCCTTCCCCTATCAGAAGCTTCCCCCGACTCCTCCACCAGCTTAACCGGCCCCGTTCCGACCTCCCTGCCCTCCTTCATCTTGGCCTCTTCGTCCAATACGTCCACCGACTCACCAACCGCTCCAACCTCCGCCCCGCCGCCTGACCCGCTTCCCGCCTGCACCCCATGCAACGGTCCCCGAGGAGAGACAGGATCACCCGACAAGTCCGCAGCACCTGCACCACTAGCGCCTACCACCTGAGCATAAGATCGAGAGTCGCGACCCCCATGCAAACCATGCGCACTCCACCGCACCGCCGAACTCGTTGTAGCCAAGTGCGGCCGTCCAGCAACGCCTGCCGAGCTCGGTGGAGCCAAGTGCGACCGTCCAGCAACGCCCGCCAAAGACCAGCAGGAGGACCTCCGATGGCCTGGCTTGCCACAGAGAAAACACCGAGGGGGGACGCTGCATTCGAAGGCAATATGTCCACGAACATCACAGCGGAAGCAGCGCTTACCCGGCTTAGCACGAGAGACACAAACCCACGCACCATCAACCTCCCCAGGCTCGAAGACAATCCCGGAACCAGGAGCGCGAGAAGGACCACCGTCGCGAGAAGGACCACCGTCCGAGCGACGGAGCTCGTTCGCCATAGAGCCCTTCGCCTGACCGCCCTTCGGTCGCCACGCCTTTTGCTTCCCAGACAGCCAGCGCTCCCCAATATTCCTTCGCGCTCCAGCACCCCTTCGTTCTTCACGCGCCCTCCGCTCGCCACTTGCCCTTCGCTCCCCAGTCGCCCTTCGCTTCCCACTTCGCTCCGCTCTTCTCCCCCTTCGCTCGCCACTTGCCCTTTGCTCCCCAGTCGCGCTTCGGTCCCCGCTTCGCTCCGCACCTCGCTTCCCGCTACGCTCCGCACTTCCCATTCTTCCTAGTGCTTAATCTCAATTTATTTAAATAAAATAAAACAAACTACTTGAATTAACTTATTAGGGACGGAATTCCCTAATTTGAAAAATGATTATTCAATCTGGGTCGCCCTATCACTTTGGGAATAATTGCATCATCAACCCTAAGGGCTTGTTTGGTATGTGGGTTTAGGTGGGTTAAGCTGGTAGCAGGTAACCCATTTTTGGGTTTTGGTGTTTGGATAGAGGGTTAAACTGGGGGTGGGTTAGAAGTGTGTTTATTGTGATATGATTGGATTGAAGTTTGAAAAAGTGAGTAGTTATTATGACGTGATTGTATTGGAGTTTGAAAAAGTGAGTAGAAGTGGAGTAGTTTATAATTTTTATATGACATGATGGTATGATATACTATTTTTTGATGGAATTGATGATGGGGAATTGATTTATTTATTTTTTTAAAAAGATAAAAAGTGGGGCCCACTGGGAGCCGAACGACACCTAAAACTAGCTGGGAAACCGTCCTCCATTGCCTTATTGATCACCCTCGGTAGGGCATCAACAACGGGACCAAAAATCAATTGTGCAATCATCAACCTAGTCTAACCCCTCTCCATGGATGGAAAAATCTACCCTCCTGCATACCATTCACCGAAATAACATAAGAGGAAATTACCCACACATCTTTTTATCTAATCAATCTACTCTCCCGGATAGCCTTTATGGTGAAGGACTGCTTAAATGAATCTCCAATCCACACAATACAAGGCTTTAAAAAGTTAACCTTCACAAAGTCCTTTGGTCCTTTTCTTCCACTCAGCAATAATTTCTGAGGCCACCACAACCCCAATAATTTTTTTAAGCCAAAAGGAGGAAACACCTTTTCAAAAAAAAGGGAAACATGCGATGGTGTCCACCCTAAAAATATTAATATAGAGAAGTAGGAAAATACTTGTAGAAGCCAAAACTAAAAGAGAGTTTTGGCAAGAGAGGTTACATTTTCAATACAGAAATGCTGTGAACTAAAAATAGAACTATTCCGGGTGCGCCACAATGCCCAGTCAACCACTATAGGGAGGAGATGCTCTTTCTTTGGTTTAATCTTCTCAGCAAAAATTGAGTCCAAAAAGCCGTCCAAGCTTGAAGTGTTTAGCCAGGCAATATGAAGCTCCATCCACAATCTTGATGTCCTCGTGCAGTGGAAGAACGTGTGCTCCAAGGTCTCACTCTCCGTGTTGCAGAGTGGACACACGTCTTGGACACCTTTGAAAAATCTTGCACATAGATCTCTTGTAGTGATTCGCTTTCTTCTGAATAACCTCATAAAAACTCCTATTCTACTCGGGAGTTTCATGCTCCAAATGAGTTTGCAATCACAGTTCATATTCCCTCCCACCAAAGACAGGGATCTGACTACACCTATACAGGCTCTCTTTACTGGTCCTTCCAAACCCAATGGTCTCGTCCCTTCATCGGGCCCTCCACTCTATTCAGGCTTTCCAAAAGCAAAATGAAATCTTCCACAACTGATCTCTAAAGCCTGACAGAAACGACGACCTCCAGCCCCTCTCGACTCAGCAGTCTGCAATATGTGCCACATGTTCCATTGCAAGTGCAAAAATCTGAGGGATGCGATTAGCAAGCATTCTTGATCATGTCTAGTCGTCTGTCCAAAAGGCAAAGGAGCCCCCATTACCAAGGACTGATATGAAAAGATCTGTAAAACGAGGCATTACTGACAATATTCCCTTCGAGAAGGCCGTAGGGAATATGGGATGATTCATCAAAATACTTCCAATGGCTGGGATATTGTAAATACTGCGGATAAGTTTGCAACTAAGGCTTTCATCTCTTCCCCACAACCTACTCACCCACTTTAGAAGGAGGGCCTCATTCATTGATTCAAGGCGGTGGACTTTAAGACCGCTTGAAGACTTGTCCTGAGTAACTACATCTCAGTCTACGAGGTGGATGCCTGAACCCTCCTACCTTGACTTTCTCCAAAAGAATCTCTTCATGATCGACTTAACCCGCTGGTGAATACCTACCGGAAGAAGTCCTTCCGATAAGAATAAAACTAAAATGGTTGAGAGAGCCGCTTTTAAAAGGATCAAACGTCCTCCATGAGACAACATCGATGCTTTCCAGCCCGCTAACTTTCTCTCCACCTTCTCAATCAAGGGTAGCCAGTTGACCATCACTAGCCTGTCACGATAAACCTATATACTGAATAGGTAAAGAACCTCTTGCCGTCTTGAGTTCCACATTGCATTCCTGGGCCTCTAGTTCATTCATTTCAAAAGGAAGAATCATGGACTTACCGTGATTGAGCACAAATTTAGAAAGCTCACCAAAGATCTCGAGCATTGTAGCCATCGCCTTAGCTTCCTCTCCGCCTCGCTCAATGAAAAAGATAGTATCATCAGCACACTGGAGGAGTGGAATCTAGATGCCATTTATGTAGTACCCTTTTGTGATCTCCTGTTGAAGAACTTGTTCTACCATAGACAATAGAACATCTGTTGCAATAATAAAGAGCATAGGCATAATGGGCCAACCCTGTCGCACTCCCCTTTGAGGTTGGAAGAAACCTCCCTCCGGACGACCATTGACAAGCACTGAGTACGAAGGAGTGTTGATATATTGTTTCATCCATGTTTTCCAGATATCTGGTCAACCCCTCTTTGCAAGCGCTGACAGAGAAAACGCCAATCAAGCGTGTCATATGCCTTGGAGAAGTCCAAAAAGCTGATTGCAATGGCGAAACAGTGTAATCTAAGACTCTGTTCAGTCGGGTTGCTAGCACCCCGACAATAATCAAATAGAGGGCGTTGGATACGACAATCGGGCGATAATCTCCTATATTCGGAGCCGCCTCCTTTTTGGGTAACAAGAAATGGGGGCTCTGTTGATCTTTTCCAAACCTGCATTATGAACAACAAACTCCATCATAACCTCCATAACATCTTTCCCTACCACATACCAAAATTCTTCATAGAAATACACAGGAAAATCATCAGGTCCAGGCGTACCCTCCACATTCAGACTCCAGACTGCTGCTTTTACTTCTTCCTTTGTGAAGCTCAAGACCAAACTGTCAGAATGTTCCCTAGAAGGATGGCTCGCACTCAATCTTGTCCACCTCCACCTCCACTGTCCGCCCTCTGATCTTCTTGAGAAATCTCGGAAATGATCCGCAATTGCTCTTCCCATCTCTTGATCCCCTTCCACTCATCTGTCGTTCATTTCAATAGCTCTTACTAAATTGTGCATGCATTGCATCTTCCACTAGCCAATCTATGGAAATACGCTGTGTTAGCATTCTCATCTTTGAGCCAAGAGCGGCGTGATCACTGATCACTGCCTCCACTTCTCTACCCTTTTTATCTTCAGAAGAGATGATACCTTTTGCTGTCAATCCTTCTCTGGGTTCCTCTGATGTGAGATCTCTCTCATCTTCATACCCATCAAGTCTACGCACCTCTTATTCAGCTGCGGTTCGTCTCCTTTCCTCTCTAACTTCTTGAACTGACAATGCCTGGTATGGAGGGAAGTCAACTTCTGGGTTATGCGTGCAACCACAGTTCATGTACATTCTGAATTGGCCAATGGTTTGACACTAACTCTTTAAAGTTTTCTTCTTAGACCCATGCCCGTTCAAACTTAAAAAACCATGGGGACCATATCCTCCCCGGAGTCCCACACAATGGGGGTGTGATCCGATGTAGAGCGAGTCCTTGCCGAAGCTGGGCAAAGAGGAAAATATGTATGTAACTCCGGTGATGCCAGGAATCGGTCAAGGCTGGAGTGCGGGCCGGAACTTCTCTAAGTGAACTTTGTATCCGCAACGTCCATCACCTCCAGGTCCAGATCAGTAATCAGCTCCGCGAAATCCATCGAACCCGGATCTGGGCCCCTCAAAGTATAGGGCAGTCTGAAGACAACATGGTGACATTAAAGTCCCCTCCCACAAGCCAAGCCATATCCTGATACGAGCTCCTTGTTTGCCACTACTCAACCCACAATTTTGTCGTACGAGAAGGTTATTGAGGACCATAGACGCACGAAACCGCTACTCTTGTGCATGACCTAAGGTTCTTCAGTTCGATTGTCAAAACAAATCTTCCTTTCTTCTCTGAAACAAAAGAGAAAAGCGAGCCCTTCTAGCATCAACTGTTCTATAATCCACCCAAGTATCTACTCCCAAGTCCAACAACTTCTAGATCACAGTCGGACAAGATGGATGCTTTGTCTCCTGAAGCGTCAACACATCACAATTTCAGTCCCTTAGAAGAGCCCCTACTGAGACTCTCTTCTATGGGCCACCCATACCTCTTACATTCTAGGTTAGCAGCTTCATTTATGCAAAAAATTTTCACCCATGGTTGGAACCACACCCGCCGAAGTTGCTACCTTCAATTTATCTAATGAGCATACCTCACTTGCAACCTTTGTCTTTGTAGTGCACTTTTGTGTCCAATATCTCTTTAGTTTTCCACCAGCTCCTCTATCTTCCCTCGAAGAGGATGAAGCCATTTCTAGGAGTGCAATAACCACCAGTGACTATACGGGTGTAAACCGTCGAGGGAAGGGGGGGTTCGACATCCAATTTAGCTACATATTGGTCCAAGCCTCCACACGTACCAAATCCCTCCTTGATCACATACTGACTTACATCAGCATGGTGCTGGGTTCTCGTTTCTTCCTCCTCCAACTACATCAACCCAGTTATCAGTGTTAAAGGAATGTCTTGCGACAAGCTCTCCACAGTCCTCGTGATGCCAAACACCACCATCTCTGGCAAAATGCCTTGCGACATGTCCTTTGTTTTCGTCGCAAGGTGAAGGCCTTTTTGGAGCTTATAACAAGCTCCAATGGGGCTCCCGTCAGGGTAATCAGGACGGAGTTCACGGCCAGGGAGAGCTCTTCCATCTGGTTACTCGTAACTAGGTCACCTTCGGTTCTTTTCCACACCCAAATACTTGGACATGAAATCAAGAAACAATAGCCCACAACCCCCTAGCCCAACTAGAGTTAGGGCTCTGACTATCTGATTCTCTCATTGGAACTAGATTCCACGAACCTACGAGGAGGCTATACAAGACATTTAGTGGCATCTTGCAATGGAGGAGGAAATGACTGCGTTACAATCACGTGTCATGTAGAGTTTAGTCCCAGTTCCCCTTAAGGCATCTATTGTCAGTTGCACGTCGGTGTTCACCATGAAACATCGAACATATGGTACACTAGATCGTTATAAGGAGAGGTTTGTTGCACGAGGGTTACCCATACATATGGGGTGGACTATATGGAAAGGCCTTAAATGTCGGTTTCGGTCACCATTTCGGTATCGACCAAAACAGAATTTCGATGGAATTTCGGTGGAACTTCGACCGAAATTTCGGTCATTTTGGTCATTTTTTGTACTAGGACCCCCATATTTCGGTCATTTCGGTCGAATTTCGATTTCGACTGGATATCGATATTCGACAGAAATTCGACCGAATTTCACTGAAATTTGAGGCCATGCTATATGGATACCTTCTCATCGGTGGCCCGCCATTCTACATTTTGGGTTCTTCTTACTGTTGCTGTGGTGCGAGATTGACCATTGTTTTAGCTTTACGTCAAGAATTCATTTCTCTATGGTGATCTCCAAGAGGAAGGCTACATGCAACAATCGACATGGTTTGTTGCTGAGGGGGTCTGTCAACAAGTTGTAGACTTCATAAGGTTATCTATGGCGTTAAGCAAAGTACAAGAGCATTGTTCCTAAAACTCTCGAACTTGATTGAGCAGAAAAGGTTCACATGGTCAAATGCAGATCACTCGCTGTTTGTTCAGAGAACCAAGGAGGTACAATTGTTATTATGGTTTATGTTGATGATATCATTATTACATGAGATGACATGCATGGGATTAACAAAGCTGGGGAATTCCTTGGGTAACAATTTGTTACCAAGGATCTTGGTCCATTACGATACTTCCTGGGATTTGAGTTCGTCAGGAACCAATATGGTTTTGTGAAATACTTCCTGGGATGTTATTGATCTTTTAGCAAAAACAAGCATGAGTGGGTGTAGACATACAACTACTCTTTTGGATCCCAGCATGAGGCTATATGATGATGATACCGAGGAAGTGTATAAGAGGAGATACATAGAGCTGGTTGGAAAACTACTTTATGTTACAATCACCAGACCATATATCTCATTTGCTGTTAGTCAGGTTAGCCAGTTCATGGAGCAATCGAGACATGTACATATGGTTGTTGTTCACATGATTCCGAGGTACTTGAAGTCATCTTCAGATGCAAGAGTATTTTTTGAGAAAGGGACATCTCTCAATGTCTCAACTTGGACATATGCAGACTCTACATGATATCCTAAGGACAGAAAGTCTACCTCAAGCTTAGTAGTATTTGTCGGTAGCTCTTTAGTATCTTGTAATAGCAAGAAACATACAGTGGTAGCCAGATCTAACTAGAATCAGGGTACAAAACTGTGGCATAGGGGATCTCTGAAAGATGTGGTTTGGATCAGTATTGATCGACCTTGGCGTTGATGTACCACTTCCCATGTACTTATAATGTGACAACCAAGCTGCACTTTTTATTGTCAATAACCTCGCTATCCATGAAAGGAAAAAAATAATGAGGTGGATTGTCATTATACACTTGACATGATTTAGAAAGGCTTTATCTCCACCTCCCCCATCAGTTTAGGGGAGCATACTGCAAATATCTTCACCAAGACCTTTAATAGAGGTCCGTTTCAGAAGTGTGGATCCAAGCTTGAGTATGATCAACATCTATGCTCCATCTTAAGGGGAGTGTATAGATAGGGGAGTGTAGAGATATTTCTATGTTTTGACGTTGTTTATTTATTCTCTATTTATGCTGTCCACAGTATGTAGTTTTTCCATTGGACTCTCCTCTATATAAGAGAGCCCTAGGGTCTCATAAATCATATAGATTATTTTTCCACCAACATTTTTCATGTGACAAATTTGTTTTTTAGAAGAATCAACCTCATCTAAAGAAGGATAAAACAAATGAAACTATCACAAACTACAAAATAGCGAAGAAGGAAGCAAAGAAGGCTGTAAGAGAAGCTAAGTCAAAAGCTTATGAAGTTTTATACAACAACCTCGACTCTAAGGAGGGCCAGAAGGATATATTCAGGTTGGCCAAAGTAAGAGAAAGAAAGGCCGAAGACCTTTCTCAAGTAAGATGCATTAAGGATGAGGAAGGTCGCACACATGTTACTCAGAAGGATATAGAGACTAGATGGAAGCATTATTTCCATAAGCTTTTCATTGGGGAAGGAAGTAGAGATATCACTTTGGGAGATCTAGCTAGTAGTGAAAGTTACTTGAATCGTGCAAGTTATAGACAAATACAGAGGAAGGAAGTAGATGATGCTATGAAGTTTATGAGACATGGGAAAGGTGTAGGACCTGATGACATTTCTGTAGAAGTATAGAGAGTTTTAGGTGAGCGTGGTTTGACTTGACGTACAAATTTATTCAATGTTATTTGGTGAAGTAAGAAAATGCCTGAAGCTTGCAGGGGAAGCATCAAGGTGCCACTTTATAAGAACAAAGGAGACATTTAAAATTGTTCAAATTATAGAGGTATCATGCTAATGAGCCACATTATGAAAATTTGGGAATGCGTAATCGAAAGAAAGTTGAGGTAAGTTTCCAAAGTAAAAGAAAACCAATTCAGATTCATGGCAGATCGCTCAACTATTGAAGCCATCTACTTGCTGGGGAGAACAATAGAGATATATAGAGCTAAAAGGAAGAATCTCCACATGTTTTCATTGATTTGGAGAAGATTTATGATTATGTCCCACATGATATATTGTGGAGACTTTTGGAGAAGAGACAAGCACGTGTCTTATACATTAAACTCATAAAGGGTATGTATGATATGTCTTCATCTTGTGTAAGAATACAATTTGGGAAGATTGGCTATTTTGATATCAACATTGGTCTGCATCAAGGTTCAACTTTGAGTCCATTTCTTTTTACTTTGATTATGGACGAGTTGACAAGTCACATTCAGGATGAGATACCTTGGTGTATGTTATTCGATGATGATATTGTGTTGATTGATGAGACTAGAGATGTGGTAAATAAGAAGCTTGAGGTCTGGAGACATGCATTATAGACTAAAAGATTTCGTATAAGTAGGGCTAAGACTGAATATATGGAGTGCACTTTTGATGGAAGCAATGGAGGAATCAGGGTGAATATTGGTAGTGATAACATTCAGAAGAGAGATTCTTTTAAATACTTGGGATCTATTATGCAACATGGTGGGGAAATTGATGTAGATGTTACTTATAGAATAAATGCAGGTTGGCTAAAATGGAGAGGAGACTCTACCGTTCTTTGATAAGAAAATTCTTTTAAAAATCAAAGGAAAGTTTTACAAAGCAGCCATGAGACCTGCTATGCTCCATGGATATGAATGTTGGCTTGTGAATCATAAACATGTGCAGTGAATGACAGTAGCAGAAATGAAAATGTTAAGGTGGATGCGTGGACACACACGTAAAGATTGGATTCGGAATGATGCAATGCGGGAAAATCACATAAGTTGATTTGACCATTTGCAACGGAGGTCAGTCGATGTACCGGTTAGGAGATGTGAGTTTTGAGGTTTTCAGTCGGCTAAAAGAGGGTGAGGAAGGCCCTAAAAGTATTGGAATGAAACTATACAAAGGGATCTTTTTTTTGGATCTAAGTCCGAGAATGGTCCATGATAGATCTATGGAGGCAAAGAATACATGCAACAGACCCTACTTAATGCGGGCTTTGTTGTTGTTGTCGAAGAGTCAACCTCATTCACGTATAATATATTTGTGTGCTCCCTTTTGAGGGTCTTTCTTTCCTTTTCACATTTTCTCTTTTCCTAGCCCAATTGTCTTAGAACTGGTGGAAGAGGTGGCTATATCTTAAGCTCACAATTACTATTTTGTTCACAATTACTATTTTGTTCTCAATTCACATTAATTTATCGAGGATTTGGAGAGAAGGAATCTCAATAAGTGGGTAATGAGACTAAGGAATTGTAGAGATAGATATTATTATGCTTTGGACCTGTTCGTTATTTCTTTGTTTTCTCTGGACTACTTTGTACTTTACCCTTAAGGTCTCTCCCTATATAAGAGAGCCTATGGTTTCTCTGAATAATTAATCTTAGTTTTTCTCTCAACATGATATCAGAGCCCAAGCCCTAGGGCTCTCCACCTCCCGCCGCCCAATCCCACCCGCCGTCCACCCTCTTCTCGACGCCACCAGCCCCTCTCGGCCTCTCTCGGCCCCTTCGGTCCCACCGGACCCTCTCGGCAATGCCAGACTCCCCAGCCCCACCCAACGGGCTCCTCTCGCCGCCGGCTCCAAGTCTTGCCGGTCCCCCTCTCGGCGTGGTTGATCCTCTTGCTCGTTTGCTCTAGCGGCACCGCTAGGGCGATTTTCCTAGTGCCTTGAGCCTAGCCATCTCTTCCTCAAGGTGTATGGGTTTGGGTGCGTAACGTCTACATACGCACTCGAATCCTATGCAGTTTGTGTAGACATCTGTCACTTTGTCTACAAACCCTAGTTCTTCTCCAGCGGCGATATGTCAGAATCGAAGATTGATATGCCCTCCATAGGCGCATTCAAAGGTCCTGTGCCAATAGTCAAGATGGACGGATTGAATTATGAGCTCTGGGTGATGCAGTTCATGAGCCTCTTGAAGTCGAATGGTAAGAAGTACATTCTTACCGAGGATGAGCCAGCAGAGAAGACAGGGATATATGCCTCGTGGGAGGCTGATGACTCCTATGCAAAAGTCTGGTTGTCAGGTACATTGACGATGGACATTGCCAACGATGTTCTCCATCAGCCCACTGCCAAGGTGATGTGGGATATCCTAGCTGCTACATATTCGCATGTGCGAAATGAGACCAAGATGTTACAACTGCAGCATGACATATTTACGATGAAGCAGAACGGCAGACCTTTTCACTCCTTATACACATCCCTGAGGGGGATGTTTGAGAAGTTATACAGTACTATCCCACTGACAGCGACTCCTGAATAATAGAAGACATTTCGGAATGCCACCATGGTGGGCGTCCTACTTGCGACCCTTGATCCTCAATATGACGCCGCTCGTTCGCAGATCTTAGCCGATGCAGTTATTCCTCCAGTGGAGGATATTTACAGGAGGCTCAGTCGCCTTACAGTTTCTTCCAGTTCTTCTACTCCACCCCCATCGACGATGGCAGTTTCGCGTGGGAGAGGTGGTCCGTCTTCTGGTCGTGGACGTGGACGTGGACCCTAGGGCAGGGGTGGTCGCTTTACTCTACCATGTTCCTACTGTCACCGCACAGGACACTCGGAGGAGACATGCTACTCTAAGCATGGGTTCCTAGCATCGGCACGTGTAGCAGAGCGCTCTCAGCCCAGTTGGCATCTACTGTAGACAACCGTTTTGAGGAACTTGTGGTACGTCTCCGCGATATTATGCCACAATCATCTGGTGATTCTTCTGGTGGACCTTCAGATGCTGCCGCTACAGCCTCCGCGAGTTCATCTGCTGCTGCTAGTACCTCAGGTAGATCTACTGCATTTACACTATCTCATGATATCTCTGATTGGATTATAGATTCGGGTGCCACACATCATCTCTGCTGAGATCGAGATAGACTTGAGTCCTACAGGGACATTCCTCACGACCGTTCAGTGCAGATCGCATATGGTACTCATTCCCCCCTTGTTGGATAGGGGGAGGTCTTCTTATCCTTTACTATGCATCTACAGAATGCCTTACATGCTCCTGAGTTCTCGACGATTCTGTTATCTATTAGTCAGATTACGAAGGATTTGCATTGTCGTGCTATATTTGACCCGTCTTCTCTTATTTTTTAGGACATACTAACGGGCGTGGTGATTGGCTGTGGCTCTGAGCAGAATGGTCTATATCGGATGGTTCGGAATTCTTATGCTGGCGTCTCCTCTCATTCGGCCGGACCAGTTTCTCCGTACATCTGGCATCTCCGTTTTGGTCACCTCCCGCTCCAGAAAATGCACCATCTTCTACCTCAGATCTCTCCCAGTTCGTCCTTTCGCTGTGAAGCATGTCAGTTGGGAAAGCATCATCGGTTGAGCTTTCCTAGTCATCAGAGTCGGAGCAGTAGCTCCCCGTTCGAGTTGTTTCATATAGATATATGGGGTCCGAGTCGTGTACCCGATCATCAGGGGCACATATTTTATCTAGTGGTAGTGGATGATTTCTCTCGTGTATCTTGGGCTTTCTTTTAAAGAATAAATCTGAAGCTGGAGATGTGATCAAGAATTTGATTAATGAAGTGCAAAATGTGTTCTCTTCTACTGTCAAATATGTTCGTACATATAATGCCCTAGAATTTTGCATACGGTCCCTGTCTCAATTTTTTTCATCAAAGGGCATTATTCACCAAACCACTTGTACGTACACATCTCAGCAGAATGGTGTGGCGGAAAGAAAGCATCGCCATCTCCTTGACATTATTCGAACCCTACTGATTCAGAGTTGTGCTCCTATTTCTTTCTGGGGGGATGCTGTTCTTACTGCGTGCTATCTGGTCAATCGTATGCCATCTTCTGTTCTTGGTGAGAAAATACCTCTCTCTATCATTTTTCCTGACAAGGAATTATTCTCACTTACTCCACATGTCTTTGGTACTGTGGCATTTGTTCATCTTCTGTCTCCTGGACTTGACAAACTCTCTCCTAGAGCTGTCAAGTGTGGCTTTGTTGGTTATTCTCGGACTCAGAAGGGCTATAGGTGTTATGATCCCATAAACAAGAAATACTTCGTTAGTGCTGATGTCACATTCTTTGAGTCTGTTATGTATTTTTCTCCTGCAGGTGACAGACTGGTTCCATCCACTACCAATGATGATGTCTATGTCCCTCCACCTCTTACTTGGAGATCACCAGAGTATCCTCCTGTTCCTGCCCCTACATCATCTTCACCACCACCACCTCCACCTCTACCAAAATTTTATACGCGTCGGTCAGGTCCTGCTCAGGCTACACGTTAGCCACCCATCACGCCTCAGGTATGTTCCGATGGCATTACTACTGACGGGTCATGTATGGTACATGTGCAGGATTCTTCATTGCAGGAGGAAACTACACCATCCAGTACATCAGAAGATGATCTTGATATTCCTATTGCTATCCGGAAGCAGAAGCAGATGTGTGCCTCTTATCCCTTTGCTTCACAGGCGTCGTTTCACCGTGTCACTGGAGACTTTCAGAGATTTGCTGCAGCGTTGTCTTCCGTGGATATACCACGGACCTACCAGGATGCTATGAAGATTGATTGCTGGAGATTGGCTATGGCAGATGAGATGCGTGCATTGCAGTCTCGTGGCACATGGTCTTTGGTTATTGCTCCTCCTGATGCATCTATTGTGAGCTGTAAGTGGATGTTCACAGTTAAATATCATGCAGATGGCAGTCTAGATCGGTACAAAGCACGCTTGGTCGCGCGTGGTTTTACACAAACCTATGGCGTGGACTATATGGACACTTTCTCTCCAGTGGCTCGGCATTCTACCCTTCGCATTCTCTTATCTGTGGTTGTGGTCCGTGATTGGAGTATATCTCAATTGGATGTCAAGAATGCCTTCTTGTATGGAGATCTGCAGGAGGAAGTCTACATGCAGCAGCCACCAGGGTTTACTGCTGAGGGGGAGAAGCATATGGTGTGTAGACTTCACAAGGTAATTTATGGCCTCAAACAGAGTCCAAGAGCGTGGTTCCGGAAGCTTTCTAATCTTATTGAACAACAGGGATTCAAGAGGTCAAATGCAGACCACTCATTGTTTGTTCAGAAGTCATCGGCAGGTACGGTTGTTATCATGGTCTATGTTGATGATATTCTGGTTACAAGAGATGATATTCAGGGCATATAAAGGGTGAAGGCATTCCTAGGCCGTCAGTTCGTTACAAAGGATCTTGGAACCCTAAGATATTTTCTGGGGTTGGAATTTGCCAGGAATGAACAGGCCAACAGGGTTTGGTGATGACCCAACAGAAGTACATTACAGATTTGTTGATTGAAACAGGCATGGCTGGATGCAAACCATCTAGTATTCCCATGGATCCAAGCACGAAGTTGTATGATGATGATACTGCTGAAATGGATAAGAGGAGATATAGAGAAATGGTGGGTAAGCTCCTTTACATTACCATAACTCGACCTGATATTGCCTTTGCAGTAAACAGGGTGAGTCAATTTATGGAGCAGCCAAGACAAGTTCATATGGATGCTATACACATGATACTGAGGTATCTGAAGTCTTCTCCAGGTTCAGGGCTGCTGTTTCGAAAGGGTACAGATTTGTCTATCTCGGCATGTGCAGACGCCGATTATGCAGGATGCCCTAAGGATCGAAAATCAACCTCAAGATTCACAGTGTTTGTTGGAAGCTCTCTGGTTTCTTAGAAAAGCAAGAAACAAACTGTTGTGGCAAGGTCCAGTGCTGAATCCGAATATAGGGCCATGGCGCCAGCCAGCACGGAGATGATGTGGGTTCGATCAGTACTAGAGGATTTATATGTAGCCGTACCTCTACCCATGCAGCTTCAGTGTGACAATCAGGCAGCCTTGTTCATTGCCAACAATCCAGCTTTTCATGAAAGAACCAAGCATATAGAGGTTGACCGCCATTACACTAGAGACTTGATCCAGAGAGGGTTGATATCTACAACTCACGCGAGCTCAGGGGATCAGACTACAGATGTATTCACCAAGCCGTTACTCAGAGGACCTTTTCAGAGATATTCATCCAAGCTGAGCATGATAGACATCTATGCTCCACCTTGAGGGGGAGTGTAGAGATAGATATTATTATGCTTTGTACCTGTTCGTTATTTCTTTGTTTTCTCTGGACTACTTTGTACTTTACCCTTAAGGTCTCTCCCTATATAAGAAAACGTAGGGTTTCTCTGAATAATTAATCTCAGTTTTCCCAACAGGAATGTTTGAAAAGCATCCCAACCATTGTCAGAAATCTTTTCTAAGTATTTCCAAAAAGTTAATGCATTATTGGAGCCAGTGTTCAGAAATGCGGGTCAGACGGCCGCATATGCATCTGCATATGCCCAGTCGGTGACTGAACTTAAGCACATATACAATATTCGGTGTATATGGGGTTTTGGAGAGTATGCGGTCGACTAAACCACAAATGTAACCACATACTCGGTCGCTTATTGGAAAGATCCCCTACCTTCAAACCTTATCTTTAATTGCTGCTGCCATTTAGGCTTCAGTTGCTACTGTTGCTCAGCAGATTCATGCTGGTGTTGTAAAAAATAAATGTTACTATTTACTTAGTTTCTATCAGTTATAGAAAATGTTTTATGCTGCTGTAAAAAATAATATTTTTATTTAATTATTATACTAAACATAAAATGTTTTATTTAATTGCTTCAAATGATGCTGCCTGTTTATTTATTTAATTTGATTTCAATATGCTTTAGTTTTAGAATCCGATACATCTTCTTTTGTGAAAAATATATCTATCGGCCATTTGCTTTCTTCATTCAATACTTCTCTCATTTTTTCATGATTCTGCAATAATAATTTGTGTTAAATCCCCTAGCTAGTTGCCATCTCATTAACACTTGATCATATAGAATCCGATTATTAATTTGATTGATATATAATGCTTCACATCCAAACAACTAGTTTCACATTTCAGATTTTTGTTATGATTAACTCTTTTATCTAAATGGTCGTTTTTTTCGAAATGCTTTGCTTAAAATCATGTCGTATTAAAAAATTGTATGTATTATATTTCATCTATTGCTATTTTTTCGAACATAAATATCTAACATTTGAATTTATTTTTTGTCTCAATTATATTTTGATCAAAATAATATTAGCCGCATAATCCACATATACTTCCATATATCTGCTTACTCGCTTCAGACTGCCTGACCGAACGAATAACGCATACCGACTTTCAGAACCTTGATCGGAGCTTAGCCATGCTTGCGCATACTTATGAGATTTTGTTGGAGCTCAAATCTTCTAGATCAGGGAAAATCACAACAGATTGTGGTCCAAATCGGCTTAGTTCCAATCTGGAGCACACAATTGCGAAGCAACCTGATGATGGTTGGAGGACGCACTTGACTCGTGCACAGTTAGGAGTGTCATTACGATGACATCATACAACTTTGATCTAGGGCTATTGAAAGATCACACACATTTGATTGGCAATGCTAAGATAGTGTGATTGGCAATGCTAAGATAGTGTTCGGAGGTGAATCCAGAGGATGCGGTGAGAGACTCACACAATGGTGCTAGTCATAGTGGTGATTGCAGTTGATAACCCAAATTGCTCTAAATGCCCTTCTTTGTTGAAGAGAGTTGCTGGAAGCTCCCTTCATCATTTTATAACTTGTTGATTCAAGAAAGAAAAGGAAAAGAGATGAAAAAGTTTGAACTTCGATATTGGACCACATTTAGATACCAAGTCGATTGGTCCATGATGTGATACTTCAATAATGAACCCAACCTCTCTTTATATACAAAGATGCCTATGTGTGATTTCTGTACACATCCGTACTTGGGGATGAAGAAACAAATACCAAAATAATGGAGATGGGGGGATGGCTTACTTGTATGAATGACTCGAACATCTTATTCTCAACAATAACTATAGAGAAAGAATAGCGACTCAATTATCAAAAGGGGGCATATGGCTCTCTTATATAAAGAGGAGAAACCCTAGAGGGTGAGTTACATAATAGAGATATGAGAAATGGAGAAATACACAAGAATAGAAAAGTACAAAGATAACTATGAACGCTTTCTTTCAAGATGGAGCATAAATGCCAATCATGCTCAGCTTGAAACACCTTTAGACAGTTTTCTAGCTTGGGCCTTGGTGAAAACATATGCTGTATGTTCCTCTAAACTGGCATGGGCGGTAGAGATGAAGCCCTTATGAGTCATGTTGTGTGTATAATGGCAATCTACCTCAATGTGTTTGATCCTTTCATGGAAAGTCGAATTGTTGGCAATGAAGAAAGCGGCTTGGTTATCTCATTAGGACTGCATGGAAAGAGGTGTGCCAACAACTAAGTTCATCAGAATGGAGACCCACATCATTTCAATGCTCCCCTGTGCCATAGCTCTGTATTCAGACTCAACACTCGACCTAGCAAGTAGCAACCACTATCTGTTTCTTGCTATCCATGAGATCAAAGAACTACCTATGAAAACTGCAAGGCTAGAGGTAGATTTCCTTGGGGCATTTCGCATAGTCAGCATCTACACACAATGATGTCAAGATATGTCCCTATGGTAAATAACAATCTTTACCTAGAAAAGACTTTAGGCTTCAAGATTATATAAAGAACATCCATGTGAGCCTTTCTTATCCGCTCCATAAATTTGTTGACTTTGCTAACATCGAAGGTGATATCTGGCCTGGTAATAGTCATACAGAGGAGCTTCCAACGAGCTCCATGTACCTCATCTTCTCCACGTCATATGTATCATCATCATAGAGCTTCATGTTTGAATCCATAGGAGTAGTTGCATGTCTGCAGTCTTCCATCCCTTCTCTGAAGTGAGCTCCATAACATACTTTTTCTGTGTCATCACAAGACCTCCCCGGTTCCTTGCAACACTATTCTACTGAGAAATGCAAGCACATGACGTTTGATATATAATGCCAAAGGACATGAACAACTGAGAGAGATGGATGGCACAAAACTCCAAGGCATTGTCAACGCGATTATACTCAACAATAGGAGAAAAATATTCTTTATTTCATTAATAAAAGTTTGAATGACATACACTGATGCTTGTTTTTAAGAAGAACCCTTAAGAAAGTCTAGACTAATCATCGTCAACTACAAGAAAAAAACATGTAAAAATCGACCGACTAAGTCAACCAATTAGTCTGATTAGTTGACTCGGCTATGCTGCCGACTCGACTATGCCCAATCAGCCTATAGTCGATCATGCGACTAATCCAGCCGACTAGCCAGTTGAGTAGTCGACCAACTTTTTTACATAGAGTTTTTGTCTCATATTTGTTGTTAATGTTCCTTTTATGCCATTTTATGTTATATTACATAGCGTATGGGTAATGCTGTTAATGTTCCTTTTATACCATTTTATGTTATATTGCATAGTGTATGTTCATGCTATATTGTGTAGCTTATGACATATGTTGTGTTCCACATTTAGTTTATATTATCATGTTGTAAATGGAACCACATACCAAAATAAAAATACTCGGGTAAGGTATTGTGGCATGGGGAGGGCTTCAATTGGTTCTCCATAAGGCTGATATTTAGATTGAAAAGAATAAGTTATTAGAATACATGGACTACTTAAGCTGAGAAATAGCTTAAGTAAATAGACGTGATATGAAATTAAGGGAACCCGAGATGAATAATTAGAGACAACTTGACCCAGTGTTCAGGAAAGCGACCGAGTAAACTACATACTCGTCGCATACTCGTACTCGGCAGCCTTACCGCTCTGAGTATGATGAAATGGCCATGTATGCGGGTTGACCCGCATACTCGGCCGAGTATACCCCTTATGCGACCACTTCCTAATAAAACCCAAATAACCCCATCCACATAATAACATAAAACCACATAAAATCGCATGCTCTTTCCATAAAACCGCATACTCTCCCGCATAAAGCTGCATACTCCCCACATACTCTCCTGACTGGGGATATTAAGATAATAATAAATATTTATTTATTTTTTAATAATAACAAATACTAAACCGCATAAAATCGCATACTCCCCGCATACTCTCCCACATACCGCATACTCTCTATGCAGTGGCCCTTCCGACTGAATATCGCATAGCGCCTTCCTGAACATTGACTTGACCCCCCCAAACTTAGGCTAAAAAGTAGCCTAAGTATAAATGTAGAACTATAGGTAAGGGAATAGAAACATAATTAGGTTAGGCGAATCTTAGTGGATGATGAATACGAGGAGATGTGAAATAGAGCTCTAGGGTTTTCGAGAGGGTTGAAAGAATCACAACCAATTACAAGCAAACTCGATAGTCTCACCAACACACATGAAGACCAAAATATATGGTTAAGTTATCTTGTCTCTTTTATTGGTGATAATACAAAATTCAAGCCCATTACGAGCATGCTTAAGTAGGATTTGGGCATTATCCTAAGGAGACACACACACCTCTCAATATGCAGAATTTGCCTATGAATAATAAGAGGTTTGCTCTCCAATATAAGGTGAATTTTTAGCTCCATTTTAATTATGTCAACTTGCATTTAACATTCCGGTTTTAGAGATTAGATCTTCTTGTTACTCAGAAGGATATAGAGAATAGATGGAAGCAGTATTTCCGTAAGCTTTTCATTAGGGAAGGAAATAGAGAGATCACTTTGGGTGATCTAGCTAGTAGTGAAAGTTACTTGAATCGTGCAAGCTATAGACGCATACAAAGAAGAAGTAGATGAGGCTTTGAAGGTTATGAGATCTGGGAAATGTGTAGGATCAGATGACATTCCTATAGAAGTATGGAGAGTTTTAGGTGAGCGTGGTTTGACTTGGCTTACAAATTTATTCAATGTTATTTAGCAAAGTAAGAAATAACCTGAAGATTGGAGGAGAAGTATCGTGATGACTCTTTATAAGAACAAATGAGACATTCAAAATTGTTCAAGGGAACATGTGATCGAAAGAAGGTTGATGTAATTTTTCAAAGTAAAAGAAAATTTGTTCGGATTCATGCCATGTCGCTCAACCATTGAAACCATCCATTTGCTGAAGAGAACAATTGAGATTTATAGAGCTAAAAGGAAAAACCTCCATATGATTTTTATTGATTTGGGGAAGGCTTATGATTCTGTCCCACGTGAGATATTATTGAGAGTTTTGGGGAAGAGACAAATACTTGTCCTATACATTAACCTCATAAAAGATGTGTGATAGGGCTCTATCTTGTGTATGGATCTAGTCTGGTAAGACTGAGTATTTTGATATCAACATTGGTTTACATCAAGGTTCAACTTTGAGTCCTCTTTTTACTTCAATTATGGACGAGTATACAAGTTACATTCAGGATGAAATACCTTGGTGTTGTTATTTGTTGATGATATTGTGTTGATTGATGAGACTAGAAATGGAGTAAATGAGAAGCTCGAGGTCTGGAGACATGCATTGGAGATTAAAGGATTTCGTATAAGTAGGGTTAAAACTGAATATATGGAGTGCACTTTTGATGGAAATAATGATGAAGGAATCAAGCTGAAGATTGGTGACGATAACATTCAGAAGAGATTCTTTTAGATACATGGGATCTTTTTTGCAACATGATGGGGAAATTGATGGAGATGTTACGAATAGAATAAATGCATGATGGCTAAAGTGGAGATGAGCCTCTATTGTCTTTGTGATAAGAAAATTTCTTTAAAAATCAAAGGAAAGTTCTACAAAGTAGCCATAAGGCATGCTATGCTCTATGTATTTGAATGTTGGCCTGTGAATCATATATATGTACAGAGAATGACAGTAGCATAAATGAAATACTAAGGTGGATGTGTGGACACACACACACGCAAAGATCATATTCAGAATAATGCAATAAGAAGGAAAGTTGGTGTAGCTGCTATTGAAAATATGTCACGAAAGCATATCAGAATAAAAGAGATAAAAATTATTGAACACGCATGATTTAACGTGGAATCCTACTCCCTAAGGAGCGAGATGAAACCACTGGAGAACGCCTCAAAGGGTTGATAGTCTATTGCTTTTGGGGGTCTATATATAGCCTCCATTGAGTATCCGCATCTCTAAATTAGTAGATGTAAGACTAAACAACTGGATGGGGTAAATAGATCCTGAAGAGATCCATTTACCCATCTCCCACATAAGTGACGCATATAAACAATACTCTACACTCCCCCTCAAGGTGGAGCATGCAATGCTTAGCTTGGACAAACAAAAAGAAACTCAACTCACAATACATGACACTGCAGACAATATCAACTCAACGTGCACAACTGTCAACTGTTGTCGAGGACATTGCTTCTTATGCTGTATAGGTGAGGAGGACGAACGAGATGGAGTGTGAGTCAACTGGATCTCCTCGTCGGAGAGCATGTGCTCTGTACTGTGCCTGTCAGAGTCACTGCAACTGAAAATGAGTCTCCACTTGGAGAACTCTGGCCCGCTACAATATATGGACAACTACTCCATCTCTAAAAAGGCAAAAAAAAACATCGTTAATTATCCATACATAGATATCTGAAGATGTGTGTCTCTCTCTCTCAAAGGGACCTCGAAGTGGGTTCTCTCTCATAGGAACTTCGGAAGTATCTCATACTGGAGTTCATGATCGCTTGAGAATGGAGTATGAAAAGTCTCCTCGTCGGAGAACTGTGTCTCTCCCATCTAGCACAGAGAATGGTACCCTACTCTGGAATCCCTATGAACCATATGAAAACCCTAGCCAACATGGCATATGGAATGGTACTCTACTCTGGAGTCCCTATGGATCACATGGAAACTCTGGTCGAAACCCAAAAGATGGGGACTACGACAAATGATGACAAACATGTGCACATCTGAAAAGACCGTATACATGCACATGTCTGAAACTGAAGACTGGGAGACATCTGAACTTCGAGTCTGATCAATTGTAGAGTCTGAAATCTGAATGGTCTGGATCTGACATCTGAAGATGCAACAAACCTGTGACTCTACATAATACTCCCCCTTTCTCCCATATTGGTCGAAATGACAAACATCGACCAAGTTGGGAGAAGACAACAATGATGGGGAATAAACAAGCCAAATAAGTCAATCGCATTTTTTCGGCTTTTCTCAATCATTTTTTTAAATCATTTTTTTCGGTAATTTCATTCTTCATCAAAATTTTTAATAGCCATCATCTCCCATTTTTTTCAAATCAGCCGTTCCAATTTTTTTACGGCTTTTCTTTCTTCCCTTTTTTTGCAAATTTTCCCACGTACGGTTTTTTATGTACGCACCTTTTTTTTCTTTTTCTTTTCTTTTTTACAAAGCACGCACGACCCAAACCGGCCCAAGAATATGTAGCCCCCTCATTTCTTTCTATCTCTCTACCTTCTTTTTCCCTTTTTTAACGGCCCAACTCAACCTTTACAAACTCAACCCAACTTGTTCTTAATAGTAGAACCACATTTAGGGTTCATTTGGTACGCTGGTTAGGGCGGGTTAAACTGGTCGAGGGTAACCCGTTTTGTGTTTTGGTGTTTGGATAGAGGGTTAAACTTGGGGTGGGTTAGAAGTGGGTTTGTTGTGATATGATTGTATTGAAGTTTGAAAAAGTGATTAGTTATTGTGATGCGATTGTATTGAAGTTTCGAAAAGTGAGTAGAGGTGGAGTAGTTTATAATTTTTATATGATATGATGGTATAATATATTATTTTTGATGGAATTGATGATGGGGAATTGATTTATTTAATTTTTTATTAAAAACTAAAGTGGAGCCCACATGGAGAGAGAAGGGGTGGGTTAAGGGATGTAAACTCCCCTTTTGCCGAACGAGCCCTTAGGGTTCCCGGGAATCGAGGGTTCCCAAAGGGGACCTCTTCGATGTCGCCACTTGGAAGAGTCTAAGGGGTGGCACCCTCGGAGAAGATTCATCGCCTGGAGTATCATGATGGGGCTCCGCGCGCCTGGAGTATCATGATGGGGCTCCGCGAGTAGAGGCGGAGCCCGCTTGGGCTACTGCCGCCTGCGCATCGCCTGGAGGACACCAAAAGGGAATCATCGTTCGGATGGTGTTGCGTAAGGAGGAGAGAGCGTAACATACGCGTTCTGGTAGGTCAACTCGCGTCGCTTGCGCGAGGGCTTGGGGTGGGGATGAGATTCATGCGTGAAGTAAGCGGCAGGAGGACGCATGGAGGAGGCTTGCAGCACCGCTGGAGGTGCGGACTGAGGTCCAGATGCGCGAGAGATGTTGCTCGAAGGTGCATCGTTGATGGTGCGCAATGCAAGGAATATAGATCACACCTGGAGGCTTCGAGCGTGAAGGAGGAGAACTACGGCCTGGAGATGGCTCGCGCGAAGACTTGCGATTAGGGTTCCTGGTGAACCCTTATGTGCTGGAGAATCAACGATGATTGCCTGCAGTCGTGCGGCTAGGGATGCCATTGGAAGAGGAAGGTGGCTAGGGGAGCCGACTGCTTCGTCTGAGATCTAGATTTCCGTCGCTAGAAACTCTAAAACGCAATTCTAGATAGGACAAAATACGATTTTGACAGTAGAACGAGCTCAAATATGAGGTTTTTATGGTTTTTTTCGATTTTTGGGGTTTTTTGGGTAAAAAAGGGGAACTTTAGAACGGATTTGGGGGAGCAGACGGGACTGCGCCACATTAATGTGGAAAATATGATGCGGAAGTGTATCATAAAAAAGAGATAAAAATTATTGAACACACGAGGTTTAACGTGGAACCCTACTCCCTAAGGAGCTGGATGAAACCATGGGAGAACGTCTGAAAGGGCTATAGTTTATTACTTTTCTTGTCTGAATACAATGCGTAGGGGGTATATATATAGCCCCCACCTAGTCTCCACATCTCTAAACTGGTAGATGTGTGACTAAACAACTGGATGGGGTAAATAGAACCTGGAGAGATCCATTTACCCATCTCCCACTTAAGTGACGCATATAAACAATACTCTAATAGATCTGATCGATGATAAGATGTGAGAAAATCACTTAAGGTGGTTTGGTCATTTGCAAAGGAGGTCAACTGATGCACCGGTTAGGAGATGCACATTTGGGATGTTGAGCCGGTTAAGAGAGGGCAATGACAACCCAAAAAGTATTGGAATGAGATTATACGAAGGGATCCTATTTTTTGGATATACGTATGAGATTGACCCAAAATAGATCTGAATGAAGGCAAAGAATCCATGTAGCCGGCCCTACTTAACTGTGGAAAAAGTCTTTGTTGTTGTATTATTCATTCACTGCTAATGCTAATTTTATATGAGCGTTCATATAAAATTAAAATGTGATTTTTTTTCCAAAATCACATTTTAATGTAGTATTCTTGTTATGTTTTCATGAATTTATTATAGTATTGAAATATCTAGATCTATGCAAATATTTAAGAATATATGTATATATGCATATATTAAATATTTAAAATGTGATTTTTTCCCAAAATGACTAAAGCCCAACTAAATCGATTAGTTGTCTGACTACTGATTATTCCTTAGTAAATGACCCAGTCGACCGTGTATCGATTATCAACTTCTACAATCTTGACAAGATAGATCTTGTGATCCTGATGGTCAGGAACACGACTGTGATCTCAAGTATATAAATGACTTAACTTAAATAAAGAACTGCCACTACGACTCTAACGACTAGGAAAATTGGAATGGCGAAGCTTCCTAAACTGGCAATCCTCGTACTGAAACATAAACTGAGATGGAATCTGGTAGAGACTCTACGCAGTTTCCGCAGAGGAAGGTAACAAAACCGAAGATGTCGGTTATACAGAGAGGATGACCCAGTGGGAGGAGAAGATCGCCGGCATAAGGAGACTGGTTAGTTTGTAGATACATCTTTGCTCACGGTCACATTCAATCACCTTGCCCGTGAGTATATCCCAAAACACAAAAGAAAGTATGCCTAATATGACATGGCAATGCATATCTTGTTGATGTGATTGATAGATTACAAGTTCATAGAAAAATCAGGTGCATAAAGCACATTCCATAGGCACTTGGATGGTGTCAAACGAATCTCAGCTTGTCTTGCAAGGCTGTAACGGGAAAATGTGTCCCGTCTACAATGACTACATATATGCCTGGATGTACTGATCTGTAGGAAGTGAATTGAGCTATGTCTCCGCAGTGTTGACGAGATGCATCGGGTCCATTATGAAGTGTTTGCCTTGTTACTAGTAACGGAATAACCTATATCTGAGGAACTAGCATAGGCAGATGTGGCGATGTCTGAAGGGCCCGAAGGATTGTTATTCGACCCAACATTATGAGTCATGATCTTCCTCAGATGGGAAATAAGATCGTCGAACGTCTTATCAACGTAAGTGGTCATAGACTCAACCTGTTTGGCAACAAAGGGTAACCATGCTTATGGTAGCTAGTGTCCTTCGAGTGACCAGGATAAAACAATAGGTGCGCTGCTGGCACACGTCCACCACCTTTTCTACGAACACCATGTCCTCTAAACTGAGTTGAACATCCACTACCGTGAGATACAATCATTGTAAAGGAGGTCTGAGAAGTGGCTGTAGGAGGCATCGTGATAGTGCTCAGTTTGTTGTAGGCCTCCTCTACGAGAGGCATAGAAGCACCTGTGAGAAGCTGGGTGTGTGCGACATCATACTGTGAGTCAAGTGGCACCAGAAAAACCCAAACCATAGTGGCATTCTTGTACGCCTTATGTTGTTCTCCGGACACGTTTAGAGGCATGAAGTGGTGAAGTTTCTCAAACATGCTCCTGACTCATGAGTAGAAAACATGAAGCGGATGGCCATCCTCCTTGACAATGAAAATACTATATCGAAGTTGCATGATATTCATTTTTTTTCTCGCCATGGTTCAGGAAAGCACTATGCATATGCATTCAGACATGTCACCGAATACTGAATAAGCAATATGCGGGGCATATGCGGTTCTGTGCGGTTTTTTATTTTTTAATTTAAAAATAAATTAATATATATATAAATAATATTATTACTAAATTTATCTATCAAAGTGGAGTTTAAGAAAATCTAAGAAAAAACAGCTCATGTTAGATGGTTGAGTAGTTGGCCATCAATTTCTTAACATTTACTACAAAAAATTAGCCATAAAACTTTACATATCAGATGACTCATAATAGCAAAACTTCAATACATATACATGCATATTACAATACATGAGCAAAACCTCAATTGACATGATGCATTGCGTATACTCATGAAAATGTTCCATGAGCAGATATTGCACATACATAATGGCATAACACATGGCAATTATATACAAATGTATTGCGTATTCTTATAATTGAATGGCAACACTATGGAGATAAGCACCTGAATGAGAGGATTAGAGAGTTGAAACTGTTATAGGATCACCACCAAGTTGCTGGAGCAATATGCGGGGCGTATACGGGATATGCTTGGAATATGCGGGCTGGAAATGCGCTTAGGGTGCATAATGCACCGATTCATATAATCGATTCGGTATGCATGTCGCAGGGGCATATGCGGTCGGTGTGAACGATTTCGTGAACATTGTTCCTCGCCTGAGAATATGTGGTTACGAGGATGTCCCATATTGCCTCAATATTGGGATGACGAAGAATGCCATTGGCTATCTTTCTGGTAAAGGTACCGGATAGCCATACACACGTATATGCATCATCTTGCTTCCATGAAGCATGTACCACAATCTTGTTAGTCGGCTTTGGCCTTTTGAAAATGTACTCCTTATTGAATTAACATAATGCCTATGAAAAGCACATACCATAAGTCATAATTGGTCCCATCCATCTTGCCGATGGGAGCCAGACCTTTGAAAGCATTAAAAGAAGATAAGTCAACTTTGTTGTTTGACATGATGATGAAGAAGCCTGGAAAAGACATGTCTGGGGTTGTAAACGGATATGACAGTATCTACACAATCAAACATGGAGCAATTGTATGTGCAGACTCATGCCACAAACGTTCCCATCAATTTTGAGGATACTCTAGGGCACATAGATGTGCATCATGTGTCTAGAGGTCTGATTTCACCGCAAACAGTCCAAAACAAACCATTCGGTGAACTTGAAAGGCCCAACAATGAGGTGGCATCACCAAGATTTCATGGTAGACACCTATGTCAGTAAACAGAGGCCCACAGGGCACGATAGCGGTGCTGGAGCGGCACAAGGATGCTGCTAGGCAGCAATACTCGCTAGTGGGTAACAACGGTTGCAACCACCATTGCTGGAGGCCGCTAGGGCGGTAACGATGGGATGGCGACGACAATCACCACAGCTGGAGGATGCTAGGGCGGCGCCAATGGGGTGGCTGCTCTAGCCACACATGCCCTCGACGCTAAGAATGGCCCTCGGTGACAACAAGAAGGGGCTCCGGCAGGTGATGGTGGCGCACATGTGAAGGGGTAAGACTGCCGCTTTGATACCAAGTGAAGAAAGAATAACTACTTAATTATCAAAGGGTCATATGGCTCTTACATAGAGAGAAGAAATCCTAGAGGGCGAACTACATAATAGAGACATACAAAATAGAGAAATATATAAGAAATAGACAAATACAAAGATAACTCTCAACAATAACACAAAAATAATCTCGAATGAGGTGTTAAAATACTAGAGTCAAAATGTAATTTTTGGGCCTATGAACCCTTATAAACCATCCAGATATTATAGTACAAGTTGCCAAGTAATAGTTATCACTTCTTTTAGCCAACTCTGACATTTTGTGTGTTTTGTATGTGAAATCATGTTTAGGGTGTTATGACCTCCCACCAAATATATTCAAAAATCCTGCCTTACAAAATACTAAAGTCAAAATATGATTTCTTGGGCCTAAGATCAGAGTTTAATTGAACCCAACAACCATCTGAAATACTTAAGTGCAAGTTGCCAAGTAATAATTCTCATCTCCTTTAGCCAACTCACATATTTTACCAGTTTCTTGTTTATGGTGTTGTGACTTCCCCCACATATATTCAAAAACCGCACCTTAGTTACCATTTGAGCTTTAACTGCAAATACCTTTATTAAAGCATGTCAAAAAAAGGTTCACTCGTTCATTGTTTCCGGACTGGAGTCTGGACATGGTTCAAGCCCATGCTCTTACATGTGGGGGGAGTAGTAATAATATTCTATTTTGTATATTATTTATTTTGTTTAGGCTATTATATAATATTTTCGTTTTGTATTGGAGTCTCGTATCTTTATAAAAGAGCCTCCTAGAAATCTGTATAACCTGTTGATCGAGTTGTTCCACAAAAATAACATTGTCGTTGTCTACCTGGCTAATATGCACACTGACTCGTACATCATATGTTGTGTGAGCATTTATTTATTACTTGTAGATTAATTAATAGTATTGTAGAAAGGTCTAACCACGAAAACTCAAGCCTTTTCCAACTTCAAATAAGATTGGCTACATGAATTTTTCCTTTCAAACATATCTAATTTGGATCATACATGGGCTTAATATAAAATGGTGGTCTTCTTGTAATTTTCTATCAACATTTCTTTTTTTTCCTCCCCAGCCCCCTGTCGCGAGATTCTTCTTTCAACTTCTCGCATCGTCAAACTAGAGCACTGGATGCCCTTCTTTTCACAGGTCCAAACCATCATAAGTTGCTTTTCTACATTTATTATCTATGGGCGCGATACACCAATCTTTTATCTGATACTGTAATTGCAAATTCGATCCTTATGCCAGACGAAAAATCCAACGGTCTCTCATGTAGCACGTCTTATAATGCGAGAACCAGAATAGTGCATTGCACTTATGATGGCTATGAAGGTAAACTAAACATAAATTAAATCTTTGCAACTTAATTTGAGCTGTCGTTGGGGTTTCAATTAGTATGTTCTATTGATTATAATTCTTAAATCCTCAACTAAGCTTAAATTTCTGTATTTTTAACCAGCTTGAGATGAATAGAATAATAATTGAAGAGGTTGCCGATGACATGGTAGATGAAAAAGATGGAGAAAATGGTGAAGAAGACGGTGACACTAGATTGGGTGAAGAAGCTGTTACAGCTGAAGTTGATGTCTCTACTCCACTTGTAAGAAACAGGCCCAGGAAATTTATACAGTGAGAATACCATTTTACAGCATTTGGTGCAAGTAATTGTGCAAAATGATGAGAGATGAGGTATAAAAACGAACTTGTAACTACTTGTACCAGTTTGGTTCTTATACTGACATGAGATATTTAATGTTTATTTCGGCCCAATTTTGTCTTCTTTTATTGTGGAATGCATGATAAGCTTCATTATAACCTTAGTTCCAATAAAAAGAGGATAAATTGGCGAAGTTTAATTACTTTGTCAACATCTTTATGTATAATAAATACAAAATATATCCTAAAAACATAGGAATGGGAAATGTGATTTTAAGCTTCTGGGAATATGGATATCTGATACTACCGTAAACTTGCAGCAATGGCATCGCTGTTAAATTTGCTCCTTTCTTAGTTGTCCTGTTCTTCGATGTCAGCCATCTCTAATTGTCATTCAATCGATGCAGGAGCTGAGCAATACTCTTCCTTATTTTAGCGCACAATCTTATGTTTTAGCTGCCATTTGAGGGTAATTTTGTATTTGCTTATTTATTGTGTCTCTCTTACGTAATCTGCCCTTTAGGTTTCCCCTCTCTATATAAGAGATCCCTATAGTCCTCATAATCAACAAGTTATTCTTTTTCTCTACATGGTATTAGAGCGACGATCCTAGAGCAGAGTCCTGGGCCCCACCGCATTGCCCAGCCCCTCACATGTCGTCGCCCCCTTGTGCGCCACACCCTTGTGTGCCGTCCCCTCTGTGCCACCCCACCGTGTACAACAGGGCCCCATGCCTCCTCTAGGGTCTTCGCTCTAGGGCCTTCGCACAATCTCTTGCTGTCACTAGCCCTCCAACGGTCCTTTTTAGGCCCTCCAATGACCTTCGAGGCCTTTGAGATGGCCTCATACTCACCGCTGTGCCTCCTATGATCATCGGGCGATCTGATGTTGGGCGTTCGTAGTGAGTTCAGACCATTAGATTCATTTGCGTTCCCTAGAGCATTGCTGAAGTTGATGGAAACAGTTGTGGTATGAGTCTGCACACACAATCGGTTCCCCATATGATCGTGCAGACATCTTTAGATCAGTTTACAACCCAATTTGCGTCCTTTCTCAGCTCCATCATCATTTTAGAGAACAAGGTTGACTTATCCTCCTCAGTGCCTTCAAAGATCTGCCCATCGTCACGATGGATGTGACCAATCATGCGTTATGATCCTTACAGTTCATAAGCATCATGGGATGCAACAATGAGCACATTTTGACATAAACAGAGCCGACCGACAAGGTTACAGTGAATGCTTTGTTGAAGCAAGATGACATGTATGCATCCATATGGCTATATGGTATCCTTTCCGAAGGGGTAGCCAATGACATTCTCCATCAGCCTACTGCAAAGGCAATGTGGACATCCTCGCAACTATGTATTCTTAGGTGATGAACGAGATGAAGATCTTGCAACTTCAGTACAACATCTTCACAAAAAAACATAAGGATCGTCGGCTCAAGGGCATGTTTGAGAAGCTTCACAACTTCATGTCTCTGAATGCTTCTGTCAAGCATCAGAAGGTGTACAAGAATGTCATTATGATGGGAGTTTTTCCGGCTGTACTTGACACATTACGATGCTATACGCATCTAGTTTCTCACGAGTGCTTGAACACCTCCCATGGAGGAGGCTTACAACTGATTGAGCAAGATCACATTGCCTCATGCAACCACCATTCAGACCTCCTTTGCGATGACCACATCTCATGACATATGAGGTTCAACACAGTTTTGAGGATGAGGTGTCTGTGGCAGATACACTGGACACCCACGCCAGCAGTGCAGATGCTGCCATCGTCTTGTCCACCCATAGGACACCTACTATCAGTAGTAAGGTTACCTCGCGTCTTCCTGTGTTGCTAAGTAGGTTGAGCTTACCACTACTTCTATTGATCATATGTTTGACGACCCATCTGTCACCAGCGGTAGCACTACTAGACTACTAGTACTCCTTCCAACCCTTCAGGAGTTGCTGCTTCTGCCTCTGTTAGTACTTTACGTATATCTTATGCTCTTATTACTTGTCACAAGACATACGTTTCAGATTGGATTATGGACTCCGGAGCATCTCATCATGTTCGTGGAGATAAAGAACAATTCACTTCCTACAGATCAATATGTCTAGGTAGATCTCTAATATTGCCAATTAGACACACTCCCTTAGTACAGACAAGGGGAGATTTGTTTGACTCCATCTATGCATTTGCCATATGTGCATCATGTACCTGATTTATCTACGAGTTTCTTATCTATTAGGCAAATTACCAAGGATTTACATTATCGTGCCATTTTTAATTTTTCTTCTCTTGTGTTCCAGGATATGCTTACATTCATGATGATTGGATGTTGCTATGAGCAAGAGGGTCTCTATAGACTGGTCCAATCTTCTTTAGTGGCCAGATCTTCCATTACCACTGGATCAGTCTCTCCATGCATGTAGTATATTCGATTCGGTCATCTTTTGCAGATCCCCTCTCACTCTACTTTTTAGAGCGAGGTTTATCCGTTAGAACGACAAGATGATGGGGCTTTATCTTGTGTAAGGACCCTGTCTGGGAAGACTGGATATTTTGACATCAACATTGGTTTACATCAAGGTTCATCTTTGAGTCCATTTCTTTTTACTTTGATTATGGACGAGTTGACCAGTCACATTCAGGATGAGTTACCTTGGTGTATGTTATTTGCTGATGATATTGTGTTAATTGACGAGACTAGAGATGGAGTAAATGAGAAACTTGATGTCTGGAGACATGAGTTGGAGACTAAAGGATTTCGTATAAGTAGGGCTAAGACGGAATATATGGAGTGCACCTTTGATGGAAGCAATGGTGAAGGAATCGATGTGAAGATTGGTGACAATAACATTCAGAAGAGAGATTCCTTTAGATATCTGGGATCTATTCTGCAACATGATGGGGAAATGGATGGAGATGTTACTAGTAGAATAAATGCAGGCCGGCTAAAGTGGATAGAAGCCTCTGCTGTTCTCTGTGATAAGAAAATTCTTTTAAAGATTAAGGGAAAGTTTTACAAAGCAGCCATGAGACCTGCTATGCTTTATGGATCTGAATGTTGGCCTGTGAACCATAGACATGTGCAGAGAATGAATGTAGCAGAAATGAAAATGCTAAGGTGGATGTGTGGACACACACGTAAAGATCGGATTCGGAATGATGCAATCAGAAGGAAAGTTGGTGTAGCTCCGATCGAGGATAAGATGCGAGAAAACCGCTTAAGATGGTTTGGACATTTGCAAAGAAGACCAATTGATGCACCAGTTAGGAGATGCGAGTGTTGGGATGTTAAGCCGGCTAAGAGAGGGCGAGGATGACCCAAGAAGTGTTGGAAAGAGACCATACGAAGGGATCTTAGTTTTGTGGATATAAGCCCGGGATTGGCCCAAGATAGATCTGAATGGAGGCGAAGAATCCATGTAGCCGTCCCTACTTAATTGTGGGAAAAGGCTTTGTTGTTGTTGCTTATCCGTTTGAGAAGCATCATCGTTCCAGTCTATCTATCATCAAAGTCGTATTAGCGGTTCTCTATTTTAGTTAGTTCATTTTGATATCTGGGATCCTAGTTATGTTCTTGAGCATCATGGGCACATGTTCTATCTTGTAGCTGTCAATGGCCAATCTAGACTTTCTAGGGTTTTCTTCATAAAAACAAGTATGATGAGGTTAGATCTGTTATTCAAACTTTAATTCATGAAATAAAAAATATTTTTCAGCTAGTGTTAAGTATATTTTCTCTGACAATGCATTGAAGTTTTGTACCATCCAATTCTCTTAGTTCTTCAGGTCTCTTGGCATCATACATCAGACCTCTTATGCTAACACTTTTCAACAGAACATTGTTGAATGCAAACATCGTCACATTGATGTTTCCAGGGCTCTTTTTTATCTGGAGTCATGTTCCCCACTCTTTCTGAGATGGCGCGGTCCTCACTGCCTGCAACCTGGTCAACTAGCTGCCATATTCTCCGCGTTAGGAGAAAAGGTTCCCTTTTTGTTTGTTTTCCCGATATTTGTCTTTTCTCTCTAACACCTCACGTCTTTGGCTCTCTGGCTTTTATTCATCACCTGACTTATGGTTGTGACAAGCTCCCTCTCAGAGCCTTCAAGTGTGTTTTTGTGGGCTACCCAGAAAGGGTACGAGTGCTTTGATCTTGTCAGACGAAAGTACTCTAGTTATGTTGACGTCACTTTCTTTGAGTCTGTCATGTACTTTTCTCATATATGTGACATGATGACCCCGTCTGAGTCTGGCGAAGAGGTTTACATACCCCCTTCACCTCTACCTCCACTTCTCACCACACCTCTACCTCCACCTCCTCCACCCTCTCGTCTAGTGGCTTCTCCTCCATATCCTCCTCGTGTGACTTGGACTTTGCTTCATGTGTACATCTGCAAGCTGCCTACTGTACCCCATGCTCACGTGCCTCCCCATCGTCCAACATGCCTCAAGTAATTTTTGAGCGCTTGATTTCTACTCATGGCACTTTTGATTTGTTTATACAATAAGAGACTTTACAGGTTGAGCTTGTTACACCTCAAGAGAACTGTGTATAGAAGGCAGATCATCTAGAGGATTTTGATTAGCCTTATACTCTTTGGAAGAGAAGGCGTATATGCGCTATATACACTCTTGTAGTCCATGTTGGCCTATTTTAGGAAATTTGTAGTGAGACTCCCCACCGTTGAGATCCCATAAATCATAAGGCTATGCGAGACAGTCATTGGCGTCTTACCATGGAGGAGGAGATGGTTGCACTCCAGTTACATGGTACATGGAGTTTGGTTGTTACTCCATAAGGGGTTGGTTGCAAATGGGTTTTTACAGTGAAGTAGAGAGCATGTGACAATGTTGATCGCTACGAGGCTAGACTTATGGCATGCGTTTACTTAGACATATGGTATGGACTATTATGATACTTTTTATCCCGTGACGGTTATTCTACACTCATGATCTTCCTCTTTGTTTTAGGGGTACGAGACTAATCACATTCTCAGCTTGACATCAAGAATGTTTTTTTTTGTGTGGAGACTTATATGAGGAGGTTTATATGCAGCAACCACCTAGGTTTGCTGTTGAGGGGGAGCGTTAGAAGGTATTTAGACTTCATATGACTATTTATGGCCTTAAGCAGAATCCTAGAGGATGGTTCTAGAAGCTCTTGGACTTGATAAAGCTGCAGAGTTTTAAGAGATTGACTACTGATCACTTTCTATATGTAAGCATGACATAGAGGGGTATTATTGTCATTCTGGTATATGTTGATGACATTATTGTTTCAGGAGATGACTTACAGGGCAACCGTGAGGTTAAGGCGTTCCTTGGACAACAGTTTGTCACCACGGACCTTGGTGAACTTCGATACTTGGGGTTGAATTTTTCAGCAATCAAATAGGTGTAGTGATGACAAAGAGGAAGTATGTTAATTATCTCCTCCTAGAGACATGGATGGAAGAGTGTAGACTTGCCACTACTCTCATGGATACCAACATGAAGTTCTATGATGGTACATATGAGGCATATACAAGGAAGTACTTGAAGCTTGTTGGGAAGCTCCTCTATGTGACTATTGCCATGTTAGATTTTTCTTTTGCAGTGTGCAAAGTCAGACACTTTATGGAGTAGCTATGACAAGCACACATGGATGTTGTTTACATGATCCTATGGTATTTAAAGTCTTCTCCAGGTCCATGGTTGTATTTTAGTAGTGGCACATCTCTTGCCATCTCAACCCGTGCAAATGCTGATTATGGGGAATGTCTAAAGACAAGAATACATATGGTTTTGTGATTTTTATATGGAGTTCTTTGGTCTCATGAAAAACCAAGAAGAAGCGGACCGTGGTTTGCTAGATTTGGCGTGGAGTTAGAATACAGAACTATTTTGTATTTGTTTATATATTTTGTCTCTTTTATGTAATTTTCCTTCCAGTGTTTCTCCTCTCTATATGATCTTCATAATAACCATGTTATTCTTTTCTCTCCACACAATCGCATTTGTTAAACATATATGTTGTAGATGAACCTTTTAACCTCCCCATCTTTCTGTCGTCTGGACTTTTGAGCGAGTCTAAAATTAAGAAAACCATATTGCTTAATAGTTACAGGGTGGTCCTGTTCAATGCATTGTTATACCCAGCCGTCCTAGAACAGTAATTCTCTTGCATACCTACATTTGTAAATGAGTATATTTAGAAGGTTTTTTGGTGGATTTGTAAAGATGAAAAGTAGCCTGAAGGTATTTAAAGTTCAATTGCGTGGAATTTCTTGAGTAAAGGAATCGATGAGTTCCTTTATCTGAAATCCGTGTTTAAGGAACACATGTTGTTTACACGATCCTATGGTATCTAAAGTCTTCTTCAATTACATGGTTGTATTTTAGCAGAGGCACATCTCTTGCTGTCACGACCCGTGCAAATGCTGATTATGTAGAATGTCTAAAGACAAGAATTCTACATCTGGTTTTATGGTTTTTGTAGGGAGTTCTTTGGTCTCGTAGAAAAGCAAGAGGCGGATTGTAGTTTGCTAGATTTAGTCGGAGTATAGAGCTATTTTGCGTTTGCTTATTTAGTGTCTGTTATGTAATTTTTCTTCCGGAGTTTCTCTTCTCTATATGGTCTTCATAATAAACAAGTTATTCTTTTCTCTCCACATGTATTTTATAATCTTTGCATTCTTTAAACATATATGTTGTAGATGACCCTCTTAACCCCTCCTTTGCATCTTTTTGTCGCTTGGTCTTTATTTTTTTTGAAACTTGAGCGAGTCTAAAATTAAGAAGACCATATTGCTTAATAGTTACAGGATGGTCCTGTTCAATGCATTGTTATACCCACCCGTCCTATAGCAGTAATTTTCTTGCATACCTACATTTGTAAATGAGTATATTTGGAAGGATTTTTGGTGGAGTTATAGAGATGAAAAGTAGGGTATTTAAAGTTCAATTGCGTGGAATTTCTTGAGTAAAAGGAATCCATGAGTTCCTTTATATGAAATCCGTGTTTAAGGAACACAAGCTATGCAATTTTCTGATCTCAGGTCAATTGCGAATTTGGGAATATCTCAACATCAGGGTTTTTCGTCCTAAATTAGTTTGTCTGTTAAGTAGCAGGCTGGCGGTGATACTTGGTGGTGGTGATGATGGCGAGGCTAGTAGCAGGGATTGTTGACAGTGGAGATTGGTTGAGGTGGCTGGCAACGGTAGAGAGGAGGGGAGGAGGAAGGAGGAGAAGGTTTGGTTAGAGGGGGAGGATAGAGTGGGAAGGGCTTCATGGAGAGAAGAGGAGAGAGGTAGGGCTCATAGGTTTTTTGTGTTTTCTAAAGCTCTTGATGCACTCGAGAAAATCGGGAGAGATGAGAAAGGAGAGAAGATCGCGATGATTCGTTGGACTAGAGAGCATCGAGATGAGAGGAGAAACCTTAGAACTTTGGGAGAAGGGGGATAATGATGGAGGCTCTCACCAAATCAAAAAAACAAAATTTTAATTCACAACATGATCTCCCTTACAAGGAAAGTTAGTTGTCAGCTCATGGCCGAGCCTTACTCGTCATACGAGATTTACATTTAACATGATTATTATTTCTTGTGGATGATTGTTATTTGTATCAAAAGTACACAGAAGTAATCATCTCAATATTATATGCAACCTAATGATGAAAGTTTAGCAAGCAGTGGGCGACTTGAACAACCACACTAGGATGACTCGAGTTCTTGGGAATGACTCATGCAATAAAGGAATCCCTTGGTATGTAAGGAATACATTGCAGCCTCCATTGGGAGATTTGGCAGCAGAGAAGCATATTTATCTTCTAATGAAATGCCATTTTTAAACATGAACACATCTTGTCATTTTGGTCTTTTAGTGAAGCTTGAAGACCACTAGCACAAGATCGTTCCCTTGTGGATTTTACGTTTAGAAAATTTATTATACATGTTCTTCTGAATCCTTTTATGTTTCTCCTTACGTTGGTGGTATGTGGTGGAATGAAATTCCCATATCTTCCTCACTAAAATGCCTATGTGTTCCTCCTCCAATGTCCCTCACAAAAAATGATGATAAAAAGAATGATGATAAAAATAATGAGAAACCCATTACATTACAAAGTTACATCATATGAGCTTACAAATATGGCGAGCGCTCCCAACCTTTAAGTGTACACTGGACCAAATCATTAGGCTTTTATGAGTCGGTCTAGTATATCAAAAATGGCTCTGCATTGTTAACGCTACAAGTTTGGGTGTGAATATATTAGATACTTTTAAAGACGCATCCCGGTGTACTCTCAGGAAAATAAGTACATACGGTTCAATCTCTTTTGACGGACATACTGATTGATGTTAAAAATATATATGTGTTGAGTATTGGTACTTGAGAGAATCCTTGTTCCAATGATAGGAAGAGAAAAATGACACAATCCTAATACCTCAATTATCTGGCCTGTCATCTAAACCTTTTAAGTCTAACGAAGTAAAGAGATGGTGGATTGATTCAAGACTAGATTTATTCCTTAGTGTTGAGGGTCAGGTCCTTAGGAGAGCTTTTGAGATTGGAACTTTTGGTGAAATCTTGACTCTACTCTTGTGGATGCAGTCAATACTAAGTCATACTTCTTATATATGTATGTATCTTGAGAGTCTGATAATTATAGGAGTTGAATTCCTTTTGATCAAGACATGGTTCAACTTAGAATATTAGGATCTCTAAAACTAAGGGTTCTAGATCAATCAAGCCTTGTTTATTCACATACACATGCCAGGGATCTCACTAGTTAATTTAACTCTCTAATTTATTCTTTATTTATTAGCTCGAGGATGAGCTTAGCTTAAGTATGGGGGTGATAAATCTCAGATTTATTAAGATAATTTAATATATTTATCTTCCTTTGATTAAGTAATTCACCAAGATTCAATGACAAAGGCAACCTAGGTTGTCATGATGTCACCATGTTTATATCTCCCAGATGATCTGATATTTCCTCTCCATGTGCTCGCTCTTTTGATGCCATATAGTTCCTTTGCCTGAGCTGTGGCTCTCGTGTTATCGCAAAGCAAAGGGATGTGAGCATCCGAGGAAACTACGCCTAGCTCCAAGATGAACTTGCACCAACCACACTAACTCTTGCAGCATCCGATGCGGCAATGTACTCAGCATCTGTTGTTGAATCAGTCATGGTGTTCTGCTTCTTACTTCTCCATCTCAAAAACTCATTGTTTAGCATGAATATGATCCTTTTTGTTGACTTTAGTTTAAATATGAAGCGGATAGAGGCTACCTACTACTATTGCAATGTTGCATGGGGACATAATTGTTCGTGGAAGACTATTTCTCGGATAGAACTCTGTAGCATCAATAAAATGTAGGGATTTTTACCCGACAGACCCTATAAACTTTGCCAATCACCTCCACGACCTTTGAAACAACCTAATTCCTCCCTCAATTCCGTAAACTTGCCAACTCTTACCCCATGAACTCTCTGGGTAATATGTTTTAAGCCCGTGGGGGTTCTTGGGGTAATTTACAGGGACGATGTGATAATTACATTGTGCAAAATGTTGTAGAGGCTTTAAAACGTTTATAGGGTCTGCTGGGTAAAAATCCCTAAAATGTATGTGAGGTTAACTAATGGGCTGGCTCTCCTCCCAAACTGAACCCATGGGCTGCCTTTGCTTTCTTGGGCCCAACCCAAGTCGAGTAGAACCATCCTTTGAAATTCTCCTGATCATCTTTTGATAAATTTAAAAAAACTTGAAATATTTAGAACCAATCCAAACAGGATAAGGATGGGTCCCCCTCGTATGCCAAGGGAACTGGAGAACCATAGAATGGAGATTTTGGGAGTAGAGATAGGATAAGGATAAGGAAGCCTCCAGTAGAACCAGATATCACAGGTTGGCTGCCTCTTAATTAGTATTATTATTATAGTCTTTTAAATGCAAGGGGACCCAATTCACCAACTAACCCCGTCGATTACTGACCACTTCCATAAATTGGAGGTAGGGGCTATGATGAGAACATTGAAATCGTCATCTTTGAAACAGAACCGGAGTCCTAATTGGAAAGTTTATTGAAAAGTTGGATTGGGTTGAAGTATGGAATCAAATCGATTTAACCAGATTAGGAGTTATCATTTTAAAAAATCGAATTATACTAACCCAGTGGAGAAAAAAATAGTTGAATCAGCTAAGCTAATGGAATAAATTAAAACATGTATATATACATGCTTAAATGTGCTTTAAATAAACATAAAATACAAAGTCATCCTATAATATATGTAAAATAATTTTCCGTATGCAACAGCATATTTATACGTATGGATATCTATAATTTTTAAAGAAAATACTCTATACAATAGTATGGGTTTGAATTTTTATTCAAAATCCAATTGAAGCATCAACTTATGCAAGAAAAGTTGGTTAGAAGTTCGAAGTAGGTTATTATATGTTGTAAGGTTCAACTCCTATCAACACTACTTCTGAATAACTTCAAATTTAAATTATGATTCAATCGAAATCAGGCTTAAAAAATCGATTAAGTTGGTGATTTGACCACATGATTGTTCTTTCAAATCAAGTTGGTATGAACTGGTTTATTGGACCTAGTCATCGGTCGAACCAAACAAATGATCTGATTTTCAGAACATTTTCAAAAAGGACTAGCAGCGTAGCTTGTTGTCCGCTTGTCTCCTATTTCCATGTAAACTTTTCTCATCTCAAACAATAGGATCCATATACCTAAAAAATCTATGTATCAAGAGAAATGATTCAAATTAAATACATGTTCAATTCAAATTTAACTAAAAAATCAGCAAATTGAACATAAACATAGATTGAGAATTGGGTAACATATCGAACATAATCTAGTCGGACATAAGCATAAATTATACTAAAATACATAACTATATATCTTTTTTTAGAATACATAATCAATTTCATTTTAAAGAAGGGGTTACATAGAAATTAATGAGAGACGGGCAATAAGCTGCGCTGCCAATCCCTTTTGGATGGTAAATCCAATTCTTCGGAACACAACACTCATAGATGTAGGAATCATAACATTGCTATGATTGGTAATTGAAATTACATTTAGGTTTTGTTTGGTAATTGGTTTGGGTTGGATTGAGGTATCCTCTTGTGAATAGTAGCCGTTTAAATGATTGGGAGGGGAGGGGTTGAAATGATAAATGTGATGTGATGTGACATCGATTATGTGTTATATTAACTTTTTTAATGATTATGATATAATTGTGTTAATTTTTTATTTGAACGTAGTTAAAAATATTATAACAAAGAAATTGTTTGTTCCATATAACCAATTTCAACCCATGAATGCATGGATACAACATGGGATATGCTAGGATACTTCGAGGTAGCCTAACAACCAAACATGTCCTTGTAAATCTTGAGAGAGTTCAAAAGTTACTTTCACTTGCTTTAAAGTTGAAAGAGTTTACTAGCTTGCCGTTAAACAAATCAAAGAATTTGTAAATCCTCCTATAATCTATCCAATCTTAGATAAGTGGTCAGAATAAAAAGGTTATGATATTTTCTGTCGTAAAAATTAATATGCACAAGTCATCACACAAGAGAATCCACAATAACAAAAATAATATATTCAGTTAATGACTGTTAATTTTTGTAGGAACAGTTTTGTGAATGTGAGGAAAGATAAAATGTGTTTGAGTTATTATAGGGGCTTATTTGCAAAAATCTGACATGGTCTCCGTTTTGTAGGGTAAAGGATAAAAGCAAGTTTTGTATCGAACGATATTGGTTGTTATATTATAAACTTTTCGGCAAAAGTCATGGTTGGCACGGAATGATGTGATCTTCAGGCAAAAGTCATTCTATGCGGAGTTTGTTGAGGCACGTGATAGGGCACTGGTTGAAATCTGGAACTTGTAATTTCTTTTGAACTTGTACCGTTTGTAATCGCATGCAATTATTAAAGGTGATCAATGGTGAAGTTTTGGGCACACATCTAAACGGTGGAGGCCCTTTTTTCTTTCAAAAAAAATATTATAAACCTTGAAAATATTGAAAATTAGAGCCCAACCCAAGATATTATTTCTTTTCCGTAAAGAAAGACGGGGCATAAAAAGAGGACATAGACGCTCTGTCCTACAGAATTAAAAATATATTGTGTAAAGAAAGATCTACTCGTGATTACACACTCCTTTCAATTCTCCTGATCATCTTATTTAATGAATACTCCAAATATTTGGAACCAACCAAAACAGCATAATGATGGGTCCCTTTGTATGCAATGGAAATTCAAAGAACCGTAGATTGGAGGCAGGAATAGGATGAAAACAAGGGAGTAGAGAGCAGATAAACGGATCAATATAAGTGTTATCATATTATTTTAAAGGGATTTTATCACTTGTGCCCCTCCGAGATATCGCAATTTCAGTTATGCCCCTATCTTTTTGGTAATATCAGTTGTGCCCCTCAAAACTTGCTCCGTCATCAGTTGTGCCCTTCCGTCAGGTTGACCGTCAATGAATTGACTTAACCATGGTTTTTTCAAACCTTGGTGTGGTTAAGAGGGGTATTATGGTCAAAATAATACCTTGATGAACATGTATAAACCTCCACACATCTTAGTTGTTTTTTTTATTCGATAAAGATCTGAACGTTGACCATGTAGAAATCAAAAGAACAACAAATAGAACGCGATGGCTCGTTCAGAGTCATCCATTTATTCGATACTCGTAACCTTCAATCGGATCAGCCCTTCCAGCTTCCACCCGAATCGGGCCAGAGCCCCTTCGGCATCCTCGAATCCGGCGGCCAAGATCGCCTCCTCTGCGTTCTCACCCGGTCCCACGCACGACGCCAGAACCCTGACCTGCCGAGCTCCGGTGTCTCCTCTTCCTCGGACAGTCTTTCCTCTTCATCCTCCTCCCACGGTGGCACACCGCCATTGCGGTACTCCCATCCACCCCAACGTATGCTGTCGGGATCCCGATTGTAATACCATGGCACCCACAGCGGAATGTCCAGGGCCGTTGTAGGGGCGCCCATCACGGGGGGGGGGGGGGGGGGGGGGTCAGGAGGAGGCTCCGCGCGGGCTGTGGGAGGTGCCGAGAATAAGTCTGGGGCGGAGGGAGGCTGGGGCGGAGGGGCGGCAGGGGGCGGCGTCGGGGAGGGGAGACGAGGGCGGAGGGGCCGTAGGGGATGGGGGAGGTCGGGGCCGCCTCGAGGCTGGGACGGAGGGGCGGCGCCGGGGAGGGGAGGAGAGCTCGGGGCAGAGCTGGGCGGCACGTGGCAGGGGCGGCGCCGGGGAGGGGAGGGGAGCTCGGGGCGGAGCTGGGCAGCACGTGGCAGGGGCGGGGCGGAGAGGGAGGAGGAGGAGGAGAAGGAGGAAGAGGATGGGCAAGAGGAGGAAGAAGAAGAGGATGAGGAAGAAGGTTAAAATGACCTCCTAACCTTTTTTTTAATGTAATTCCACCTATGTCCTCAAAGTTAACGGCCGTTTGCACTGTGGATGGACGGTTACTAACCCGAGGGGCACAAGTGATAAATTAGCAAGTTTTGAGGGGCACAATTGATATTACCAAAAAGATAGGGGCATAACTGAAATTGCGATATCTCGGAGGGGCACAAGTGATAAAATCCCTATTTTAAATATGAATATGAATGCGGATGTGATACGTACGTATATTAAAATTATATTACCATATCTTAAAAAACGGGTATGTATGTAAAACAAATATTGATGACATACGAATACTATAAGAAATATCTTATAGATTAACTTAAATATACATGTATTAGATGAAACACACAAGATATCAATATACAAATTATGTTTACTTCATAATAACTATAACAAATACGGTGAAAAGGGTAAAATATTATGTCAAATATATTTAAAAATAAATGTATAATTATAGTTATATAAGGAAACTGATATACATATATGAATGTTTGCAGATATCAAAAGGATCTGTATAAAATAGATATGGTGACAGATCGAATAAAGATACATTCACGACAATTTGCATCTTTACATGGAAGCCTCCCAAATTGACGTATGAAGAGGATGTCTCTTCTTAATTAGTCTTTTAAATGCGAAGGGACCTCAATTCGATGGCAAACACCTTTTGATACATGTTACTATATTTGTGTGCTTTTCAGTTAATATTGCAAAAATTGATATTTCAAAAAAAAAGAGAGGGATATAATTAATATTGTAATATTTAAGAGAGGCACAACTGAAAAAATTCTTAGAAAATTTGCTATATGAATCGTTGTTTTTTTCATTTGTACACTGTAGTAAAACAATTATTATTCATTGTCTCTGTTACAGATTATATGCAATAGTCGTCTCGGGTATTGCAACAATTAACGCAACAATTGATGACAACATATCGTTGTAATGATTTTTTTATAGCAGTGTCATTTAAATTACAAATTTTATAGCTTAATAATAGAATAATAATAGAATAATAATTGCGTTCAAAATCTTTAAAAGAAGCTAATTCGGTTGAGCTTGTTAGCAATAATAAAGGTTATGGTCCTTTGGGATTCAGCTCTCACATTGCACTATATTTAATAAAATCAAACTTGCATCGGCTTTCAGATAGCTTTTGGATTAGTGGTTGAATAAAAAATTTTCACCATTTCAACTAAAACGGTGAAACCAAATTGTTATCGCTGAGTCTGGTGTGGGTTCATAAACATTTGTATCTCCTCATTGGTTATGTTTCCTTTTTTTAAAATCAAAAACTGATCCACAGAAAACTTATATAAATTAATATTGTTAATTTTGTTTTACAAACATATAAATTTTTTAGTAATATATCAACAACAACAACAACAAAGCCTTTTCTCACAATTAAGTAGGGTCGGCTACATGGATTCTTCGCCTCCATTCAGATCTATCTTGGGTCAATCTCAGATTTATATCCAAAAAACTAAGAACCCTTCGTATAGTCTCTTTCCAACACTTCTTGGGCTGTCCTCGCCCTCTTTTAGCCGGCTCAACATCCCAACACTCGCATCTCCTAACCGGTGCATCAGTTGACCTTCTTTGCAAATGACCAAACCATCTTAAGCGGTTTTCTCGCATCTTATCCTCGATCGGAGCTACACCAACTTTCTTTCTGATTGCATCGTTCCGAATCCGATCTTTACGTGTATGTCCACACATCCATCTTAGCATTTTCATTTCTGCTACAGCCATTCTCTGCACATGTCTATGGTTCACAGACCAACATTCAGAACCATAAAGCATAGCAGGTCTCACGGTTGTTTTGTAAAACTTTCCTTTAATTTTTAAAGGAATTTTCTTATCACAGAGAACAGCGGAGGCTCCTCTCCACTTTAGCCAGCCTGCATTTATTCTATTAGTAACATCTCCATCAATTTCCCCATCATGTTGCAAAATAGATCCCAGATATCTAAAAGAATCTCTCTTCTGAATGTTATCGTCACCAATCTTCACCTCGATTCCTTCACCATTGCTTCCATCAAAGGTGCATTCCATATATTCCGTCTTAGCCCTACCAATACGAAAACCTTTAGTCTCCAATGCATGTCTCCAAACCTCAAGCTTCTCATTTACTCAATCTCTAGTCTCGTCAATCAACATAATATCATCAGCAAATAACATACACCAAAGTAACTCATCCTGAATGCGACTTGTCAACTCGTCCATAATCAAAGTAAAAAGAAATGGACTCAAAGCTGAACCTTGATGTAAACCAATGTTGATATCAAAATAGTCAGTTTTCCCCGTCGGGGTCCTTACACAAGATAAAGCCCTATCATACATATCCTTTATGAGATTAATGTATAGGACAGGTACTTGTCTCTTCTCCAAAACTCTTCACAGTATCTCTCGTTGGACGGAATCATAAGCCTTCTCCAAATCAATAAAGATCATATGGAGATTTTCCCTTTTAGCTCTATAAATCTCTATTGTTCTCCTCAGCAAATGGATGGCTTCAATAGTTGAGCGACCTGGCATGAATCCGAATTGGTTTTCTTTTACTTGGGAAACTTACCTCAATCTTCTTTCGATCACACGTTCCCAAATTTTCATAGTGTGACTCATCAGCTTGATACCTTTGTAATTTGAACAATTTTGAATGTCTCCTAACACATATTTTTACATAATATATGCAATATGAATTGTTAACATATTTATTGTTATTTCACTTGTGCAATGTAGTAAAACATTAATTATTTATAACATATACATTCATTTTCTAATTCACAGACCATATACTCTGGAACCATTTTAGAAATATTTGGATATTTAATGAATACGCACCCAACGTACCCCTACCAACACCCTCACATCTACTATCCTCTCCCACTGCTGTTCTCACTGCCAAACAATGGATCCCTCCGGCGGCATCTTAACGTACGTCGTCAACAAGCTTGGAGACGCCATCCTCAGCGAGGCCGCTCTCCTCGGTAGCACCCAAGAAGATCTGGAATGGGCGCACAAGGAGCTACATGCGATGCATGCCTTCCTTAAGGATGCTGCCGACGTCCAACCGAAGGAAGCCACAGTGGAAAGATGGATCGAGGAAGTAAGGGAGCTGGCTTTCCGTGCCGAGGACATCGTCGACACCTTGTCTCTCCACCTTGGTGATGCTACACCCGGATGCTTCCTCCCCTGCTTTTTTTCTCGATGGCGCCATGACTTCGGTACGAAAATCATGAAATTGAAGAAGGACGTTGCCGATTTCAACAGGAGGAAGGAAACCTATGCCACCAAGTTTCTCGACACAAGGAGCACAGGCACCTTCGAGCGGACTGATGATCAGCGGCTGTTTAGGAGGCTGATGATCCAGTAATCACGAAGATGACATATCCACTAGCACATGGCCCCTCTGAGAATCCGACGTCCTTTCTGGAAAAAAAGTCGTAGGACTATTCTAAGAAATTACTACCGCTTTTTGCAAGGAACGAGGGGGATTCAGACATACTCCTATGTATGAGGTCGGGATAGGAAGATACTGAGTACCACTCGACAGAGGTGCCTATTGAGATCAGCAAGGACATCAGGAGAAAGAGATCGGGTCGTAACCTGGACGATAGCAGGGAAGTTCAATCGAGGGCAGGGGGCCAAAGAGAAAGATCAGGTAGAAGCTTCTTCGTTCAGACGAAAGTACAAGCAGTTCTTAAAGCAAAGCGATGAGGTAAGGGAAAGAGCTTTTCGCTCCGGAAGCGAGTAGGAAGTAGCATATAGTACAAAGTACAAAGCATATTGAGAGTAGGGGCTAAGGGAAGAGAGGTCAAAGGGCCTAGAGAAGTTGGGAGCAGAGACGTCATGATGATGCTTCAGAGATGAAGCCTTTTTCCCATCTACTCTGACTTTGGTGGGAATCTATATCTCAGGAACTCCTCAGGAAGAGAGTGAGGCAAGCCACTTCACTATAGAACATTGCCGGTCGGTAAAGATGCATCATCATCCTAGGCGGGACTCCACTTTCCCCTCGGCAACTGATCTCTATGCTTCTCTTCTTTCTTCTTATACCTTTCCACTTTCTTAATAGGAGTCGACTTCCTCTGTTTTCCTGTGAAAGAATCTACCAATCCCTGATTTTTCTCATCAAGCGAATAATAGGAGTAAGCAAATCCTCTAGCCTTCAGAATAATAGCGATGAGAGACTTCGAGGGAGTCTTTTGTAAAAGCCAGACCCCCCGCCCTATAATATATCTGGGGCCAACAAGAAATCGGGCTCGGTAAGAGGAGCTAGAATGAGGAGTTGAGTTGTGAGATCTGGTTCCGGTAAGAGGGTACCCTGCGTCTTTCTTTCCTCTTCCCCCTCAAGATTCATTCTTCTTTCTTCCCGGGCCTGGGAACTGTAGCCAGAGTTGCTGTAGTGGTCAAGAGTGGGTAGTTAAGCAGCATGACATTTTAAACAAGCCACATTCCCACTCCAATACTGGGGGTACCTAAGAGGGACTTCTTTCCTGTATGGGATTTCGATGCGGCTTCGAGGACCGTGAAGAAGAGAGGTGGAAAAGACCGGACACTGGCAAGGAAGTGGGATAAAGGGTAGCGGACACAATTCTCTCTATCTATAATCCTAGGTGGTGCTTTTTTCTACTTTTCCACTAGACGACTGAATAAGCGCTTCCTGACTTCTGACCTATCTATGTATCGGGAGAGAGTAGTTGGACCCCTAGGCCGTCGTCTGGGAGTTTTCTTCATAGATCTCTTCTCACTTTTTGTTTGGGAGTTTTCATAGATCTCCCCTCTAGTCTAGCTGCTTTTCGAGGAAAGTCTAGTGTGATATCATTTTATAAGAATAGCGATTTCCACTCACTCGGATTTCCATGGTACTAGCCCTATGTTCGACCTCTCTCTTGAGTTGACCTCCCGAAGTTGCCAACTGAGCTATTTCCCCCTGACCCCCAACTTCCTTATATATGGACTTCTTGAAGGCCTTCGCGATAAGAACCCGCAAGAATCATCCCTCCTCTTTCTTCCTTCATCCTTATCACTCACTCTGGGTGATGGTAGAGGTGGTTGTTTTTCTTTCTAAAAGAATCTCATCCTGTCGTGGTAAAGAAGGAAGAAGTTGATGTTTTGACGCATCTTCGGACATCTAATCCTCTTTCGCAGGTGGTGATGACTTATTATATTAGGGAAAAGGCTATCTTTCGAGTTCAGATATAGAGAAAAGAGCCCGGCAGAGAAGGAAATGCTCGGAGGGCTTCGAGTGTGAGGTGGGCTGCCTAAGAGTGAAGAGAGTGGGAATAGACCCTCTATCAAACTCTCCGGCCCACGAGACGGTCTCTCAAAGAGGGGGGTATGACCGGGCTTATGAGATATAGTTGAGGGGACTGACGAGACTAGTACCCGCTGCTGAAGCGCATCCCCTCATTGCGATTCTCTCAGTAGAGAGTTGACGCATAATAGCATCGCGGACTTGTAGGGGCAGATTGTTGAATAGCGTTTAAGCTGGCGCTTAAATGAGAACAGGAGAATGGTCCGATCGTTGAAACTGAATACACGCATTTGATTCCGGCCCCGCTCAGTCAAGTCAATCGACAAGAGCAATCGCAGCAACTCCAGTTTCAGTGCCGATTTCCTCTTTCTACGTCAATTTCTTCTTCCATAGCTATAGCAGCTCCGATTCCTTCAACAGAAGTTTCCAAAGCAACCATTTGTCCGAAAGTTCGAAAAAGCATCACCTCTTTCCTAGACAACTATAACTATATTTGATTTTCGACTTAGAGAAAACAAGGGTCGAAGTTCAAGCGGAACTGAGACGTCGAACCGACGGGACTATGTTTCCAATTCATTAAGTTTAGGGTTGTGAGACGCATTTATGTGGCTCTAATTCAAATAGATGTCCCAGGACTGTTCGGGCCTAATCCGCCTATTTGAACCTACTATGATAACTGGAAATGGCTAATCTTGCGACTCTGGGCATCCAGCCTGGGAACCCAGAGGAAGCGAAGGGGAGGAAGGACAGCGAGGTTCCACGACCGCGGCACCATGGAAGGTAGTTTTTGCGCAGTAGGGTGAGAAGGGGAGACTTGTTCGTAGTTGACCGGAGGGTGGGGGACTCTCTGAAGTCGCGGATATCGTAAATGCTTTACACACTTCACAGGCTTCGCTTCGGAGTCCGACCTCACATAAGGGTACTTCAAGGATTTCACGAAATCGGGAATAAGGTGACAAAGCACCTTATATATGAGAGCTGGCCCGAGGATGAATTTCTACTCCAGCCGGTGGGGTACCGGTGCCGGTAAGTTGTGCTCCGGGACTGTCGACCCTGATGCACATAGAATATGTCGACTAGTCCCGTCCGATCCTTCAAGGATAGATGAAATCCCTGCCTTAGGCTAAACCAGGATCAACCGTCAACATAGACCAGTTAATTAGTCCGCCCCGAATATATAGTAGAAGTGAGGGTCCCTTCAAAGAAAGATGAGGCCCGGGACCTCTTCTTTCTATAGGAAGAAGTGCAGTTCCAACATAGTTGTTCTTCCGCTTTTAGCTCACCCTCCCTGATCTCTGGTTCGCTGGATCGAGAGAGGGACCGTGGACTGAGAGCCTAAGGTGTCCTGATAAAGCCCGGCATCTTGCTTGCTGACTTCTCTGCTATCCCTTGACTATCATTTCGTGGGAGTCTCATTTCTTTTCCGGACGCGAAGATCTTGCACACAAGAAGACCCGTAGGCTAGGGGGTAGTAGAGGAGGACCCCTATCACCCAGTGCAGCATGTCTTTCTGTCTGTGCGCTGATTTTGCTTCACATTTGTCTGGATCCCCGCTCCTGGTTCTAGGGTCTTCGACTGTTCGAGAAAGCGGCTTTGAAGTGTGTTTTTTTGTAATGTGAGTCTTTAAGTCGAATAGGCAAGCTTATATACAACGAGCTGGTCAAATCCCTCTATAAAAAGACACCTCACGCTCTAGACCGCCTGCCCTGCTATCACTGTAGTACCCTCAACCTTGCTTCCCGCAACGTCATTATAGGCTTCTTATAAAAGTTTCCAGCTTTGCACTTCATAGTTGCTTCCATGATCACTTTATCCGCACCAAAGTTGCACTGTGAAGTTGGGGGTTCTGACTTCCGCCAAGAAAGACACCTGCTGCCACTTCGCACTGCTGCCTCGCAACTGTCTGCTCACTTGACTCCTCCCCTCACGGAAGATAGGCGCTTCTTCCAGTTGGCACTTGTTAACGACTGTTACGCTTTGTTAACGACTCCTGATCCAACCCGGAAGGCTATGGACTGACCTCCTCCGCTAACGACTCAACCCTGCAGCCTCAAAGAAAGCTCCATTCGCTAGTCAACTAAGGACTTCATATCATACTAACAGACACTATACAACAGACGCCATCACCTACGCTACCACTCGCACCATAGATAGAGACAGGCTTACATGCTATTACACAGCTTTGCAGTTTCCTTGCTTCTCAAGCTGCAGAGCATGCTTCCGCACAAGCTTCTCTTCCTGGAAGTTCTTCTCTGAGCTATATATATGGAGTAGATCATGGTTCAGTTCCAGAGCTAAAGATCGTCGTTCTCGAACGAGCAATCGAAAAGATTCTGGAGCATCCTCGGGGCTAGGTATTCTTCCTCCAACAATAGTAGTACCAAGTATTTCTTGGCGAGCTCTAATATTATCTTCTTTATAAGTCAGCATCTCTTGTTAAATATGAGCAAGACCAAATCCCTCTAAAGCCCAAACTTCCATTTCTCCCACTCGTTGCCCCCCTTGCTTGCCCCTTCCTCTAAGGGGTTGTTGTGTAACAAGGGCGTAATGTCCACTGGAAGGCCTCTGTCAGTCTTTGATCATCAACTTGATGAATTAATTTGAGGATATAAGACTTTCCTATCACGAACTGGTTGACTATTGATAAGGGGGGATCCCCTGTTCTTCCATCAAATATTCTGCTTTTTCCCGTCTGGTTCAAATACCCTCTTCTAAGCACTTGTTTGCTTACTAGCCTCATCTAATTCTGAAAACACTAGTTTTCTTGAAGCCTCTTGTTCGTATCTCTCATCAAAAGGTGCAATTCTATAATGTCTGTTTAGCAGATCCCCCGCTCACCCGAGCGAACATTCAAATATCTGCCCCACGTTCATTCGTGAGGGTACTCCTAATGGGTTGAAGACCATATCAACCGGTGTTCCGTCTTGCAAATAGGGCATATCTTGTCTGGGCAAAACTTGAGAAAGAATCCCCTTATTCCCATGTCTTCCAGCTACTTTCTCACCTACTTAGATTTCACCTTTTTGTTAGTTATATATATAGGCCTAATTTCTTCCCTTATATATAACTATTTCCATCTTCCATCTGACATCAATAACCCGTCCCCTTCCCTTGGTCTTCTATCCTAGCTTTTTTCTCGCTTCCCAGCTCCCCAAACGTACTATCCCATCAGCCCGCCTAATCAACCCCTCTTCTGGTGAAAGAAGTAGGATCCTAATCCCGTACCCGGCTCCAGTCAATCAATCCCCAGGTAAAGGACCTCATTGAAAGAGGAGATGTGGGACCTGATCTCGTAGCTAGCATATAGTAAAAGGGCTTTTCTTCGGTTCCTAACTACCCTTGGTGTTAAAGGGAGATAAATTGAATTACGAGGACTTTCGCAGGAATAGAAATCGAGCAGGATTTGGCTTTCTCTGACCACCCACTTAATCAAACAGAAGACTCAAACTCCAGCTATGAGCAACTCTTGCATCTCTTGGATAGGTCGAGACCTGGGACCAAGGTATCCAGGAAGAAAAAGAACAGGAAGAAGGGAAGGGAGTACCAATAGAAAGAAGAGCTTATTCAATGCTAGCCTGCTATGCGCTAAATCCGATGTACCGCGGGGCTGGCCGTACCTATAGATGTCTATCCTTGCCTGGAATACAAGGGGACTGAATTACCCTGGTCAGTGAAAGCCCCTTCAGATGATGCGGGAGTGGCTTCTTTCTTTATATAACTGAATATTGGTGGTCTGTTGGAGACCAGAATTAGACAACCCAATATTGATCGAGTTTGTGACCCTCCGGGCTGGGCCTCGGTGATGAAGGTAGACAGAGCAAGAAAGCCGTGGTGTGGCGATCAAACTCTTGGAATCGTCGACCGGATCAATCAATGTATGTTAGTATGTTATTGCAGGCTTCGAAGGCGGGGGGGGGGGGGGGGTTGCCAGGGAGGAGGCCTCGGAGGAAAGAAAACGGAGGAGTTGTCTACGGGATAGGCCTCTCCGAGCAAGAGGTCCGTTCTCATTCGCTGTTAGCCTGTGGGCCTTGGGTTGTTCTAGGAGATTGAACGTTCGGGCTAGGCGGTCGAGCTGGGTCATATATAGTCAGGGGCTTGACCGAGGCTTTTCTAGCACCTGTCTACTTGATGCTGGGCTCACGGATGTGGCCGCAATGGTCATGGTCTAATCTCTCTGTAGGGGATTTTTGTATCGCATGCCCTTTGGATCGTGCCGTGGTCCGAGTGGGACTAGGATATCGCGATAGGTGTAGGAGCCACTTGTCTGAGTGCCTTAGCCTGACGCGAGCATGCTGCCATGAGGATTGACCTACATGACGAAATAGCCCCTCTTAGCCTGCGACATGCTGATAGAGATGGGCGGATAGGGAAGGGGAATAGCTTGAAGCGGCTTGTCGAGGAGGCCTGGGCGGAGGAGGTTGTAGGCAACCCGCTTTTCATTTGTGTTAAGAAATGGAAGAAGGTCAAACGTAGCATTATCACTAGTCGGAGTGGGCAAAAGCGGACTCGAACGGGCCATGCCTACTATCATCTAGGCTCAAGTTGGAATTGCAGCAAATCAACTCCAGCGGAGGATCCGGGGAATGTTGATTGGCAACGGAGGGACCAGGCGCGTCGCGAAATTACTTGTATTATCTAGTGCAGAGGAGGCAAATATATGATCATTTAGAGCGACAATGGCCTTTGGCTTCGTGAGGCTCAGAGCAGTCCCTCAGATCATGCAAGGATTCCAATGGGAGCCCTAGATGAGCTCTAGGATAGCCGGTCGTCTATCTCATAGATGGAGGATGGATCCCTGTAGCGAGAGAAGCCCAGATTCAGGGGAGGAAAGGAAAGTAGGTTCTATAGGAGAAAGGTAGTCTGACTTTGAGCGTCATTATAGGGCCTAGCCTATTTATTTCATTCCGCGAGAGGGGAGACAAGATCAAAGAAAGTAGTTACAGAAAGCAAGAGAAATATAGGAACTCTCACACATACCTACTATATTGATTGATCTTCCATATCATGCTTTCTGTGTATGAAAAGAGAAAGATGAACCAGTCTTCTCTCTGATGCTTCCCTATCCTTCGAGCCACTCGCTTCCCACTTCCGGACTCAGTCGTGACACCTTCGCAGGAGATGGATTCTATGAAGCTTAGACTGAGACGTCGGTAGGCATTACTGTACCCCCAAGAGCAGGCTAGCTTTCTGGTAGTAAGTGAGAGGCTAGCGCTTAGGTATCGGCAGACATCTTTCGGAAGAGAAAGGCTTCAGTAAGAGGGAGGGAGCAGTATCACTGACGACCAAGCCAGCCGGCCTTATAATGAGGCTGGCGGGGAGTCTCGCTGACGGCCATAAAAGACTGATTTTTTCATGAAAGACAAATGCAGGATGATAATCGCTTTAGCCATCCTCATAGCCGGAAGCCTGATCTACTCTCTCTGGCCCTTACTAGATATATAGGCCTCAGTCAGCTTCTACTCTGTCTATTGAACGAGCCCAGATATATAGGACATGATTCTAGGGGCCAAAAAATAGCGAGGATTTGGATGATGGTACTACACTGGTTGAACTTTCTCATGAGTTCGTGGGACAGGAGAATATTGTCAACAATGCCACACCCCTTAAGAAAGGCGGTCTGATTGAGGCTGACTATCTTAGGGAGAATCGAAGCAATTGGCGACTATCTTCACACTAATCTTTTGTAGGAAATTGTGATTGAGGGCGGTATAAGGTGTCTACTGTAAACTAGATATGATGATTGTCGGGTGAATTGTTTTTTTGAGATTGAAGAAATTGTGGTCAGTTTGTTATAGCATTGTTTTCGGCTTGAGTTGAAAGTTTGATTAGTAGAAGGACGCTGCTTCCGCCGTCTGGCCCGGTCCAGGGGACAGGTTGGATTTGAGAACTAACTAAACTATTTAGTCATCAGAGAGATCTCTGACCTTGGATCTTCGGTAAGGTGAAGCCTATCTACATAAGCTGCAGGCGGGGGAGGCATTTGCTAGTTGTTTGAAAGGCAGAGGTGCTGAAGGTTCCGCGAACCCTGGTTCGAGTCCCGGGCAACCCATAACCCATATTGACTTATTTCCATTTTCTTCTACCAATTGTACCCTTCACCGCCCCCATGGGGATGGTCTACAGGGTTCATAACTACTCCTCTTACTACAGGACGTTTACCTAGCCAAGACTGAGATCCGGCTCTACCCACACTTTTTTGGTTCACCCCAACATTACCCACTTGTCCGACTTTTGCTAAGCTGTTTTTGGATATTAAACGGACCTCTCCAGACGGTCATCTTAATGTGGCCGATTTACCCTCTTTTGCAATCTCTTTCGCTACAGCACCCGCTGCTCTAGCTAATTGTCCACCCTTTCCAAGTGTGATTTCAATGTTATGTATGGCCGTGCCTAAGGGCATCTCGGTTGAAGTGGATGATTCTTTTTTCTCAATCAAAACCCCTTCCCAAACTGTACAAGCTTCTTCCAAAGCATACAACTTTCTATATGTATATGATGATATCTAGACAGATAGATCTTATATGAATCGTATGATGAAGTACCATATGAGTTGAAATATTTGAATCCAAATCTGTCGAATCGCTCATGTTATGATCTTCTACATCCTAGGTCTCCTCGTTCCGTCATCTGGCTTATGTGATTCATGTTGCATTCAGACCGAATGACTCTATGAAATGACGTCGATACTTCCACTTACGGGGCACGTAGGAGACATCTCTATTTTTCCCCGGGGGATCCTTATACACTGCTTAGCTTTCAATTCGCCTCTGACCATCAAATTCCATGTGAATAACCCGTCTCCCTCTCTTTGAAAGAAGGAGCGCTTCCGGTTCTGCCCGTGCTTCAAACCATTTTGTCTTCTCCATATTACCATATCTCTAGAGTCCTGAATTTTCTATGAAGAACTACTGAACTCAATCACTTGCTGCCGTTACTCAACTGTTTTCTGTTGAGGTCTATCCCGTGGAGGTACTCCAATTGGATTAGTGATCGATTTCTAGGTTTCGTCGTCAACCTAATTGGTTACTTCCAATTACGTAAATCAATAGTTCAAACTGCGTAGGGCATTTCCCATTGATATAGTCTGTACCAGAACCAATGGCCAATTAGAGCCCCTCTGGGATGTCAAATATAGATCATATCACCATCCCCATAGTGTATGAGACAAATGTCTGCATTTCTATTAGGGTCGTGTTCTATGGTGACGATTCTACCAGATATGTCTTTTGAATTCCGTCGTCAATCGATTTGACGGTATAGACGCTTATGACCTCCCCCTCTATGCCTTGCGGTAATGTCTGGCATTACGACCTTTACCACAACGATGCTGTCCATAAATCTCTTTCTTTCGTGGATTGGATTTCCTGTCTACGGCTCCGTTGCGTGTGCGAGGGCTAGAAGTTTTGTATAAATGTATCGCCATGTTATTAAGTATTTTGCTTGAAGTTCTTTTCTCTATAAGAGGTGGAATAGAATAACCCGGTTGAAGCGTAATGATCATACGTCTGTAATTGGAATGCTTTGTATGTCCCAAAAGAGGTCCCATTCTTCTACCCTTTCCGGGGAGTCGATGACTATTCATAGCTATTACCTTGACACCAAAGAAGAGTTCGACCCAATTATTCTTTCTGTCCTAGTTGATCCTGATTCGACATTAGAAGTATATTGATTGTTCCCCAATAACCGAAGACTGATTTATGTAAATACTGCATATTTGATTCCATCCATAAATCCATTTTCTTCCCTATAAGTTCCAGTATCGATCTGAATTCTAGTTCTTATTGTTCATATGTTATTGTATTCATATACCATACCAATTGGTTATGTATGGATGATGAGATTCCATTGATGCAGAGCCAATTCCAATAGACTTATTGAACGTTCCCATTGGCGTGCATCCAGCAGGAATTTCACCTACGAATTTGCCAATTATGAGTTGGGCGCTTTAACCATTCAGCCATGGATGCGGATCATCGTACATCGTGAATCAAAAAATGCCAATTGAAATGAAATCTTTAGGAGGAATCAATGAAAGAGGAATCAATGAAACGACATCAACTCAAACTCTGGGCCGCTGGGACATCCGAAGAGGGTGTGCGAAAGAGATCCCATGAGGAGAGACTTTCTGGGATAAGGCATAGGACTAAGCTGACCAACCTCACTATAGCCTGCAACTTAGGGAAAAGAGACTAGGTTGAAGATTCGATGTGATCACCAAAAGCCTAGACTTCCAGACCCCTGTAAGCTGTTCTTCTCGCAAGTTCAGCCCTCACTTTGACGCTCACCCGCACTCACGCTCATCTAGGCTTTGCTAGCTCACCTCTTCGGACATCGCTTTTCTTTCTCTTTTAGTGTGCTGGGTTTGTCGACCTATGAGAAAGAAAATCCTTTCCAAAAAAGTGAAGTCGAAAGGTCAAAATAGCACGGTTGAATCTTTTCGAGATCAGTGTCAAAGAAATGGTACGGGAATGGTTTAGTAGTAAATGGTACATCCTTTGTAGATGAGTCTATCTGGTAGGACTATTTAGCGGTCTGGGATGTGAAGGTTCATCCTTGCCTGCTAGCTCAACCTCTTGACTGGAAGGGCTGGAGAGGTATAGGTGGAAATGCTCCTCAGGCTATTACATGATTTTGATTGACCTTTCGGCATGCATCTTGCGCACCAGTCCATCTTGCTACTTCCACTGAGGGAGGGAAAGTATATACCCTCTATGTTAGATATTCATTGTGTGTTTTGACCAATTGCATCGTTTCTTTGACCTATAGGAAGCTTTTATATATGTGTCCCTGACCTTTCAGATTGAACCTAGGAAGTTCTGAATGAATCGCAAATTCCAATGAAAATCTCACTTAGTCCCTGGAATTTCTGGTATCTTCAAAAATCAAGAAGACTTTCTTTGATAAGTGTAAGGGTAATGATATGGGCTCTGAATGGTTCCATAATGGGGATTCTTTGTCCATATATGTTGATTTCTATGTGCCACCAAAAACGGAAGATGGGATAAGATAGAAGCATTTCAGTTCTTGTGAAAGAGTAGAATGAACGAGAAATGTCACGAATTTTGACGAGGGAAAAAAAGAGTTAGGAAATCCCATTTTTCTTGGGCCCTCACGATTTGAGAAAGTCTCCCTATAATCTGCCCACGATGGTGTGCGGGGAACAACAAAAGCTAAACCTCACCTCACGGTCGTGGGTCTACCAAGCAAGGTGGCACTGCTCTTGATCTCTCGGCTAATAGCCTCATGTAAGTACTTTCTGCTCACTCTTAGCCTCCTCTTCACTTCGTTACGGGTCCAGTTTCTCAAGGCCAAAGCATGACGAAATAGAAGAAGTTGGAACTTTTTTTTCCGTGTAGTCACCACTAGACCTTCCAACTAGTAATGAAAGCTCCGGCTCGCCAATTGATAATGGGTCTGCGCGCCTTATGCTCGGCTTGCACGTCTCTTAGCTCACACTCGTGCTCTATCCTCGCATTCTCTCTCGGCTCGGTTTAGCTACTTTGATCCCAGCCTCCCTTTCTCTATCACTTCTTTGCTAGCGCTCTTACGGACACGGAAAGTCACTTGGCTATCCGGAGCGAAAGGTCGATTCAAATCATAGGACTCTGGAATGAAAAAGGTGCGAAGCGAAAGATGACTGACTATCCTGCAAGTTGCGAAGCGTAAGATCGTCGTCTATCCAAGTCGCATCCCTCAGCCCTGGACGCCTGCCTGCCCTCGAAGAGTGGGGTACATATTCGATTCTTTCTCATGAAAAAAGATATTAGCACTGGTAGTCGGACTTGCTTTCTCGTAGTATGAGAAAGAGGGACTATTAGCTGAGAAAGAGGGACTATTAGCTTTGTATTAGTCCTACTAAAGCCTGGAATCTATACTAGCCTGTCCTACTAGGACTATTAGAGAAAGATCCTAGTACATTATCTTGCGCCCAGTTCTTTTCATTTTCAAAGAGAACTCCTAGCCCTTCCATCTTCCTTGCCTGTCTGGACTATCTATCTTGGCCTCTTATTGCTAGAACAGACAAAGCAGTAGACCCTTGGCTTGGGAACAAGAGGAAATTCCCCAACTAGTATATAATTTGGGAAAAATCAAATAGTAGAACCAGAACCTTTTGCAAGACGGAGGAATGGGACTGATTATTGACTCAAGACTTGGAGGAGGCGCGGAAAAAGATCAATTTCATGTCAAACCCCTTGGAGAATACAGGGGGATAATGAGGATGAAGAGTGTCAACAAGCGTCGGGTAAGCGGAGGATCATGAATGAACTTGCTTTCCTTTTCGTGAACAACTAATATATAAGAAAATGGAAAAGAAAGATAGTTGGGTGTCACAATCATAGCCGATATCAGATGGAAGGGGAAAAAGGCTACCAAAAGCTAGACTCGAATAAGCTCTTCTTCCCTAGGGTCATATCCGAAGCGAACTCAAAGCAACCAACAACCATAGTTTTCCCTCGCCCGCTCCCTAGCTTATTTCTATTGAAACCTAACCCCTCAATTGCTGAGGTAAACTATACAACTTCTTCACACTAGTTTTTTGATAACTTATTTATATAATGGCAAATATCTCATCAATCTCTTTTTGCATTCGAGGATGAAACAGGATATATCAAACAGCTAAGAGATGAGAGTGAGAAACGAAACCAATAAATAGTACACCCGGGGAGAGCCTCGCTAATACTTCGGCGAAGGTAGGTGTGAATCCCATCGAGGGTCTTGTTGGAAATTCAGCCTGCACGGTTCGTCTCATCAAGTCTCGAATCTATCTCTATGCCTAGTCGTTCTTACCCAATGTCCACTTTGTCAATTCATCATCTTTCTGCCGTGTGATCTTCTTTCATATATATCCGAAAGAAAGCACTCGCAAGACCCCTAATCGAGAATATTATAAAAGATTAAAAATTCAAGCGAGAAGTCAAAATGGGGGGGGGGGGGTTCTTGAATGGGGGGTTCTTGGAAACACGACCGAGGTTCGGAGCGGGGGAAGAGAGGAAAACAACAAATATGCCTGTCCTAGTGGTAGAGCTCATCTCCGGAACGATTAGGCAGTTATCTGTGACGACCCTTGCCCATGATATGATCGTCGAGTCAATTCACACCTTCCAATTAGAGCTAGGAATGTGTCGGTTTGGTTTAGAGCCTGACGGTCGCCTGAGTGCTTTTCACTCGACGAGAATCAGATATTTGAAAGGGTTGTGGTGCATGCAAAATCCCCCTTGACCATCTTCCGAAAGTTCTCAATCGATCATATATATCGCGTTTGCTTAGCGTCGCAAAGGCTAATATATATAAACTACATTCAACCACGCTCTGGATAATCCACCTCCGAAGCGCTACGGACGAGACGAAATCCGGCAGCCAATTGCTGACTCTGAATAAGGGGAGGGGAGGGGTTGCGTGCGAGCCGAGTGACGTAGGTGCACAAGAGTACTGAGCGCAACAACCATCTCTTTTTTATGGGTTCTACGGACCGATGCCTGCTGCTTCATCTGGGGGAAAAGAATCATGGATATGCCGGTAATGATCAGGAAAAACAACCATAAAAATCTTCCTCGTGTATCATCTGTAGCAGAACTATGAACGGGAGCTAGCAATCCGGATCGTATTGAAAAGGTTCCTAAGACACAGCATGGAAGAGTCACAATATTCAGAAGCGAGGTCCAAGAATGAAGAAGGGGTAGAATTACGGAATGAATACGAGCTGTGGCGGAGACCCGAGGCATAAAAGAAGCATTTTCTACTGGATCCCGAAACCACCAGCCACCCCGACCTAATTCATGATGAGCCCACCAACTTCCTGGCGAGATGCCTACGGTTAAAAACAACCGACATGTCAAGATCAAAATGCGAATTGCTTCCTCTTCCTGGTCAGAGACCACTGTGTTCGCGCTGGCGGTCCAACAAAGAGGCGAAGTAGACGTGCCCTTCGTACCATGGAGAACGACACGCTTCGCCTGCTCCCTCCGCGCTCCTGTCCAGAGCGAAGAGAAGGCGAAAAAGCGCCTAAGAAGCCTAAAGAGACCCCCTTCAACCCCCTCTGGCGATGAGAGTTTGAGGGGAAAGGCAACCACCGGGATTTTACGCCCTGGAATTCTCGGGTAAAGAGCGAGCTTCTCCTCTGGGATCCGCCGCATCCAGCGGAGCGAAGCTGCCTTCCATTCTTTTCTAAGGCATCCCTCCGCATTGGCGGCGAGTGGAGTGCCACAATCCCATTCATCATTTTTGATCCACATAAGCCAAAGCCCATAGCACTGGCTACCTCTCCGGCATAAATGCAAGGAGGATGTATGGATAATATGGGATCTTGTAGAACAGGATTTGATTCTGCAAGCGGTTCGGTACGAAGGAAGAAATTTCTAACAAAAGGATCGGAACTCGCTGATAGGAAAAGAGAGAAAAACAACCCGTCAATCCGCTGTTCATCGATCTTAGAAGTGATGACGTCAGAGGGGCCAGGGAGGACGACAGGGGGCAATCGTTGTGGATGAGTCTTTTTTCCTTCTCGCGAACCACGCCCAGCGCCCAAAGGAGCAAAGCTCATTTTCGGATCAAGCGGCGCATCAAAAAGCCCGTACCTTCGCGAACTCAGTTCAGAATCAACAAGAGTTCTACGAACGAAGGGAGTGTACAACTGGGGCGCTTGACCACTTTTTGGTTGGAGATACCGAATGGTCACTAAGTTCGAGACAAAGGAAGAATCAATTCTTTCTCTATGGCCTCTGCGTTTTGAGACATTATGTTGGCAAAGAAGGAATCCATAAAAACTTGGGATCCGACACCATGAGAAAATACTACCCTCATGATTAGACCATGTCCCTGAGATTTGATAAAAGAAAGGTGCCTCCGCGGTGGAGACGTTGGGAGGGGATAAGTTCTCCGGAATATGACGGAACGAAAGACCAAGGAAAGGAAGAAGAATGCACCAAAATGCAGGTGCTGCACCAAACGCTGGTGGTTCTTTCTTATTGTAAGTGAATACAACGAAAAGACCCGGAAATAACGAATAATGAGACAATTCACTAAATTGCATTTCCTCATTTTGCCCTTCCCATCATCCGCCACAGGATGATCCACAAGAAAGGTGGCAGGATTCGAACCCCTTGCCGGCCCGCCCCGAGGGTGGCCCTCACCCCTCGTCGCCTCTGTACCCGAAACTGATGCGCTACCCTGAGTTTGGTATCCTGAAAAGACCCCTCTCCCGGTTCATTACCAATCGCGGGGGACAACCGGGTCGGCCGCCCCTGACCGGAGGAGACCCCGAATCCCCAAGGACCAGCCAACCACGATCCCAGATGGGAACTCAGTTCTCGGAGAGAATCAGATCTATTCGAAACTTCCGGTCCCATATCCCTAAGCTCGGGATGCCTGGACATACGGGCCGGGAAGAGGAGAGATCAACGAGGCTGCAAGGACAAGACCACCTTGTCAGTCAAAGAAAGGAGTCTTGTCGGTCTTCTCTACTGGTCCAGACTTTTGATAACATATTTAGATAATATGCGAACGTAGTCCAACCGGAAATCTCGTTGGAGTCAGATAAAAAGCTAAAGAAAGACCCTGACCCCCACCCTCGAGTCCCCCCTAATTAATGCGGCAGTGCGGCCCGGAAAGAAGAGCCCTGAACTCCCCTTTGACATCAACCCGCGAACTCAAAGCAGATCTTATTAGGGTGAAGGGAATCGCCCTAACTATCTGATTTATCTTGCTTGGATTATCTTGATTTCCGTCATTAATAGACTTTTTCAATGTGGGTTATTTAGACTTCACTGACCGGGAATCATTCCTACACCCCGTCGGTCGAACCTCTATGCCAATCCGTACCGAACCAGTACTCACTGCGTACAACTCACTCACAGACGGAGTCGATTGAGGGAATGAGCGCAATCGACTCGAGTCCCCGGAAGGGAGGCTTCGTCGGAACTCACTTCGAGCGAGGAGGGAGGGAACTACTAAATCCAGGTGCGGAGCAGATAAGTTGGTAGAGCAAAGCTAGGAAGAGCGGAAGGCTTGGATGCATATTGAACTAGGGAAGCTAGGATCGGATAGATCAAGTCAGCTTGCAAGTCTAGACCCGCTTTCGAGCGCCACTATATAAGGCCGAGGTCAGACATCAAAAGGCCGTAAATATCCAAAGTTATAGGGTAGTGAGCAGCATTGAGCACAACTACTGGGGAAGAGAAGGCTGTTGATGAACAAAACATCATCAAAGTGTCAAATAATGCGAAGTTGCCTGGTATATATCCTAATAGTCCGAGAATGCAGTAGTAAGGGAAGGACAAGGACTCGCTCTTTATCCTCGTCGACCTCTTTCCCGGAGCGATCTGGAGTGGTACGAAGGGAGCCTAGAACCCACGGCCCTATAGTTCCCCCTTTCTTCATCGAGGCCCCGGCTCGCCTACTACAGTAAACTACGGCTTGCTGCTTCCGGCTTGACCCTAGCCCTCGCCAACCTCCTGTGCCTACTGCTATTATTGCTCGCTCGAAATCTAGTCTTCTTCTTATTCTTCTTCTAACGTCGATCAAGGAAGTAGCTGACGTACGCGGGAAAGAAGTCTGAAGGAATGCGGGGCTAGTTAATAGCCCTTGATCCTCACTGTCTCAGGCTAGCAGCTTTCCAAATTCCGAGAAAATCAAGAAGCAAAGCGAAGTCCCCAATATCAAATATCTAGTATGAAGCCTAACTACTCCACTCTTTCTTGCCACTATTCCACTCTTGCGCTTAATTCACTACTCCAGTCTTGCCTGAGACCGCCTTTATATTAAGGAGAAAATGAGCCGGGAAAGAAAGAGATTCACGCTCGCACCAGGGGACTAGGGAATGCTGTCATACCTTGCGCCTCGACGATAGGTCAACAGCTCACCACCCTCCCAGCGCACGTGGACTCTGTCAATCCCCAGCCTCCAAAGAGCCAGGTCTCCTCTATCCCTGCTCCAAGGTCGAGTCAGTGCCCAGTTCTAAAGAGCATGGAAAAAGTCATCAAAGAAATATATGAAATGATCTTCCACCCCTATAATCTAGTCCTATATATTAGGGCCTTGCGTCTCACAGCTTTTCTCGAGAATAGTCCACCCTCTTATCTATGAGCCAGAGCTTAGGTCTTATGGTCAAGAATCCTCTGTATGTCCCGGAGAGTGCAGCGAATAGTAGGGGTGCCAGTTTTCACTCTAGACTAGGTATGTGCATTCCCTTAGCTACCCCTCCCATCTTATATAGTATACTTCAGATGCGGGTCAAGGGGCGGCAGTGATCAGAGAGGGGACCCGGTGTGCGCATTAGGTAGCATCCCTGAAGGTGGAATGAACATCTTCCAGGGTTGAGGCCGCCTATGTCTCATCCGCCCCTCAACGCATCCTGGTTCTGATCGTCCTACACTCTCTCTCATCCGTCGATGCCTATCCAATGTTCTCACATCCGGGTTCAGGCTTCACTATTACCTGAGTTTAGCCCTAGAGAAAATGGCGACCATGGAGGTGAAAGATCAGTCAGATGAATGACCTCGCCCGCCCCGCGCTGGAACTCCCCACTCCATGTTCCATTGACTTCCTCAATTCTCATCCATTCGTCAGATCAATCCTAGGGTCAAGTCAGGGCTCCAGTGTGAGCTATGTATACGAGCATTCAGGGCCTCGACTCACTTAATTAATGACGGTCAGAAGCTCCCTGGGTCAGATTGTCGACATGTCACACCGGGCGGGTCTTTCCCAAAGTAGCCCATCGCTTCAAACATGCAAGTCGAATCTCTTTCCAGAATAGCAGAAGGCTTGACTTTCAGCTCCTGAGTAGGGACCTTCCGTCATTCCCCCTATTGAGATGCTGATGCGAGTCTTTGTCCTTTTCCCAAGAAGAAAGCTATATGCGAGTAGTTCAGAAGAGCGAGTCCTTGGCAGATGAAAAAGTTCGCACCCAAAAGCGAAACCCGGCACTGTAAGTGATGATGCAGGGGAATCGAAGTCGTCAATCGAAGCTCCTCCATTCTCCCCCTCTTTCAGTGCACGGGGAATCAACGTCCTAGGGTGCTCCCCGGATTACCAACCAGCTGGTCAAAGAACCAACATTAACCTCTCTCACTTACTACGGGAATTGTCTTTATCTCGCATCCTTGCTACTCCCTTTCTTGCACCCTGCCCTCTATTTTCTTTCTTCCCAACGAGAATCGAAGAGGGGAAAGCGAGAAGGGGAAGGAGAGGGGTTTGGAAGTACAAAGCAGCGAGGGAAATCGTCTACTATAAACAATGCCGTCGACCATTCCGAGTCTTAGATGCGTCAGATGAAAGAGTTCGGTGAAATCAAAGACTATTGAACTGAAACAGAGGGGTGAGGGATGAAAGCCATCCTATGGTTCAGCTGGATGAGACATGAGACGGCTTCAAATCAATACTTGGGAGCATCGCAACGGAGCATCAACTTTCGCAGGGTTCACATCCACTTTCGCATTGAAGATCACAATTAATAGTAGCTGTGTGGTTTGCTGCCTCTCTCGGCTTCGCAAAGCCACGCCTCTGAGGTCCGGCTCTATCTACCCTTTCAACTACTGCACTCACACCTACCGGCCCCGTCTGCGCTCTTTGGACTTTTCAAACGGATATATATTGCTGAGATTTCTTCAAATGCCGGCGTGAAGGGTGAAGGCAGGTCGAAGTAGCATACCATGATGCTTAGACTACAGGGCAGCATACCAAGCCAACGCGACTAGGCGGGTTGATTCGACGACCAGTTATATCCTGTTATATATAGTAGTGCATTTCTCTTTCTACCTGACCTCTTTTGCTTGCCACTGAGAGTTCGATGTTCGATTTCACGCTCTCGAAACCTCCACCACCCTGACTTGAGGTTTAGCCGCTTTGGCTACAGGGTTGACGATGCCTGAGCTTTCATTACTAGTTGGAAGGCGAAAGCCTAGACCGACCTTTTCTATAGTTCCGGGGAAAGGTTCAAGCCAGCTTACCGGAGGAAAGAAATGGGCTTCAGTTCTCGCTAACCCGACGTGGAAAGCGATAAGACAGACATGTGATTCCCATCTGAGTGAGGATCGACAGGAATTCAGGAGGGAAAAAGAGGTCAGGAGAAGGCACTAATATCAAAGCTAGAAGAGACCTCTGTGGAGCTTTGGCATCTTGCAAAAGAAACCGCGGCTGAAAGCTAATACAAGATCTGACATCCTGCGTGCGAGTAGGTTCAAGGAGGTGCGCGAGTCGGTGAGGTTCACGTCTCGTAGGGTTTGCCTCCCTCAAAAGAGGGGGGCAGAGCGAGTCTCCCTCGAGATCTCTTCGACTCCCAGGAAACCAGAGAGCAGTTGGCTTAGAAGCGCCTTTCCTGGTCCCAAGAGTGAAGGAGAGGGATGAACAACTAGAATATAGCAACAACGGACGAACTACTAGAATGACGTTGGTAGGGAGAAGGGCTGAAACTAGTAATTCAGGCCGTCTTAGGAAGTGGAAGACCGCCACTCGCCTACTACAAAGCAAGCAAAAAGAACAACCCGTCGCTTTGACAAACTGGGGAATTCTGTCTGGTTAGCCACTTGAACCTCGCTACCTAGATTAGATGGAGGAAGTGGACGAAGAAAGACTCTGAGTCAAAGGGACAAAGAAGGCAGATGGGAACTGGGAACAATCCACGAGAAGCAAGTGGTTAGTCCTCGGTGACGAAGAGAAATGGTCAGTCCGGACTCCCCCTTCCTCCACTGCCGAGGGTTGGAGTCCTTTCTCTGAAATAGCCACTATATATCTGGGGCCTGTCAAAAGAGTACTGGAACCTCTCAGTCATCCAGACAGCAGTGCGTATGTGTTGACGCATAGGCTATTTTGTATCTCTTTGTTATTTTATTTTCTTGTTATTCTCTTTATGTAATTTACCCATAGGCTACTCTCCTATATAAGAGAGCCTAGGGCTATGGAATAGAAAAACTCATTCACGTTTTCAACATGGTATCAGAGCGACGGTCCTAGACCGGAGTTCTCGAAACCCTAAACCTACCCCATCCACACCCGCCGACCTCTCTTCTCTCTCTCCCTCTCGGCGCCGCCATATCCGATCGGAGGCTCCTCTCCTTCTTCTCCGATCTGCGGTGATCTGAGGTGATCTGCGGTGATCTAGGCCGCAGATCCCCATCTGTGCTCGCATCGGATCTGCGGCGATCGGCTCTGGCGTTCTGCGCCTCTCGCGCATCTGGCGCACAGCCGCATCTGGCGCATCTGAGCGACTCCTGCGACTCCCGACAGATCCTGTGCGTCGCCAGATCCTGTGCGGCATAGCACCTCCTACGCATCTTCAACAAGGAGGGGCTGTGCTGTGCTGTGAACATCTGCGTGCTAGGCATCTGCGCGCTGTGCCATATCTTTGCACATCTAGCGAGCACTAGGGCATTAGATACCGCACGTCATCTCCAGCGCGTGAGGATTACATAGTGCGTGTACATATTGTGCGCGTGCGGATTGTAGCGCGCGCAGATCCATGGGGATAGTTGCCTGAGGTCTACACAAGCAACTAATCCCGTCTATGTCATTGTAGACAAATATTTTCCATTGTCATTCGCTCCAGTCTTCAGTCTCCAGTATGTCAGAAAGCAAGGCAGATACCCCATCTATGGGCGCGTTTCGTGGTCCAGCGCCCATCGTCAAGATGGATGGCACGAACTATGAACTGTGGGCAATGCAGTTCATGAGTATGATGAAGTCCACGGGCAAGAAGCATATTCTCACAGAGCCCGAGCCTGCAGAGAAGACTGGAGTTCATGCCTCATGGGAGGCAGACGACGCATACGCCAAGGTGTGGCTATCTGGCACATTGGCTATTGAAATCGCCAATGACATTCTACATCAACCCACAGCCAAAGACATGTGGGATATCCTGGCAGCGACCTATTCTCAGGCGAAGAATGAGACGAAGATCCTGCAACTACAACATGATATATTCACGATAAAGCGGAATGGTCGCCCGTTACATTCTCTCTATACATCTTTGAGAGGAATGTTTGAGAAGCTTTACAGCTTCATGCCTCTTACCGCCACACCAGAGCAGCAGAAGACATACAGGAATGCAACGATGGTGGGTGTGTTTCTCGCTGCACTCGATCCAGAGTATGAGGCCGCACGTTCACAGATTTTGGCGGACTCGACTATTCCTCCCATGGAGGAGGCTTTTCACAAGTTGAGTAGGATCACTGTACCTTCAGCAGCTGCCAGTCAGAATCCCTCAGCCATGGCGGTCAACAGGGGCCGTGGTTCTCATTACCAGGGCCGTGGACGTACTCCCCGTGGAAGGGGTGGTCGCACTAGGCCTACATGCTCATATTGTCACCACATCGGACATACTGAGGACACATGCTACTCAAAGCATGGATTTCCTGCATCTGCACGAGTCGCTGAGCAGATAGAGCCTCCTTCTGCTGCTTCACTGGATCAGCGTTTTGATGATCTGGTTGCCCGCCTCAGGGGCATTATCCCACCATCTGGCCCAACACCGACGACAGAGAGTCATACTGATGTTGCTGCTTCTGCTTCTGCCTCTACGAGTACTTCAGGTAGTACACTTGCACTTCATAGTAGTAGATCAGATACATTGCCATGGATCATGGACTCAGGCGCTACACATCATCTATGTGGTGACCAGAGTCTACTTTCAGGATATACTCAGATCCCTCCAGGACGGACAGTAGTGATTGCCGATGGCACACATTCCCCCATCACGGGTCAGGGGGAGATTAGATTGACATCCTCTATGCAGCTCAAGAATGTTTTACATGCACCGCATTTTTCTATGAATCTTTTGTCGATCAGTCAGATTACGAAGGATCTCCAATGTCGAGCTATTTTTGATCCATCTTCTTTGATTTTTCAGGACATCCGTACGGGCAACGTGATTGGTCATGGCTATGAGCAAGGAGGCCTCTATCGTCTGAACCAGACCCCATTTGCCGGAATCACATCTTCTCCCGCTGGACGAGTATCTTCTCTCATGTGGCATCTGCGTTTTGGTCATCTACCGCTTCAGAAGTTGCATCTTGTCTTACCTTATAGTTTCTCTCACACACCTATCCAGTGTGACGCGTGTCAGTTGGGAAAACATCACAGGTCATCGTTTCCCAGTAGTCAAGGTCGGAGTAGTAACTCCAAATTTGAGTTGTTTCATGTTGATGTCTGGGGTCCAAGTCGTGTTCCCGATCATCAGGGGCACAGGTTTTATATTGTTTTTGTGGATGATTTCTCTAGAGCATCATGGGTATTTCTAATGAAAAATAAGTCTGAAGCTGGAAATATTATTATTCAATTTCTAAATGAGATTCAGAATGTTTTTTCCACAACTGTCAAAATTATGAGAAGTGACAATTCCTTAGAGTTATGCACCAATAATCTAGCCAACTACTACTCCTCTAAAGGAATTGTTCACCAAACATCCTATGCCCATACGTCTCAACAAAATGGGGTTGCAGAAAGAAAACACCGTCACCTACTTGATGTCACAAGGTCACTTCTCATTCAGAGTCATGTTCCGTATTCATACTGGGGTGATGCAGTCCTTACTGCATGTTATCTTATAAATCGTATGCCCTCGTCTGTCTTGAATGAACAGGTTCCTTTCTCACTGATTTATCCTGACAAGGATCTGTTCACTCTTACCCCTCGTGTGTTTGGGTCAGTCGCGTTTGTCCATCAGTTGTCGCCCGGTTCTGACAAGCTCTCTCCTAGGGCTGTCAAGTGTGTCTTTGTGGGGTACTCCAGAACTCAAAAGGGGTACAAGTGTTTTGACCCTGTGCGTCGGCGTTATATGATCAGTGCAGATGTTACATTCTTTGAATCCATCATGTATTTCTCAGATTCTGGGAAGATGCAGCCGCCACCTATATCCCCTGACATTGTATTCATGGCACCACCAACATCACAACCGCCACCAACATCTGAACCACCACCACCACCGCCACCGCCATCAATAGTACCTCCGTTACCATTCCATTACACCCGGAGGCCAAATCAAGCTCATGGTCCTGACCAGTCAACTAGCTCGCCTATGGTATGTAATGAGAATATTAATGTTGATGGATCTGACGACATTTCTCAGCAGGGTGCATTACAGGAGCATGGTGATACCACAGAGGACCTAGATGTTCCAATCGCTCTACGCAAGCCGAAGAGAAGCTGTGTCCAGTATCCAGTATCAGCAGTGGTGTCGTTTGAGAGGCTATCTGGACCATTCAGGACGTTTGCATTGGCACTTTCAGCTACAACCATTCCACGGAACCATCATGATGCTATGCAGGATGCTAGATGGCGACTAGCAATGGAAGAGGAGATGGAAGCACTTCAGTCTAGAGGAACCTGGAGTTTGGTTCCTATACCTCCAGATGTTAGCCCGGTGAGTTGCAAATGGGTGTTTACAGTTAAGCACAATGCAGATGGTTCCATTGACAGGTACAAGGCACGCCTTGTTGCTCGGGGCTTCACGCAGACATATGGGGTAGATTACCTAGACACCTTCTCCCCTGTGGCGCGTCATTCCACTTTACGGATCCTGCTATCTGTTGCGGTTGCTAAAGACTGGCCACTCTATCAACTGGACGTAAAGAATGCATTTTTGTATGGAGACTTGCAGGAGGAAGTCTATATGCAACAGCCACCTGGTTTTGCTGTTGAGGGGGAGTGTTCCAAGGTTTGCAGATTGCATAAGGCCATCTATGGTCTTAAGCAGAGCCCCAGAGCATGGTTTCAGAAGCTTTCAGACCTCTTTGAGAAACAAGGATATAAACGCTCCAATGCTGATCATTCCTTGTTCGTGCAGAAGACGGCGAGAGGTATCATTGTAATCATGGTTTATGTTGATGATATCTTGATTACAGGTGATGATGACCAAGGCATTAAGCAAGCAAAGGAAAGGCTGGGGACCGAGTTTGTCACCAAGGACTTGGGAGTCCTTAGATATTTCCTGGGGCTGGAATTTGCTAGAAATCCATATGGATTAGTCATGACACAGAGGAAGTATGTCACAGATCTACTGAGTGAGACAGGTATGCTAGGGTGTCGACCTGCTACGACACCAATGGACCCTAGCATGAAGCTGTATGATGATGATACAGAAGAGGTGGATCAGAGAAGGTACAGAGAACTGGTAGGCAAATTACTGTATGTCACTATCACTAGACCTGATATACAGTTTGCAGTGAGTCGTGTGAGCCAGTTCATGGAGCAACCATGCCAGGTCCATATGGATGCCATACACATGATTCTGAGATATCTAAAACCATCTCCAGGTGCAGGCTTGATATTTAAGAAAGGAAAGGAGATTTCTGTTACAGGATGTGCGGATGCAGACTATGCAGGATGCCCCAAGGACAGGAAGTCAACATCAGGGTTTGCAGTCTATGTTGGAGATGCTCTAGTTTCGTGGAAGAGCAAGAAGCAGACAGTAGTAGTTAGATCCAGTGCTGAATCAGAATATAGGGCTATGGCCCAGGCGAGCACAGAAATGATGTGGGTAAAATCCTTACTTGCAGACCTATGTATTGATATACCTCTTCCTATGATGTTGGAATGTGACAATCAGGCCGCCTTGTTCATTGCAAATAACCCAGCTTTTCATGAGAGGACCAAGCATATTGAGGTCGACTGTCACTACATACGTGACATGATTCAGAAGGGGTTCATTGCTACATCTCACGTCACATCAGAGAATCAGACTGCTGATATTTTCACCAAGGCATTATTTAAAGGCCCATTCCAGAAGTGTGCGTCCAAGCTGAGCATGATCGATATCTATGCTCCATCTTGAGGGGGAGTGTTGACGCATAGGCTATTTTGTATCTCTTTGTTATTTTATTTTCTTGTTATTCTCTTTATGTAATTTACCCATAGGCTACTCTCCTATATAAGAGAGCCTAGGGCTATGGAATAGAAAAACTCATTCACGTTTTCAACAGTATGTTGTTCCTAAACCTGAGTATCCAGAAGCTAATAAGATAGGGCAGAGTAGATATATAGGAAGGCCTTCATCGGATGCGACGGACTATGTAGAATGTTTTATCTGTAATTGATTGGACTGTCAACCGAGCTTTTAGGGGCAAGGTACTATCCCCTTGCGGACAGAGACGCTGGGAGGACTGCGCGACTTCAAGACGAATAAAGGATAAGACAACCTCAGTCTTGATCTCACTTTAATCACTAGCTTCAGAATGTGGCAGAAAAGAGAAGGCCAATTATTTGAGATGAGAGAGAAAGGGCGTTGAACTAGTAATTCTGGGATTCTCAGGGGAGTCTCAACAGTTCTCAATATCAATCCCAACCAGCCACCATCTTGTCGTCAGCATAGGAAGCTCAGTATCGAGCGTAAATAACATCAAGACCCCCGCGGAAATGTCACCAGAAAAAGCAAGCCCGGATTCTTAGCTAAGAGAGGGAGTAGATGTCAGGAATCACGTCAGCGGAACAACTATCTCATCAAAGGCTTGAGCTGAACCGTGATGACCTTCAACTTCACATCACTGTCCTAGCTTTCGTGCTAGGCCTCTACGAACCTTGCTATCTCTCCTCACTATGACTGCAATCCTACCTGACTACTTCAGCTATCCGAAAATCCGACTTTAGTGAAAGCCTCTCACCTCCCTCCGGAGACCTGCAGCATGATGGACATCGTTAATCAGTATAGTCTCGATATCGGCCGAGCTATGAGAAATGAGATAGGGCCTGAGCTTTCATTACTAGTTGCTCAACCACCGTCTCGTACCCTCGTCACTATAAGCTCCTGAACCTAGCGACGAGCACTTTCTCCACTTCCCTACGGCTCGCTCCTACCTCCCCAGAGCGAGGGGCCACCTATTATATATTCGGCTCGCATCATCATCGCGGACTTCTCCGCACGTCTCATCTACGCTCTATCCTTGAAGTCAGACTGACGAATTTGCTTTCCGCCGCTCTCGAGATTGTAGATTGGCCTTCCTTACCTCACGCTTTCCTAGGGGATAAGCCAAGGGCATCGATCCGCCCACCAGATACTGACTCTCGTAGCATTCGACTGACCTTCCTATGCAGTCGGGGAAGCGAGGCCCTTCCTCAGTCAATCTGCAGCTGCCTCACAACCTTCTTCTTCTTCGCGTATATCAGTCCTATCCTTGGTCGAAATTCATCCATAAACCGGGCCCAATAGTCTACTCTCTATTCTGATCATCCGTCGAGTCCCACCTTGCTTGACCGCTTGAACATACTAATTGCCATTAAGAATCTCGCTTTTTTTCTTGAGGCTGCGAATCCTCCTCGCATCGTCTATCGTACTATATACCGGGGCTCGCACCTATTCTCCGCTACTATATATGACGGAAGGTCAGCTGCTATTAATAAGAAAATCGTAGTTGCCCAAAGACTCGTAGAGTATATTACCTCGTAGATATTCTCAGGGGGGCCTCTGCCGTCTGTTGCTTAGCTTATTTACCGCTGCAGTCTTCTTCCATCCTATTTGACTATCCACATACCCCGTATACTCAGATCTCTTGACCAGCGTGGATGATAGCGATATTTGACTATCCCACTATCTATTCTCCTTTTCTTGCAGTCCTACCTTCCCAAAACGATCTCAAAGCCAAACTATTAACATCTACCTACTCTCTAACTCATTCTTCTTATCTTTTCTGTTTTTTGAGACTTGCTTTCTTTCGAATCATCGTTGACGAGGTCTCTTCCAGCGGAGAATAGGAAGAAGAAGGGACGTCACGTCAAGAGAAAGCGAGGAAGTGGAGCCGCAAGGTGAAGTGAAGGTGAGGAAGGTACGAGCCGTCAGGGGAGGTTCGATGAGTTGTTTAGGAGTGAAGACGAGCCTGGGTATATAGTAGGAGTCAGAAGCCGGATTCAGCGAGTACCCCAAGAATCTGATATATATTAGTCGGCAGCACCCTCAGCGAACCTAGACTCTGTCGTCTGTGAAAAAAGAGTGAAGGGAAAGTCAGGATGAGTACCAGAGGGCCCTATAGTGACCTTGGTCTCAAGGTAGTATAAAGGGGAAGGTAGAGGTAGTCCCGCTCAGCAATGGAAGGGTGCGAGGAAATGCTCTGTTCTGCAAGTGCGAGAAGAGTAATAGAACGACAACAATGTTCGGTTTTTCAATTCAATCACATATACGACCCCATCAACGAATTTCCCATGCTTTGCCTTACCATGACCCCAGATGTCTAAAGTCATGACCTACTAGTTATAGAGGGGATGAAGAAAGAAAGATTGACCCCCTTTTCCAAGGCCATTTCCGCGTCATTGAGAACGGAGCCAGAATATACATTCAATCATCCTAGTCGCCCTGCGAATTCCTGTCCTTTTTCTACTTTTCCCATTTTCCCTACGGTTTGATGACCACCTACGCGATATCGGGAAGTTGGGAAAACCCAAGTTTCCACTCCATTTTCAACGCTACCATCCTCACCTCCCCCATACGGTTTTAGAGGATGAAGAGGCCTGGGGCTCTTCGTGGAAGGCTCGGCCGACAGGGGAGGACCTTCCTCAGGTGAAAGACCGGGGAAAACGGGAGGAAGTCAGGACGCCGTAGCAAGGCATAACTGAGCACAACGAGTCCAATGCTCACAAGAGGCGGCTGGAAAAGGTGGTGTCACCTCCTAGCTATAGTAGTAAGGGGAAGTCACTTTACATCGTTGAGATCCTAGGAGTCCCGCAGCCCAAACCAACACAACGGCAATTCCAGCAGTACAGATGATGTGAGAAGAGCAGAGGGTGAGAACAGAATGGGGAGAGGAGGAAGCGCATGCTGGAAAAAAAAGCCGGCATGTGACCCCTAATTAATTAATCCACACTGCCTGCGCCCGCTACTTCGATCTTTCTACTAGATTAAGCGCCCTCTGAGTAGCCTAAACTCTCGTACCGGAAAGGAGCTTTTGCTTGTCCATTACCTAAATCGAGAGGTCTATCTTGCTAGCTTATATATAGTGGGGAAGAAGAAGATCGCATTAGAAAGTGAGGAGTGGAAATGAAAGGGTGCGAGTTCGAGGCCCAAAGTCGACTACAACTATATATTAGCCTGGTTGGCGGCTCTGGTCGATAGTTTTGTCTAGCTGGGGTGGCGGCCACGTTCTGAGCAGCAAGCTGACCACGGGTTCTTTGTCTAGGTCCGGCCCGCAAGAAGTCAGGTAGGGAAATGATCGGCGGCCACTTCCGAAACCAAAGAAAGAACTCAAAAAGAAGGTCAACCGCCCAAGACCACTTTCTTTCTCATTCGATGACGGACTTTCATCACTTGTCCAATGGCCTTCTTTTCCTTTCCCTGTCGACCGAGTCTTCACTCATGGATGACCCGAGGGGATGTCAAGAGGTCAAGTCATGAGGTAGTTGAGGTCTGTCTTTCCCTCCTATCCCCCACTCACAGGTCAATCTTCAACTCACTTTAACTCGAATATGCTCTTCGGGACGGAAGGATGGAGTGAGTGTCTGTTGAAAGGTCTAAACTCGTCGTCGCCCACCATCTGGCCAAATATCTATATCCCTGGACCTGAGTTGGAAAGGCTCGACTGCTAATAAACAAGGAGGTCTTGTGAGCGCATGAAAAGCTTGATTGATCTCGGCCGCAAGGGGGAGGACTTGTTTGGACGCTGACTTTCTTTACTGGCACTATGAGGGAGGTGCTATGTTTAGTTTCTTACGGGAGGCTCTTTCCGCTCGACCCGGAAAGCAGTAAAGTCAGCTGCAGCCCTCGCTAGGCTTAGAGTAGTAGTCAGAATAATATCTTCCCAAAAAAGTGTCAAGTAGCACAGGGAAAGGAAAGTCTGAGGAGTTATATGGGCTTTCTCTTCCTATCAACGCTCTTCGATTGATGCGAGTGAAGGGAGCGCGTAAAGCAGTCTGTTCCCGCTCAGTCTGTGAGGCAGGTGAAGGTTCCAGGAGAGGCCCTGTTAGTTGGTTTCGGACATGAAGAGCCGGCGTGCAAAGACAAGAAGCAACTTGCTTTAACGGACAGACCGTCCTTTCCTTTGCTTTATATCTAGTTGGTTTGACCGAGTTCTATATATTCGGCAGACATTTCAACGGGACCGTGAACTATTGGGGCTCGAGGCGAGAGGATAAATGCTCAAATTCAGAGTTTAGAACTGGCGGGGACAAGAGCTAAGATGATCTGAAATGCTTCCATCCACCACCGCAAACAAAGCCCTGGCTTCCCAACTCCCGAAAACAACCAAGCCCGGATATTCGTTTCAAATAGTGAAAACAAAAGGTGCTATTCTAGTTCAAAATGTCTGATATAATTAATATATATATGCTTCTCCCTACTCTTTAGCCTCCCTTGTGTATGGCTCTGAACCTCTACCCCTTGTCGCTGGAACCCGTAGTTAGCTTTCGATCGGGCATGGCCGCCTCCACTCTGATATGTCCTGGCGGTGCTGGCTGCTGTTAGAGAAGGTCGCTGACATGAAAAGCAAAAGGCAAAAGCAAAGAAAAGATGTTCACTATATAAAATATGTTCTCAAAATGCGGCAAAAAGGCCCCTTCGACTAGAAAGGAAATTGGCCCTCGCAAACTTTCAAAGGTAAGCCGTAGTTTCGCACCTGCGGAAGAAAGAGTTGATAGAAGAGAGAAAAAAAAGAAAAGAAAAGAAAATAAGGAAGAGAGAGAATTACCGCAAGAAATCCTCACTGCGAAAGCCTTCTTCTCGCTATCTTGACTTAAGATAAGAGTCAGGAGGGACTTTCGCTTCCTCTTGCACTTTCCTATTGATGACCGGGGATTGAGGGTGCGTAGCTGAAACAGGAGACTACCCCCTTATAAGTAGCAAGAGGTGTTCTCCTTCAGTATCCTACCTTTTCTTTCCCGGTCTTCCTCTCCGCTTACGCCCGCTACGCAGGCTCGTGAGTTGTTGTTCTTGTCAGTAACCCGCTTGTTCTGCTGTTAGTAACCTGCCTTGTTTCTGTCAGTAAGCCACTTGGTTTTTCGTTCACCTTTCTTTTTTCTGGTTCAAGTCGAATACCTGCCTCCATTCCTGTGATGTGAAAACTTGATTCTTCCTTAGCTAGTGAAGCGGGAAAAAAAGGAGAGGCGGACCAAAGCCCTCTCTCTGATAGAGACTGAAAAGGAGAAGGTTTTGACCAAGATGTGCCCTTTTTGCATTGGAAGCCATTGCCATCTTCATTTTGTCTTCGGTTTTCACCCTATAGAGAACCGAACCAGGGCCCAAGCTTCTTTCTTTCATAGAAAAGCTGAGTTCTGGGATCCATTTTCATGTCGACTAAATTCCAGAAATCCAGGGGCAGAATGAAGAAATCGAGAACTACCTATATTACACTCGCTTCCTACGTACTTGAATTCCTGTTGAATGAAGGAAAATGAAGGCATTTCAGTCCATTTTGACGTGGGCCTTTTGCCTCTGAAGAGGGATCTTCCTATGATTTGTCCCCTAAGCCTTGGTCAATCAAGGAGTCTGCTTTGAAAAAAGTCCTACATCAAATTCCACTGAGCCTGCACGATTTGAATGGGAGGTTACTTAAGCCAACCTTGGGAAACAATGATTCATTGCAAGGGGAAGGAGGATGACTTTTCAGCTTTTTTTTGAAAAAAAGGAAAAATGCTTTTATATATGTGAGGTTCTGACCTGCATTCAGAATCAGCCTCTTCAAATTAACAACGAGATGCTGAATTAGCTTCAGACAAAGCAAGAGAAATTGACGTCATTGAGTCTTCTCATGCCTTCTTTCCTTGCTAATGTCAAGGACTCGCGAAAAAGTCAGGGAGGAGTTGGCCAGAGTTTGAAATATATACGAATTCGATCGGCTCGTTAATATCCTCGATAATCGAATTAGAAGAGCCCGCTACGAGCAGTTTTCTCATTGATAACGCTTCCGCCTACGAGGGCTATGAATTCTTTTTGCCTGGGGGAAAAATACATCGATCCGGACTTTTGACTTTTGAGGAGGGAGATCTGGTACGAAGTCTAATTTCTGTTTGTCCCCCACGGGACCCATAGATTAACCGACCATGATGAGCTTTTTTGATATGCGCGAGAATGTCGTTTTTTATTCCACAACCCTGCATTACCAAAAATTTCCAAGCCGCAAAAAGATGGTTTCATGAGGGGAAGAAGAAAGTATGGACAACATATTGGAGCTTTCTGCGGGGGCTAGGAACCCATACCAATTTCTTGGTCCATTTATTGACGATCGATGGTTATAATACAGAGGAACGCGATAGAAAGGACTTCCCGTCACCTTGGATGTTTCTTCTTCTTTTTATCAAATATTGAGCTATTTTCCTTTTAAAGAAGGACTTGGCCGAGAAACTAATCTCATTCAAACTGAAAAAGGGGAAAAACAGGACTTTGATGGGGCACTTACCGAAGATATCAAAATGAGCATGGAAAAGCTATTTCCAGAGGAACAGGGTCTGCAAAAGCTACGAAGCTTGCGCGGGAACTTTCCACGCGGAAAGAGACCAGAGAGGGAGCCTTCTGAGACTTTTGAGAAAGAAAAAGAGAACCTTCCTCTTGTTCATTTTTGACTCATTTTTGGAGAGAGAAATTCTCTTCTATTATGTCTTTGGTTTTCTGTATTTTTTTGCAAAGCCATTAAGCACAAAAATTGATTGTTTACCACTTCTCATTATAAGAGAGTGATGGATCAGAAGGAAATATGGATCCCGGAACAGAAGAAAGGGAAAAGGCACCAAATCCGTATTCAAATCTCCACTGCCGCATGGGATAAAGGTCAGAGTATAGGGGCGACCTTTTCAAACTTTTGAAGTCAAAAAGAGAGATTTCTGGGAGTCTATATCGTCGTTGCGCCAATCGAAACCATATATTCATATAACGATCATTTTGTCACCAACTGCCTTCATTCTCATCTTCATTCTTGATTCTATTCTCTGGCTTTTATTGAAGGCGATGCCCCATATATGTAATATAACTAATCGCGATTTACGAGACCTGCCACGAAAATGTAATTGGAACTACTAAGTTGACTGTCCCCCCTGCAATACCAAGATTTTGACTTTCAGATGGGCAGGAAGAGAATCCCCTGGGAAGAAGCTGCTAGGGAACCCGGTTGATGAGAGCCAGAATCCCAGGTTGCTTGATTTCGCTTGATCTAAGGTTCAAACTCGCTCGACAACGCGAGAGATATAATACAGGAAGAAGCGGGTTTCCAGAGCCCTCTGAAAGAGGGAGGTAGTGTAGTAGTCAGACCTGGGAAAGATTGCATCCTAGGAGCAAGCTCACCTTTCTAACTGCCCCAAATATCTAGTCCTCTTCCCTCTTTTCCCGAACCTTTCCCCCCTTTCCAGTCCAGCCAGTCGAGTTCAGGGGTCAAGCCACCCACCAGGCAAATCCTCGCTCGATGAATGGGGAGGGGAAATCCCCATCTAAGATAGATAAGAATCATACCAGTCCTTTTTTCCATTACTAGACTTTCGAATATAATGCAAAACACCCTTTTCTTTTTGTTTTCTAATAGCTTCGAAGTTTCCCTCGCTCCACTTTACCCTCTGAGGCGCGATCACTTTAGGGGCTTTTCTCGCTCGCATTTCAAGTCTCTAAGGCCTACGCTCGCACCTCTCCGAGCTTTAAAGACCTGATATATATTAACATGAGGAAAAAGGCTGTTGAGATAGTAGATTTTCTGAGATTTCCAGGCCTAGTAAAGAGCAAGGGCCCTTGTCCCTGGGGAAGGAGTGATACAAAACAACGTATACTGTGAGGCCCTACACCTCTTTCCTCTTCGAAGGAAGGAAGATAGCCCTTCTACTCTAGGAGAGATAAGGGTATGGGATTTCGGTGCAATTAATCAAATAAACCCACTTAGCCATTTTTATATATATAGTTTCGGGGACAACTCTGGAGGACTGACGACTGAAGTGGGAAAGCAGGAAAGAGCGACCTTACGTGACGCATCTCTACGTGCGCCGAGGCACCCTCGTTTACCCTGAAAAAGAGGCTAATATCTGCATTCCATTTTTCGAGTCGTCAGGGAAATCCTAGACCCAGATCAGAATAGAAAGATGTTCTCTTCCGACTAGTATATAGCTTGGGAAAGGACTTCGAGTTCCTCGAGTTGAGGACTTCCAACTAGTATATAAAAGCTGTTCCACCAGTTAAGTCAGTTCATCAATCATCCCTCCTCTTTTCTGACTGACCTCATGCCTGCCTGGAAGGAGAGTCCCGAGATATCTAGTTGGAGCTAGGGGGAAGGATGCTTCCTAGGATAGTGCGGATTCCAGTCGCGTTTTGGACTTGACTTAAATCATCCAACTAGAACTATATCAAAAAAGGGTTGGTGTGGCAACCAGTTGAGGAAAGTCAAGTCAGAAATGCACTCTTTCAGTGAGAATCAAAAGAAGGAGCTAGTCCGGGGAGACGACCCTGGCTTCAACTTCCTAGCCTGGCCGTAGCCAGAGGGGCGGGCTACTGTGCTAGGCTTCTTCGGAACGGTGCGAAGCGGTCAGAAATGCTCGTCCTAGCAGCATAGTTAACGATGCAGTCGAGTCTCTAACCTCGTCAAGGACCGGGACTATGAGCTCCAGAATCCGTCCACCTGAGCCTTCGAGATGTCGACTGATTGCGTCGGAAGAGAATAAGCGCACACACCCCTGCCTCTCCGGTCGAGCTACTGCCGTACGTCACTCTTAGCCTGTCGAACTGCGAGGTAAGCGCTTGGAAGATATGCATTGTCTTGACCAGGAAAAATGAGGTGGTGGTATCAGAGAGGTCAGTCGAAGGTGTGGAAAAGAGAAGTCCGGACGCTACTTATCAAGGAAAGTGACTGGGATCAGAAAAAGAATGGATAGTCCACGTGAGGATGACTCCCATACCTTGCTCAGTGGTCAGGATCGTACCTAGAATTGAGAATATAAAGCTAATTGCCAGTATTTATGCCTCGGCCCAGACACTGAGATAGGCTATTGGCTTCAATTATCAATAGGCGTAGGCACCCCTTTTATATAGAATAAATAATTCAAGCTGCTTGGAACCCAACGTCACTATAAGCTCGCAGTGTTCGTCAGTCAGGGACGGCAAAGATAGAGCCGAAGCTCATCCGTCTAACCCTTGCTTTTCAAAACTATCGAGATATATAAGGCATCTACTATTAACAATTATTAGAATATTAACGGACCTTCACTATTACCTGAGTTCAGATCGAACTTATGAAACTCCCTCATCTACCCCGCTAGCCAAAAGCCCGCACCCTAGCCTGACCTCGGATATGCTAGCCTCTACCGCCATACGAGGCCTTACATGACAGTTGGAGGGCGTAATAGAGCTATAGGATTTTCTATCCTCATTCCCTACCCAAAGACATAGTTTCGTCTTCCACAGAGTGAGGGGCAGTATCCGTCCAACTGAAGAGGGAAGTGTTGGGTGGTTTTGCTTGTATTTCATTATAGAGATTCAGGTAACTAGAATATCCAGATTTACATAACATTTACAATTAGCCCTACCCTGCCTTAAAGAGATTAGACGATGACCCCTTACACACATTGATAGATGCACTACTTTCGGAAAGAGTTCTCACAGAGAAAAAAGACGAGAAATATAGGAAGTAAGCAAAAGACATGATCTTCCCCCCAGGCGAGAGAGAAAGTCATACTTCAGCTATGAAAGAAAAGTAAGCTGGATCAAATGAAGAACCTAGAGAAAATAATGGAATGAATAAATCAAAGATTGGACTATTGATAAGGGGGTCAAACTACTACTATAAGATTCCGGAGGAGTGAGAACATAACCTTACGAAGTTTAAAACAAGGATTTACCGGTCAGAAAGAAATAGATTATCATGGATAAACTCCAAAAAACACGCAATTAGGGACACCTCTCGTAAGAAGTAGAGAAAGGATCGGAAAAGGATCTATCCAACCTACACAACTACTAACTTATATTATTCAAGCTAATCAAATATAGGACTTTGAAAGGCATACTCTCTGTCTTTCTTTATACTTAGTGAGCCTCTGAGTTAGACTAGACTATCCGATCCCATGGCCGCAGACAAGCGAGAGAAGCATAGCTGAGGAACTATACATTATGCTGTCCTCGGATGGTTCTTCCAATATCTCTGATGCATTTCAGGCTATTAGTCAGGCAAACCGACGCATTCTCACTGCATCTGAGGGTTGATATCGGCGCCTAGTCATCAGTGGCTTTTCAGGTTTACGCAGTAAGTGAGACCTTAGTCTCTGAGAGGTCAGGAGTAGTCGCCCGTGCCGCTGGCTCGAGGAAAATCAAAAGAATAACAGAAAGAACTAGATTTTTGAATATGCTCGAGTCCGCTTGAGGACTCGCTGCCTCCGAGGACGAACTATCAGGAAGGAGAGTCTTCTCCGTTAACTGGATCCTCCGACCACGAAGTCTAATCTCAGGCCTCACTAGGATTCATCCCACCCACAAACTAGACTCAAAGGATAAGAAAAATAACTAGCTATCTGATCTGAAAAGCTGAAGGGTGATCCCCAGGACGGACGCACTCTCACTCTAAGGACAGTCTGCCTTATCGGCTAATCCCTCATCATGGGAAGAACTTCCGGAGCGCCTTCTACTTCTAATAGGCCGTGAAATAGATATCAAGCCTTCTCCACCAAGCACGAAGCCAAAGGACAGGTACTCGCTTTCCTAATGAGGTCAGTCACTCCAGGCCTGGGGACCGCGACGCTTTCCTTCGGCTGTAAGCATCAAGCAGCGAGAGTGGTGTCAAAGAATCAGAATTGAGAACCAGTGTTTTACGCTCGCGAAAGGCTAAGCTATGTATACGAGTCGAGTTATACTGTTACTAAGGTAACGAACTCGGGTGGGCAATTAGTCCACAAGCGCAGTTTCAGTGAGAAGAAAGATGGTGTGCGCACGACCCATAAGGCCATAGCCACATCTGGTCAACTGTCCTGAACCTGCGGCTAAGCGCAGGTATGATTCGCGTAGGGGTGCAAGAAGCGAGGTCAAAGGTCAAAAGTGAGCCAAGCCGACTTAGGTAGTAGATGGCGTGCTCGATGATGAGAAATTCCTAAACGGTTTTTGATGATCCTAAACCAATAAGACTATATAGGTTTTGAGAATGAAGAATTCTGGTGTCTGAACCAAGGAGGACTAGTTAAGCATTTGCGGAAAGCATTTGATATCTGTACTCCCCCGACTTCCGGGAAATCCTCTACTTCCACTCAGAAAGAAGCGGAGGGGAATGAGTCTATGCAGAAGCGGATCTGAGAGCAAAAGATAGTGGTCAAGGATCAACGGATTCGAACGTCAATCTCAAAAAAGCTGTGAGCGAAAAGTATGAGTATTGAACCTGGCTTGGAGCTCAAGCATAGAGGAGGGCTCATCCGATCGTCGAAGAAGGGGGGAGATGCCAGATGAGAAGAGGTCAGATGCGAATCAAAGGTTGTTCTCCAGTGGAGGCGAAGGAGAGGAGGTCAGATGCATACTATATAATCGGCGGTTTATATCAGACGGAGGGCTATGCCTTCAAGAAAGAGAGCTAGGAATCGCGGAAAGACAGCAGAGACGATAGATGGTGCCTCAGCTTCCGACAGCCTCGGAGCCTCAGCAAGGAGGAGGTATGTAGAACTGGAAAAAGGAAAAAGGTAGTCAAGCAATGTCATACTCGCCATTCATTTCTCCTAGGTCTCTTGATAGTGGCAACGGATCCGCAGTGATATACTCTTCTTCATCGACGCTCTCCAGAGTTCTAGCCTTCAGAGGTAGTGTAGAGCGCGAGGATACTTAGAGGGATCATAATCTGTCGGTCACTACTACAAGGCTGGAAGAGGCAGGGTCAAGAGCAGCTCAGCTAGAAAGAGGCGGAGTGGATTCAATAAGCAAAGCAGGACGGAGGTACCTAAGAAGTGGATACGGAGATCAAGTGGATAAGCAGTCTTCGAGGCCCCTGAAAAGAAAAGTAGTGACGTTCTCAGCGGTCTCAAAGAGCTGAGGTCTGTCTCCAGTCGATCAAAGAGGGAGCGAGTTGAGGCAGAGAGGTGCCGAGGCGGAAAGCGGAAACGAAAGGCTTTTTTGAGAATATAATAGTTGTCAGTCCACCACACCTATCTCTGTCGTCTTTCCAGAGGCTAGCCTTAGCCCTCGCTCGACTGAATTCATCTACCGACACACACAGGGCCCACAACAGGGCGGCGCTTTATAGCGACTGAACGACCTGACTACTAACTAAAGGAAGGCAGTGGAGTGATGGAACGAAACGAGCTTCACTTAAGGTGATACGAATCCTTGCGAGCGAGTTCCAGGGTCCATAGGGGGGGACCGTTGTCGCGATATAAGAAGAGGCTTAGTTAGCCTGATCTCACTCTCAGGCTAGGGAGAAGAGGAGCCTACTTATTTCATTTGGATTTGAGCTCGAGAAATTCTCTAAAAAGATATAATAGGCAATTGGGATAGTTGGCTTGCAATGCACTCCTTTCTTTGCTTGCTCTTTTCCCCGGTTGGTCTTCAACCTCACTTCTGCTCGTACCTAGGTGCTCACAGACATCCGTCGGTAGTTGACATAGGCTTAGGGCTCAATTGAGATATATGGTTGATGGGCTTTCTTTGACAGAGGTCGAAAGCCAGTAAAAGCGGGCCGCCTATAGCCTGCCAGTCAAGAGCCGCCAATTTCCAAGTGTGCTTTTCTGATATTAGCCTGAGAATCTGAACCCTTCGACACTTTCTTGCTACGAGTTTACCGGGATATGAAAAGCTTGTATATATTCCAAAAAAGCCGCTAGTGCGGATGGGAATGAGGAGATATAGGTTAGGGCAGTCTTTCCGCGTTTCTGTCCCGTAATAAATAACACGAAGCGAGTGATCCCCGGGCCTATAATCTTCTAGTCCTCCGTCATATATAGTAGGAAGTCGATCGAATAGAAGTTCGCTGGCAGTTGAGGGAACCGTGCGTCTAGCTGGAAAGCAGGAACTAGATAGAAAGGCTTTCTTTGTCTTCCAGGCGTCGAGGAGCATCTCTCAGTCTAAGCTACCCGCTCGACTTCTTTGCTGTCATTGATCAGGACTTTCAGCTATCTATCCAGCCCCCCTATGGGAAGTAATAGGGAAAGAAAGGCTCTTTCAATGGGGCTCGTCTCATAACCCTAAGAGAACCCTCTATAATTTCGTAAACTACACAATTTCTTTGAGCTGACTCGCTCCTTTCGCAAAGTTAGCGGGAAGGTCACTCACTATACTATAGTTTGGTTGGTGGCTGACGCAAGGAAGGAGAGTTGGCGACTTGGCTACGAAGTGAGCAGGAAAGCAGTAATATCAAGCCTAGTTGATCGGAGGCTCAAGAGGGAAGTGGAAAGTGGCATCAAACCCGGGAGTCCCATGGGAAGTAGAATAGCTTCTTCTCAGTCTGGGCTGATTCTAACTGAATAATTGGGATAGCCTCCCACCTATAGCCCTCCGGGGGTAGGGTAGAGAGGGGAGCCCCCCGGGGGTCAGGGGGAGAGGGGGATACCCATACACCTACTCTATAGATGGTGAGAGGGCGAACTAGATATCAAGAGAAATGAAAGTAGGTCAGCCTCACTCCCCGCTCGGGTCCTTCGTTATTGCTTCCGTTGCGGTTCACCTCCCCTTATCAATAGTCTCATTGTCTTTACACTAAGTGTGTGAAAACAGTGTCTTAACACATTGGGGGTCGCAAGTCGCAACTCTCCATGGTTATCGGTCGGGACTGTGTCCGCCGAACCACAAAAAGCCATAAGTCGAAGACCTGTTCATCCTTGCCCGTGGTACCCCCGCAACTACCTTTGACGGTCGGAGACCACCTCACCTGACAGCGGCCCCCATCGCCCGGGAGAGGAAGAAGGGTACGCTCAATCGGTAGTTCGGGGCGAAGAAGCTCTCTTGTCCTTTGACGGGAGAGGGGCGAAGAAGCTCTCTTGTCCTTTAACGGGAGAGGGGCCTCACTCACAGACTTTGAGGCTACAAGCAAACCACTCCTGAGGGGGTCTTCTCCACGTCCATCATCCCAAGAGTGGATCGGCTCTCCGATGTCAGAGTGAATTGGATAGCCCCACTGGGTTCTCCGGTTGAATCAATTCCCCTCGTCGCAAGAAGCCGTCCTTATCCCCCTGCCTCAATCTTGATGAAACCCAGTCCCCGGTAGCCTCTATATGGATGGGGGGCTGTCCCGGGGGGGGGGGGGTAGATTGGGAACTGGAGAATCCGACCTTTCTTCAGGGAGCAAGGATCACGAGCCCTATTAGCCATCAGGCGGGTCTTCGTTGAATCAACCCCACCCGAGTGAAAGCAGCGAGCAGGCCCAGAGAAAATACATAATACCTACTAATATCAATGTATTTAATATAATAAAAGCTTTGCGAAGACTTTCTTTATATAGTTTTCTTCGCTTCGCACTTATTTATATAGGGATTGACATTTGCTTTGTGAGTCGCGTAGGTGAGTGGTAAGCGTAGGAGGCGTGCCCGAAGGGCAGCGGCTGCAGTGTGGTTTCGGGTGCTGTCGCATCATTGAGATCCGCAGGGTGGGTGGCGGGGACTTCGACTGACCTTTAAATAAGGGGTGCTAGGCTTAGTAGGGCTCGAACCTACAATATCACCGTTATGAGCGGTACGTTTCAACCAATTAAACTATAAGCCCCTACCGGTATTTACATGCAATTCGTTCACTTCGAGAAGAGCGGACTCCTCTTGAGGAGACCCGGAGTCTGCGGAGGAGTGGAGCCGTTGACTTCATCTTCTAACCCCGGGGGAATGAAAGAGGCGAATTCGCGACGGCGAAAACAATGACGAAACTCGGCTCGCGGGCACTCAAAGCTCAAAGAAAGACCCGAATATATATATAGTTGGGGCTCTCTATTTGCTTGCCATTTTTTTGGCCGCTCGAGCCCATCCTGGGGGAGGGAGGGGTGTGTGAGGCCACCGTTTCCGTAGCCCAGAATATATAAGATAATCGCCAGTCCGCCGGGTTACTGATAGACCGGCCCCCGGAGGTGCAAGGCTAACACAAAGAACCACACGCGATGCCGTGACGTTCGGGCCTCTCCCCCAAGAGTCCCTTCACTACACTAACCTTAACGTAGGACTACTAAGGCATACTGATGATAGACTTTCCCAAGCAGCACAAACAGAAAGATCAAAGCTTAAGGGAAGAATGGTTATTAGAAGAGAATACAAAGTCAATCAGGATCCAAGCTTCAGCCTTGTTCTTTTCTTCTAACCCCTTCGCGCACTACGTGAGCTCGGGACCGAGAGTCCAGTCGCTAACTCCGCTGCCGCCGTTTCGCTCGGGCTTATCCAAGAGAGGAAGGATTTCTCAAATGTGATAGAAATTCGTTTCAAAAAAAAAGACAAGACTCTTTCTGAGGTATTTGCAAAATTGGACCTTATCGCGATTAGTCCGAAGGTCAATGTTGGAGAGTGGGTTTTGGGATTTCAGATTTCAATAATAGCGGAGAATGAATCACGGAAGCTGTAATATCGGACTTATCGACATTTTTCTATTACCACCGAGATCAGCACGCGAATAGTAGCCATACGTGCCACGGGTGAAAAGGTGAAGTCACGTACATCTGCGTCTATCCCTTGGCTACGCGATCGTGCCTTATAGCGCTCCACAGAGCCATCAGCACGTTGACAGTGCCATTTACATCCCACAACAGAAGCATCAGCTAGCTCCCAAGTACCCCGTGCCTGTAATGCGGACATCTCATCCTCCATGGCCTGAGGCCATTTCGGATCAAGTAGTGCCAGGGTGGCCTCTAATATAATAGAATCTCTGCGGACAATGCTTTAGCTTATCAAATCCCTACCTGGAAAGTCGAAAATCCCTACCTTCAAAGTCGAAAATCAAGAAAGAATGCTGGAGCCTATCGCGAAATAAAGAAATGCGAAGGAGACATAGTGAATATATAGTAGAGTCTGGGATGCATGGTACTGTAAATACTCTTGCATGTCCTCTGCCCCTTTCTCTTGGCAATGGAAAAAGCAAATCACTATCAGTATCAACATCTTCCCCACGTCACCAGAATTTTCACCTGCATCCTGCGGGTCAGATGTACGCTGCTCAGACCCTAGACCTCGCCACCAGCCTCACCTGCATCCACAGAGTCAGGAACATGCTCCTCAGACCTGACCTCAGACTCAGCAGGCGATTGATGTGATCGTGAGGTAGACTGCCCCAGATATATATACGCGGGGGATCCCGAAACCGACTCGGTGACTCCTGTGTGGCGGGATAGGACTCCAAAGGGACAGGAGGAAGAGGCATAGGAGCAGGAACTAGATAGAAAGGGGGTGCTATGTAAGGTTGAGCGAGTTACTGCAGTAGAAAAGAAGGGAAGAGACGGCCCTATAGTGACGTGGTGACATCAGCACTCACATAGTGAGGTATCAGAAGAGGATCATAGCACCTATATCCTTTCAGAGTCCGTGAATAATGAAAAGGCATTTGACTGCCCACGGTGAATAGACAGCTGAGGCATTAATTAAAGCGCTCTTATTATATACAAGATTTTCCCAATTAAATTACATATTACTATCATCTACAAAAGCTTGGCCTTATGAGGCTGCTGCAGCAATAGAAATGGACCTTCCTGTTCGCGGTTTGAGTTCTACCCTGGTGTCTTTCCAAGCGACAGAATTCCATCTTCAACCCCCTACGTACTACTTGAATATTTAATAAGAGAGGGGCCTCACTCACAGACGCTGACTGGGAAGTTCGATGCTGTGTGACTGAGTTATATGCTTTGCTTATCGCACCCTCAGTCCGCCAGTTCACGCTTCATTTCGGAACTTGAACTATATATTCGGGAGCTGGAACTTGTCTACGCAAGCGAGGATAGGCCTTGGACCTCGTGGGTGGAGTACGTAGCGTAGTGAGGAGGCATGTTTGTCTACGCTGCGAGATGAATGTCCTGAGAGATTTTCTTCCGATAGAACCACCCAGCTAGGATACGAGGTAGGTGGGTCAGGGTCAGGATGTCGGCATGTCTTTGTCTACGCAACGTCTTGTCTGGATTGATCCTGGTGAGTCGATGACCTAGTCCACTGGGGAAGAATGACTAATCTATTACATCTGCGCTAGGAAGGGAACGAGCAGACTAACTATAGGAGGTGCGAGATAGGAGCGAATGAAGTGGAAGTGAGCAAGGGCCGAGGAAAGAGAATGTTCAATAAATAACCCAGGCCCGCCCCCTCTCTTCTATATTAATTACTCGCTCCGGGAAAGGGAGAAGCAATCCGCCAGCCCTTTGAAACCTCGACCGTAGGGTACAGCAAGGACCACCGGGAAAGTGCAAATGGCATGCTTCCTTTTGTTCCAAGCTTCCTCTTTCCTCCCCCTTCGGGAAGGCCAAGCAGCAACGTCAGCAGCTTAACGAGAATAAGGCACCTCTCTTTCCCCTTTTATATAGTTTCTTCCATTTTATATGTATTTTAGATCTCAAAGCTTCAGTTCCCCGGTTAGGCTTCAGAAAGGCAAGGAAAGCAGATGAGAAATAGATAGATAGTGAGTTCCCCTTGCCTCAGGGGATCAGGGAAGTTGACTCATTCCCCGCTACTATCGCGTTGTAGTTGTGGGAAGACTCTTCAAAGAGCTAATTAAACATCAACGGTTAACTAAATCCTAACCCGGAAGAACATGATGAATTCCCGGGAAAGGATGAGATGAGATGTGGACTTTCAGCTGTAGTAGTTGAGCTGGGACTGGAACATGATCTTCATATCCATATCCCCTTGAGTCTGACTTAGCTTTTGGGCTCAGCACTTCATCTAAGACTTTCGAGTCGATCGCATTCTCCTGATAGACTTTCGGGAAGGCCGTCAGGTGAGCATCACGAGAAAGGTGTATTAGAATGTTCTGAAAGTCTCTAACACTCACTCTTTCCTGGCCTCCTATAGTACCATCTTCTTTATTGATTTTTCATAAGTAAGGGAATCAGACGCGATTATTAGTTAACATTCTATTCTTCTTCCTCTCAGCTTCGCAATCATAAGTCAGCCTTTCCCGCGGGATCGTCCCACCTTTCTTGAAGCCTTCCCCTTCTGAACTCCTAGCTCCAACCCTTTGACACTAACGCATTCATCTCCTTCCCGAATTCTGAGTTTCTATTAGAGCTTGGAAAGTGTGTTAATTGTTAATAGTTTGCATTTTGAAATGCCCGTAATTGCCGGGGATGGTGATATGAGATGGATATAGTTATCAAACCCGGTTTAATCTAGTCGAAAGCAGTTTATGATTCTAACTGAATAATTGGTTTTGGACTGGCAAGCTGGAGAGTCAGTTGATGATCTCTTTCCGCATCACTAAGTTCTTTTACTCATTCTCGGGAGCTGCGCCCTGTCGAAAGAAAGCATGGCAGCCGGCAAGGCTTTTTCTACTAGTTGGTTGCTTTGAGTTCTCGGTGGGTCCAAGCTGGTCTTCTTTTCGCATCGCATCCCCTTGTATTAGTGGACGGGCAAGCCAAAATATATAATAGGAGCTGGGTGCGGAGTGCTTTCTTTCTCCTCTCATGGTCTGGGAAGACTTCGCTCCTCAGCGGCAGAGGTCTGGTCAGCCAATAGTCAGTACGGTTCACTCATCCTAGCCTGCCTGGGGCAAACAGCCAGGGCAAAGAGGCTTTGGTTCCAGGGCAAATCATCCACTGTCGTCCCAGTGAGGATCGGGGATGGGAAAAGAAATAAACAGCCCCCGTGGGGGTTGCTGGAAGATGAAAGCCCTCCTGTTCCGGGAACTACTCATTTGTTAACGGTAAATGAATCGACGAGTACCAGAGGCTACTTACCTGAAAAACGTTCAATCAACAGAGAAATCCTAGGTCCCTCTATCTATAAAGCTGTCTTGTTGCTTGTAAAAGCCATCCGTAGTCCGTCCGCAGGGTGTGTTGGTGATTTTCCAAAAATCCACAGTCGTAGGAGCTGTCTATAAGCAAGCACCAAGGCTAAGTAGACGAGCAAATAACGACTTCATCCCCGCACCTTTCGAGTCGAGGAACAAATACTAATCAAAAGCTGGTGGGACCTTCGCATTTCAAGTGAAAGATCCGCCTCCGCGCGGTTGAAGAACTACGTACGGGACGAAAAGTGACATGCTTTTTCAAGTATGTCGTTGTTAAGGTGACCTCTAATCTGATATCTAATACTATAAGAGGGAGATTGGGCGCGGTTGGACCGCAGCGCTGGGAGAGAGAAAAGACTGGATGGAGCCACCAAGCAAGCCTGACGGTTCGACCAGGGTGACGAAACTACAACTACGGATGAGACGCAGGGGCAATTCGACCCTGATGACTAAACTCAAAGGCGAAGAGAACGAAGCAATTAGAGCTAGGGGCATAGGCTTAGGGCGGCCCAGTGCATGCATTATTTCCCCTCCCGACTGGGGGAAAGCAGGACGTACTACGGATTCTCGGACTATCTATAATACAAATCAGAGTATGTATAGGACATACAGATATCCAATGCTCTCCCATTTCCTTTGGCCGACCTGTGTGCTTGTGCTCTCGAGTATGAGTGAGACCCTGGCTGAAGTGGTCATCAAAGAGGATCTCGAAAGCAATATATATCTACTCTGACTCTCAACCCGCGAATAGGAGTAAGCAAGAAGAGTAGCAGCCTCAGGAAAGGGCCTCTTCTCTGGGCTTGGAAGAGACAAGCTCAGTGAGTGCTAGGCTAGGGCTAGTCCTCAGGTTGCCGGATGAGGAAAGGTTCAGGTAGCCACTTGAAGACTCAGCAGCGAGATTGCCCGCCTCATGCAGCTCTTCCCCAATCACCTCCCGGGAACCGTACCAACCAAAGGTCAGTTATTAATGGGAGAGGGAGCTAGGCATAAGAGTTTGCGGATAAGGAGAAAGGACGGAAATGACAACTCACTCACACTACCTACTGGACTCTCACTGGGAGGGGAGCAACATATAACTACGTGGGAAAGACATCTCTCTCACTTCGGCATTGGCCTACTAAAGCACCTACACTCAATCGCTTCGAGACTAGGTAAGGCGATGGTGCTTGGCTTGCTCTTGGACTATTCTCGAGAAAAGCAGTCTTCCCGGTTATATATTAGACCCTCAGGAAAGTCGATAAGATAACTAACTCCATCATCATCAAGGGATGAAGGCAGTGGTCGACGTGGCCACTAAGACCCTCTTCCCTCCTTCGCAGCAGTTTCCCAGGTTTGAACTAATAACATCGAAGCCCCGTCATCAACAACGACTTTCCAGGGAAGGACTCGAGGGAGGTGCTACAAGATAAGGGAAGTCTGTCTGGGCCCTTGCTTTCTGCCTTAAAGTATAGGATATATATGTACATTGGGAAGTAGTTAGTCTGTAATGGCTTGAGAATTGATAGTCCAAAATTGGAGTCTAGGATTTCCCTCTTGCCAGAGCAGGCAGTCTCGCAGGGCTGAGGGGCAGTCTGTTTGGGTATCTGGTTCAGAGTCTACTACCGAGATCGTTCTGCAAGCACTGGGAATGGCTGTCGAGCACTAGCATCATCCAATGCCATCTCCTCATTCCTACCCCCAAAAATGAAAGACCCTGGGGCGCCTTTGGTGCGATGCACCATTGACAACATGACCTTTGAGCGCACCCTCCTTGATAAGGGTGCCTCAATCAACCTCCTCCTAGCTGCCATTCAGCGGCTGTTTGATTTTGGGAAGCTGAAGCCGATCTCGATGATCCGGCGGATCGATCTGTTAGGTCAAGGATTCATGGAGGATGTGATAGTGAGGGATGAACATACCTGTTGATTTTCTTGTTATGGAGATGAACCCCACTAAGACTTTGGCCCAGAAACCCATCATCTTGGGTCGTCCATTTCTCTCCACGGCCAAGGCCCACTTCAACTTTGAAGCGGGAAAAGTGGAATGAAAGGTCAAGGGCTCGATTGTTCCTGACGATCTCCTTGTCCCCGGAGACCGAATGTGGGTGGATAGAGGAGTGTTCTTATTTGGACACTGAGAATGTTCTTGCTCAGGTAGCATCTGACCCACTCGATGCCACCATCTCTCTGGCTGACACATACGGGCACGAAGAAGACCAACAGTACTGGTCTGAGTGTTTGGACTCGACTCCCGTCTCTCAGGACGAGATCTTCTGCGAATTAGATAGGGCTTGGGATGAATTAGACGCAGAGCTGTGTGCTCTATCGTCTATGGTCATGCCTATGATGAGCCCGCCCTTCGAGATGACTAGCCCCACTGGGGGGCTACCATGATCTCAATGCCTCTCGGATAGCGACCTTGTTCACATTGCAGGGAAGGTGGCTGAGATGTTGACTTTGATGGACAGACAGAATCAGCTCCCTTCACAATCTGCTTGCTATGAGCCTCCACCACCGGCTCCGTCAGTCCAGGTCGACCCTTCACTGGCCCCATTTCAGATATATCAGAAACTTGACATGGATAACGTGAAGCATTGCATAGAGGTCATGGCTGAGCAGATCCGAGAACTCCAGCGCCTGACCCTCACTGCCACTGGTTCAAAGGCTTTCTCTGATACATGCTGTATATTCCCATTTCTGAGACTTGAGACTTCTCGGACGAGTAACTCCCTCTCAAGCAAGCCCCTATCTATACCACGTATCACTAGACATGGAACGAGTGATGTTGGCATGAGAACGTAGGCTTAAGCGAGTAGTATAAGAACGTCGGCTCTGTCTGTCATCCTCGTCTACTATCTTTCGTGCCAATCATTTACTCATCAGATATCTCATAGTGTAGTGTCGTTTTTCAATGTGTAGTTTGATTTGTTGGAACCGCCAATTGTTCCTCAAATCATCTACTTCAATTACCAGAATGACCTGGGTTCCGTACTTAACAGGACTGGATTTTCTTTCAGGAAGGGTGTAACCCGGCCATTGATCACGGACTCTTCATCCGGTTGCTTGAGGACTGGAGACAGGGCTGCCTTACTGCATTAGAGGAATGGAACTGATCCCGAACCAGTTGTGAAGTGCAGGGAGAAGGCCCAGGCAAGCAGCAAGCAAGACATTCAACCGGTCGATTCGCTCCAAGCTCTCGCTTCCCTGGTCGATTCGCTCCAAGCTCTCGCTTCCCTCAACCTATTATAGCTTTCCTTAACACACCTCTGAATGTCGCGGCCCCTGAGAATAGTTAGGAAAATGCTTGATTGAAAAAAGTCATCAATATAGGTCTTTCTTTCAAAGCTTCGAACTTATATCACTATATAATAATTGGAAGGACTCTTTGCTTTCTTTCGACAAGTCGTCAAAGTGAGTGGACTCGACTTATCAATCAGTCGAGTGAAGATTCCCGGGGCTGTTGTGGATTGGGCAGTTTGAGCTGTGAGTTGGCCGGCTGCTTAGAGAGCTGTGAGAAGGCGGTGGGAAAGTAGAATGTCCGCTCATCTCCTTTTGAACCCTACTTCTGAGGCCGGGAGGAAGAAGACCAGAAAGGCGGAAGGGGAAAAGAAGAGGCGGAGAGGAGCAAAGAGAGGGAGTCGTAGGGGGTATGGTAGTTTCCCCAGCAAATATAGAAGATCCTGCGGGATCAGAAGTCGGTATGAGATAGGAAGGAAAGGTCTGACCAAGGAAAGAAGTAGTCCCTCCTAAGGAGCCTTTGAAAAAGAAGTGGGGAAGCGGTTAGAGCCTGAGGGGAGCAGGGACGGAACAAAATAACTGGCCTCAATAAAAGGAAGTGATCGGGCGGTCCTACTATCAATCAAGAAAGTCACTGCGCTGCGGAAGAGGCTCCTATCTGATCGAAGAGCAAGAACAAGGAAGACAGGAGAAAAAGAACTGACCTTAGGGATGGTTTTCGTCATAGCGAGTAGTCGATGTCGGGGAAGGAGCTGAACTTTGCATTATAGAGTCGTTCAGAGATCTGCCTTTCCTCCCTATCTTCAAAAATGACTTGGAAGGATATGTGCCAATCAGCCCACGGTCAATCACCGGGCCGAACCGCCCAGATCAGTCCCTCCCTCTATATATAATGCTGTCTTGCTACTCTGGGGAGTCATTGCATCAGTGCGTACCTCTTCGGTAAGCGGCTTATCAGAATTGGGCGGTATGGTTGCATATGAGCATTTATTGTCAGTAAGTATGCTTCTGCATGTCTTCCTTGGGGGTGACCTTGTTCATCCGATTTTCCGACACTAGGAAAGTCAGGATTCCCACGGACCGCGCTGAACCGCCTCGGCTTTTTTTGAGCTTGGTGAAATTCCGGCAGTGTGCGGCACTTTCAGTTCTTTGGGCAACCAGCATAGTCTGCATCTGAGGGTATACGCGAAAGGGAACACAGTCAGAAGAAGCTGAAGCCAGTGCCCTGAGTCTCTGGCCGACTAGTTCTCTAGGGCCCTGGGAACCTCTCCTGACTTGAACTCTCCTTCCCTACTTGAGTAGGGGTATTCACTCACCCTCTTAGAGAGGCTACTACTCGCACGGAGCTGAGGTCAGTGGTGTATGGTGGGTCATATAGATATTAAGCACCCTTTAGAGGTAATCTTGCTCGTCATTCTATATGTTTGTTTTTGTTTGTTTTGGGAAGCTCCTATTAATTATTAATATAGTCGAATTCAGGGAGCCGCTCCTCTACTTACGGCCAATTATAGGTCAAACTCATAGAATAAATGAAAATAGCTTGAATGAGATGTGCAAATAGGAGGAAAGACGACGATTCTACTTTCCACAGTACGTGCTGGGATCACACAAACCTTCTCATCTAGCCGGCAGTGATTGAGAATCTCCCGATCTGGTCCGTCTCTGTCCCGCCGCTGGAAAAGCAGAGAAATTCCCGGGTCGGATTTAGTGGATATTTGTTCGACGATTCACGGCCTCTGTCTGGTGCAGGTACTCTGCTAGGTATCGCTGGTCTGTTTGGGGAGGAAATTCAGTCAGATTTTTTGTCAGCGTCAAATTTTGAGCAGACTAATGGAGGAAATCACCTTCCCCTCACCCTCTCTTCCGATGCTCGATACCGTAAATACTAGATGACGTGGTTGACTTTTTCTTTGTTTTCTTGCGGGTCCTCTGTCTCGGGTTGGTAGCGATTGGGTAGTCATTTCTCCGGGTGCAGAGATTTCCTCTGTGATTAGGGCGAATTGCTGTTCGCACTTTTTCAGTATGACGAGGCCTCTTTCGTTTTTCGTGCTTGGATGGTGCGTTCTGGCAATCTTGATCCCCGGGACTAGGTACGACCCGAAGCTAGGAGCCTACTTCTCACTGGTTTGACCGGAGCTTTTATATACTAGTTGGAAGTCAGTCTTCATCACTGAAAGCAAGTCTCATCCTGGCTCTCATCAAGTGCTTTCTTCAAGGGACTGGAGAAGTATGAGAGTGCTTGCTTTCCCATCCCGTCGAACTGGTGGAACAGAACAACCACATATTCCGGAAGTCAGTCATCAAGTAGGAAAGAAAGTCGTTTTCATGCGATAGACTTGAGAATCGAAATGACTATTCAGACGCGAATATTATAAACCACCCTGCTTATATACTAGTAGCTCAAGTCAAAGAAATGGACTCAGAGATCTATGAACTCACTCGACTCGAAAGGCTAACTCCATCTAGTAGTACTCGAGGGAAGAAGAGAAGGATTGAAGAAAAGGGCAAAAGGAAGTCATCAACAAAGAAGTATCATCCCGGCACTAAGACAACTATATATTCATAATATTCTGATACTATCTATTTGGGGCAGTCTCGCAGGGCTAAAACAGAATCCTTTCCATTTGCGTTTATCTACCTTCTCTTATTTGATTGACCATATATCCAGGGCATTCCCTATTCCGCAAAAAGAGGGAGGTCTAGTTTTTCATATATATATGTGGTTTGAGGCCTTGGATCTCTTCTCTGCTTTGACTGAGACTAAGACTGAGAATTCGACTAGAACTTCTAAGAAAGAAAATGGATGTCGAAACCTCAGGAACGAAATCAGCTTCTTCCTTCCAACCATGTATTATATGTATTTGTAGGAAATCTCCTATAGTTAACATTCATTCCCCATCCCCATTCTCTCCTCTTTCTCTCCCTTCTTTCGGAACATCTGATAGCAGACCACGACTTCTCAGGTGACTCGCGGCACAAGATGTATCTCTTTCCTAGCTAAGAAAAGTCGAGAACTGGATTGGCAATGGGAAAAGCAATTCTTTGTCGAACTCTCTCTCCGGCCCCCTACTAAGAGGAATAGAACTAGTGCTCTTGCCAGATTGACTCTCCAATAGAGATCAAGCGGGAAAAACTGGATTCTCCCTTTAGGTCGACTAGGTTAGGCCGTTCTATCTCGCTTCCCTATGAATCACTGCATTCTGGGAGGCTAGGTCATGTTTTCTTTGTGCTAGGGTTCCACTGCTGCTGGACTGGCACTGGCTTGTCCTCTACCCCGCGCAGCACCTCTCGCTTCGCACCGTCGATGATACCGCACACCTCAGAGCCTGCGTCGAGACCCCCCCTGCAAACTCCCTGGCCTTTCCCTCCCAACTATTATCTAAAAGGAGGTACCTTTCCTCGAGGAAGTTTCCGGAGGTTTTTTATAGAATCATTACCCGGTCTTTTCACTAATCTCGACAAATAGGGTGAAAAGAGGATGGAGAGGGTCGTTGAGAGGCAGTGTTGACCTTCAGATCTTTTCCGGATTTCTCTTTTCATCTTCCTTTTTTTTGCGTGGTCTGACGCTTTTCTCGATAGTTGTGAAAATCGGTAGGACGGTGCTATGCATTGCTTCTTTGACTAAAACGATGCCTCTGGCAGAGCGACGGTGTGTGGTACTTCTTTTTGTATCTGAATCCGCGTGGGTATACTGCCTTCTATTGCTTGCTAGTCTACGCCCTCAGGCTTTTCTTAGTCGAGTCTCGCTCCGCTCCGTGGGCTATGCTGCTTCTGCTCCCTCCCTTGATGCTCTCAATGAGAAGAGAGAATGGAAGATCAGAGAATGTCGGCTGCTATATCAAAAGGGAGAAAAGTCGAGGTGCGTCATTATAAGGGGAAGACCAAGCCCTCGTACTACTCTTGCCCGCACACACCCTTTTATCCTTCCCAGTTCGGAAATCAACCCTGCAGGCTATTATCTGATTTGCTTTTCCCCTGAATCAATGGACTCCTGACGTATACGAAGGACTGCGGTTCGTTTGAGAAATTCCTCTACCTCTATATCTATCTCTTAGAGGTGATAAGCGGGAAAGAGGAGGGGGAACTGTTTTCCTAGAGAAAAGAAGAAAGGTGCATCAGCGCTGCTACACTGCTCGCAGCTAAGAGAAAGGAAAGGCTGTCTACCTTATGCCCCGGTCGAGTCAAGCGCCGCATAGAGAGTCCATTCTGAGAGGGAGGAGGGGAAGGGAAGAGAGCAAAGGCAAGAGGTGGCGAGAAGACAGAGGCGAAAGCTGCCGTTGTGCTTCCCTCGCTGACAGCAATGTTTGAGTCTTGCCTAACCCAATGCATACTAACCTTCCACTTGCCTTCCCCCCATTATTCAATAGTCCTCGTTGTCCTTCGCGAACTTTTTGCTTCCTGCCTTTCCTATAGTACTACTTCATAGGACTTCTTTGAGGAGTGGAGTGATTATCACAAAAAGAAAGATTTGTCTTTCTCACGTAGATTTTCTCAATTCAGCTCTGACCCCTACGGGTCGGAACCCCCGTAGACTATTCCACTACACCGGCGGTGCCCATTAGCTCTTGTGGAATGAACTGCGAAAATCTATCCACTCTGACACTATGACGCTGTCTGTTTGCCTTGGCGGATTAGGGCTGGGAATCTTCCATAACTTCTTGCCTTGGGGCCCCTTTGTCTAGTCGAAAACCTGATGCTCCACGCTTGTATATATATACTAAACCCGAGGCTCTCTCTCTACCTTGACTTTTGCCGTCACTATATATCCAATCGAGCAAATTCGCTTGATGCTTTCCATCTACAAAACGAAATCGAAATAGATAATTGAAATATAGAGTAGAGCAGCTTAGCTTTTGATTCACCTCCGCGGATACTAGGGTATATCCATCAACTACTAATTATATAAGAGGCTGGACCGACTAGGAAGACGCGCTGGGCGGTGATCTAGTAGCACAGTTCTCAAATAGTAGCGAGATGGATGTCTTCGTTGCTTAGCTGCTTCAGGTACAAACATAGTATATAAAGGCAGATCAAAAGTCCGTCATATGTAGGACCACTTTCACTCTTTTATTGCATTTCGACTTGATTTCCAATCGTATCCCCTAGAATTTCAGAGAAAGATATTTAAAAGGAGCTGGTACAAGCCCTTGAGGAATGAGAAGTAGAAGGGGACCTTGTAGCCGGTAGCCTCGGCTTTTTCTGACTATATATGATGAATTCTTGGTGAGCCGGGGGTTCTTCCCTTCGTCTGATTGAAGGTCTCTGTTTTCGGGAGCTCTCTTTGGCTTTCTGCATTGTATATAATTCTTTCTTTATGCAAGGCTTGCCCAAGTTCTTGCTTTGCTATCTTCCTGATGTCTGGCCTCGTCCTGGGGAAGTCCATCCCGCCGTATGGATGTGCTCTTTGACTTCGGCCCCTTCGTGACGAATATGGGTAGTCAGGTTGACCAGATGTGGCTATGGCCTTCGTTGGTTGTCTTCCCCGTCTTAGGTCCATTGGGGAAAGAGGGCATTTCTCTTAGTGGATTATTGAGGCTGACTCTAACCGCGTGGTTATGAGTCTTTTCCAGGCCTTATCTACCTCGCTCCCGACGTCCACCCCCTGGGATGTCCCGTCTGGTCGACTAGGACAGGCGACTGAGGGAAGGGCTAAAAGGAGGGTCTCTGCTATTGGAAATCTCATTAATCAAAGTTCGACCAGTATTGCCACTTTTTCTCTGTGCTCAGAGGTCAGAGTTCGGAACCTGAAAGCCCCTTTTTGTCGGATATAGTAATAGGTCGCTCGACGATTTTCTAGTATTTTCAGCGCGGCGACAGATATTTAGAATAATAGATGGCTTTGTTACTTCCTCATTCCTGGGAGCAAAGGCTTGATCTTTAACTGAAGAGGAAGGATCCCCGGGGAAGACACAGACCTTTCCCCGGTGTGAGCTAAAAGAAGAATGCGCTCCTTGGCTCTTTCTTTAGCCTCACCGCTCCCTACAGTTCGCTGCCCGCCTACCTCCGACCCTTAGGGAATGCATTGACGGAGGGCCATCAGGTAGTTCTCTTTCCCCAAGGCTCAGTCAGAGAGAAGGGAGGGAGTCTTTTCCGGGATGTTCCTTTCACTCGAGCAGGGTCCCTTTGGCCTTCGGAAGATCCGACACACATCTTGACTATCATAGGCCTGTGTGGCACTTGCCTGCCCGAATGTCCGAGCCCTAAGTCCAATGGGCTTTTCTGCATATATATCTGGTCTTCAACTTGTCCATCTTCCTTGTCTGTTGAACCGGATAGTGTCAACTATGGCCAGACTGGAAAGAGAAGTCCAGCGGGCAAGGGCTAAGAGGGGCTATTTCATCATGGGCCTCGAAGACTGCTTGATTCTTCGCAAGATCATATACTAGGTTCTCTCTTTGGCTATCGCGATAGTCTTGATTCTAGGGTTTAGTAGGACTACTACAAGTTAGGCTTCCTTCTTTTTTTAATGAGAAATATGGGGAAAGCCAAAGCCCTGAGAGCCGACCAGTCCCAGGATAGTCGACGTGCGACTAGAGCTGAGATCTTCTTTCAAGGCAATCTACAAGGTGCGTCATTAGAGGGGGAAAGTCCAGTCAGCAACATCATTCAGGTTTAGAGAGTTGGAAAAGATTCTCCCGATCCTCTCTCTTCCAATCGACTTCGTACCTCAGGCTTGGGAATACCTGGTCTCCCGGGAGAGGTTTTTCCTCAAGTGAACCTTGACTTATTATGCTGATCATATAAGCTGAGGAGAGGATCTGAGGGAGGGCTAGCGGACTGAGACTTCCCCTATATATAATGCTTCTCATATCAGCTGTGAGACCCTCTAGATATCCGGGTCTGGACCTCTTTCCAATTACTTCCCAGTGCGTCAAGTCCTAATATAAGGAAGTTGGGGGCCGTTCACTGAGGTCTCAATTCGGAATGAGGAGCCTACCTGAAGAATGCCCAGAAATCAATGGGCATGAATATCTAGTATACCCTTCTGACCTAGCCTCAAGGTTTTCTCAAGGAGTATCGCGATTATATTGAACTACTTGCATTCGCTTTTTTGAGATTTTTGATAGTTGGAGCGGATGCGCAAAGGAAGGTGCATTTGACCTAGTAGTCGACGCCCGCATGCCCTGTCCCAGCGGCCGGTAAGCCGATCCTCACAAGAGGAGGAAGAAAATGAGACTGTGCAGGCGAGACTAGGTGAAGGCAGTTGGCCAACAGAAAAGAGGTGCATAGAAAGATGTCAAACATCTGGAACAAAAAAAAGACGGGAGTCAGAATCAGAGAACCACTACTAGATACAGGAAGAAGTGAACCATATGCAGTGGCGAAAGTGGAGAAGGCATACAATCCGTTAGAACAGAGGCATTCGATATGGCGGAGTTCATCCATGAGGGCTCCCTATAATGAGGCCCTCTGAGGTGGAGGCAGCGTGGCGATGACGAAGGAGAACTAGACCTGAATAATGGCCTGAAGCTGCTGCTGATGGTAGACGTCGTAACCGCGTAAGCAGCTGTGCATAGCTCATGGAATCATCAGTCTCAACAGAGGGCAAGGCAGAGTAGGAGAGGAGGATCCCGCGGGAGCCGCGGTAGGACGACGAGAAGTGCTGCTAAAGACCAATGGATCGAGCTTCCCTTTGCTTCCTTTGCAACTGCTTTTAAATAGAATTCAACTTGCCTTCTCTTTTTTCTATTCTATAACATATACGAGACCGCCGGTAGAGGTATAAGGAGGAAGACGCCCACGAGAGGCAGATGAGCGGGGAGCGGCAACAAAGTGGGGAGCAGGGGTCTGTATAGCAAGGCTCCGAGGCCAAAAGCTCACCTGACCCCGTAGTGAAGTCGTCAAAACCTGTATAGTCAGCAGAGTAGTCGAGGAAGGGTCAAATATCTAGTGCTCGAACTCAGGGCGCAGGCGCATGAGAAAGTGGAACAATGCCCGACCGGAAAAGCAGAGTCACCGGAGAGCGGAGGCTCCATGGTAGCAAGCTCGTCCCAATAGCCAGACATAAGTGAATCGACATTCTTACATGGTCGCCTGCTGCAGATGCCTCCTGCATGAGATGGAACTGGTGAACTACTGAGGAAAAAGACCAGTTCCAATCTTTTGAGTCCCCTCGGGCAAAGAGCCAGGGAAATCCGCAAGGCTATCAGAATAGTAGAATCTCAATTCCCAAAGCATCTTGCTCTTTTCATTCCTACTCTAGTCATTCTAGAATTCCTCTATCGCAAATATATAGTAGCCTTCTAGGATATATAGTGGCGAGCGGCGGGGCAGAACTATCTTATTCGAGTTGATGCCGGCCCGGCTACTACCCCTTTTCCTACTAGTCCTACTACGGGCCTGATTGGTAACCGTCACGGACTAGCTACTATCTGATCACAGAAAGCCCTTTCTTCTCATTCTCTCTCTAGTTCCTCCCTTCATTTTCTTAGGGGGAAGGAAGGCAGCGAAGCACTTCGGGCTTGGTTTACGTCAAAGTGAAGCCGAGAGTGAGCTTGACCCCTACCGCAACTATATATCCGATATCCGGGGGGGAACTAGACTATAAGCTCGCTGGCGGGAAGCGTGAAGTAGTCAATATTCGATATTGCAGTAAGGCACCGTCGGGGCTGACAAAGACTAGTCCTGCCCGAACAAACACACTACTTCTACCAGCAGGAAAGGAGGCTTCTTCGATCCCTATAAGACGATAGAAAGGGAGGTCAGCCTTTCGACTCGACATCTATAGTAGACTAGGGTCAGTCAGTGAGAAAAAGAAAGTCAGCAGGCACTCAAGTAAATGGGACGCTTACACAGCCAGATAGGAGGCGCATCACTTCTCCCTTTCGACAGAGGCTTAGGGATAGGCATTTTACCAGTCCATGAAGCGTCATACTTGAGACTGAAAGAAGACCTACTAGCTGACCTTCTCCATAAAGCAGAAATGGGAAAGGATTTCAGTCAACATCCAAGGATATAGAAAGAAGAGTCCTTTTCCCAAGCCCTTTGGGAGGGAACTCCATGTCTCCTACTTAATAGGAGGATACTGACTTTTCCTCATCTATGACTACGAAAGAATAGGAAGAGGAATTCGAATTCCCACCACAATAAGAATACCAATATGAAGAATGAATGAATGAACTTCAGGGAATCAATCCACCGTTCATTGAACTATTCCTCTTTCTTCTTCAAATCCTATATCTTATAAGAATCATCGAACTAGGAGGAGGAACTAATCCACCGTGAACAATTCAACCCTAAGGGGCTCTCTCTCTTCAGTAAGGAGGACAAGTACTGGATCAGCGCTCCCGTGTCTGGAAGAGGTCAGTGATGCTGCTGAAAAATGGAGTTCGACCACAGGCCTAAACTAGGCATTAGACGGGGCAATCAAAATATAGACTGACCTGGGGTAGGGTACAGGCGGCTTTCCGCGTCAGGCTCTCATTTGACCTTTTCTATAGTCTAGTCGGGAAAGAAGCCCTTCCTCACGAAGAAGCCATTCCCACACGAAGAAGCCATTCCTCACAAAGAAGCCATCTCACTAGAGCTCGGGTCGCATCCCCATTAAATAAGACCTGCCCCCGGGGGAATATATTCTTTCACGGGAGAAAGAATGGCTAGACCCCTTGGGGGAAGACAGGGCTTAGCCTCACAAGCTAGGTGACATGTATGGTTCGCGGCCAAGCCTGAACTCCTGACTCCGAAGATGACAGGCGGTTTTTTCCGCACTATAGAAATCTAGAAATCTAGTCTACGCGGCCCCCAGGACATACTAGACATAGCCTGGGGGAATGCGAAGAAGTCTATACCAGTACCAAGCCCGATTAAGATTCTGACGATCCCCCTCAGCTGAAGAGACTGGATTCTTGATCCCTCTTGAAAGAGAGAAAATCAATATAATTATAGATCTGGTCCCAATAAAATGAATTCCGGGGCGCCTTCTCATTGCTTTTGGGAGGGATCTTCCCCTCCCCGCTTATTGGAAGGACAAAGAAACATATGTTCCTTTGATTTACGCTTCAACGGAGACAGAAGTAAACCGGATGGACATTTGTTTGAGCTTATAATTAAAATTGAATAAAACAAAGTACTTGAAATATTTTATTGACTGAGCTCAAAAGAACTGATTTTCGTTTGAGGGAAATTTTAAAGTCGCTGACTTTATGCCCAACATTCATGAAATCTCCCTAATGTTTCCTTAAAAAAATTCAAAAACAATGAAAAAAAAGGCTGAGTGAGTTAACAAAATACATGTTCTTGATCTTTATTATTTTCATACATTCCTATTATAGAAATTACTGGATATATTTACAATCGCATATTTTTAAATGGAGTTAAGTTTCCAAATGGTTATCTTTAGTTCTCCTTTCATCAAAGGCTTTTCTACAATAGCAAAAAGCTAGTCTCGAACTCCTCAATATGCACTAGTTAAGAATTTTATAGGACCGCATTCTTCTCGTTGACATAACTTCTGACATTTTCATTCGAAAACATCATTATATTTTATAAACTTTACATTTAACGGAGGCCCTTCCAATAGGATGCGTCCTTCCTAACTTCATGTATGCCACCATCTTTTTGTAGAAAACACGAGTACTTAGTAGAATGTGCATACAGTTTGTATTGTAACTGCACGTTATAAATACAAAACCGCATACAAAACTGTATATTATAACACAAACATTAAAACTGTACATTGTAATACAATATGTATACGTATTTTACTAAAGTCGTCATGTTTTTTTTATAAAAAAGGAGCTGACTTTCCTGAACTCAGGAAGGACCAAGTCCTATTTGAAAGAACCCCGAAGTCTTTAAAAGTTCTATTAACAATGCCTTCGAAAAAAATTGTGAGAAGATTTAATTCAGTTTTAGCATACACCGGAGGATTCATGTGAACTTTACGTTTCTTATTTTAGTTCTTGGCATTCATTCTCGTAAGATTTTCATGTTTTTAAAATATGTTTGTAGGATTCATCTTTGTTTGGAGGAAAATGCAAGAGAAAAAACTAAGATGATGATTTTACTTAATAATTCTTCTGGCAACGTTGGACGACTTCACCAGTTAAACAACTGGCTAATCAGACGCAAGACCCTCTCCTCGGGGGGATGAATTCCTCTTTTCCTCCCCTCCACTCAAAGAAGAGAGTCAGACTATTCACCACCACTGGACCCGCTTAGTTCGCGTTCCGTGTAACTTACACTCAAAGACCTATCACTACTTGAAAAAGGTTCTTTTGCAACAGATAATGTAATGGTTACAAATGAATGTCACTAATGATTTTATAATTGCAATGTTTTTTATTATGGTGTATTCGACGAATTGTTGCAATGTTTTGCAACAACATGTTGGATTTACTTAGAGCATTTGCAATATTTATATAAATCATCAGATTTTAAAAATAATAAATACAATATTTCTTAGTAAAACGTTGCATAGCCACCAAAATATTCCCAAAAACTATCCGCCAAATTCTCCCTCCAAATTGTAATCCCAAATATTGTGCCTCCATTCTCTATTCGAAATGCCTAAACCCTAAATCCCAATATCTATTCCCCTTTGTTCCTCTAAAAAACCCTATCCCTTCCGTGCACCGACCTCCTCTGATTTGTCCATCTCCCATTTCGGTGCCTCCATCCAATCTCAGGTAACGTCTAACTCCCGTCCATTATGTAAATCTCATTTTATGTCGTTCTTGCGGATTGACTCGTATAATAGTGAAGGATGAGACGAGTGTACTGATGATAGGGTGCTGGATTTTCTTGTTTATAATGGATTGACTCCCCTTTTTACAATAGATGAGACGAGTGTACTGATGAGAAGGTGCTGGATATTCTTGTTTTGGATCTTATGTAAATCTCATTTTATATCATTCTTGCGGATTGACTCCCCTCCTATCTTGTTTGTTTTCACAAACTATTGAGGGATAATGATGAGAGGGTGCTGGATATTCTTTTTACTGTTCTTGAGCAAGTTCTCAGAGACGAGTTCTTAACTCTTTAGCCTCTTGTTTTGCATTTGGTTGGTTATGATGATAACATGTTGATAATGAGATGAGTGTACTGAGATTGGTATAATATGTTCGATCAAAATCATCACTTTGTTTTTCTTGATAGTGGATGGAAAATAGAAATATGGTTTTTGTTTTTTATCCCATTCCCATGACTCGATGTTAATCATAGACATGTTTTGATGATGCAACTGTGACATCAGGTCATATATTCTAGAAAATTATAGTTTCTATCATTATCCGTTGTGAACAAATCTTATAGAGACTATTGAGCGTTTTGTTCACAGAATTTGAAAGGGCACTTATTCACCACTCAATCTGATTAAGGAACCAAACTCTTCACTTGATGTTTGTCAACAACATATATCAACATTACTCATCATGTGTTTTTTATATCTATGATTGATTTGAAGATAATTTTTAAATTTATGAATGAAAAGAATAGGGATAAACAGTTTGTGCATGGTTATCTAGCATGGAGGGAGAGAGAAGCGATTTAGGTTGGGGATCAAATAGGGAGTTAGCAGTGAAAGTTTTTTTAGATGAATTAGTGTATATAGGATGTAGAGGTGAAAAAATTGGCCACAACATTTCTACAGTGGTCTAAAACGTTTTACAATGATAGAATTATCAAGGCCTAATCTCTTTTCTTATGGTAGCCTTATTGTGGTCTAAGATATTTGATTGTATGCCTATAAGACATGATATTGTTCAATAAGATGAACCATATTATAACTTTCCCATTATTATGTTAACCACAATTTTTGTTATTGCTGAAGTGTCACGTCTAGATACTATAGCTGCTACCTTTCCATTTCATTTTATCTAATTTACATGATATTGTATATAGGGTTATTCCAGGTTATCATATAAGTTAAACTCGCAACCTTAAGAAGCATCTTTATTGCTTGAAGTTGAATTTTTAATCTAAAGGAAAAATATTGGCATTGTACGATATCAACAAATATATAAGAAGGTTGGTTCAATATTCTACTTTGAGTTCATCAATTTCTTTCTTTCTTGAGCATTATATTGATCTTATGAATCGGTGCATACTTTTATAGGGTTAGCAAATGGACAAATCATGGATGCATATGAGACTAAGAAATGCCGAAGAATATGATAGAGGAGTCAAGAAGTTTCTTGAATGGGCATTTCATGAGGATCGATTCACGTACAGATTAGGAATCAATGGAGAGGATATTTTTTTTCCTTGCACAAAATGTAAGAATACACACTCATACCCGCGAGATATTGTCTATGAGCATATGATATTGGAAGGGTTTTGGATGCACTATTATGCATGGAATATGCATGGAGAAGAAGTTTGAGAGTCATCACATCATCATCTCCAAAATGAGCAGATTGTGGATATTTTATGGGAGTCTCAACCTACCCCTATGGTCCCACCTATACAAGATCCATATGAACATGATGATAACCAATTTTATAAAAAGTTAAGAGAGGCAGATGAGCCTATTGTTCAAGGATCTAAAGTATCAAGACTTGAATTTCTATTAACGATCTTTGAGATGAAAGTGATGCATCGGTGTACCAAAAAGATGATTGAAGAATTACTTAAGTTTATCGGTAAAAAATCTAGTTTGAAAGTAGTTTTCTATTTTATCCTTTGTCTATGTTAATTTTTCCTAATTCTATAGTTGGATAATTTTTCAGGGATCATTTTCATGGGAGCGTAGTATAGAGAATGATAGACGAATCTTATGCCATGCTGCTGATCTCCATCATCAATATAGATGTTTATTGAAAAAGAGGGTAAGAACTTTTTGAATTGTTTATAACATGTCATTAAGGTTTGAACCAATAATACCATTGCAAATTCTTTATAGTACTTTGATAAAAGTATACCAATGGAAGAATTGCGACGAAGAGTACCAGCTGAGCTTAGTGCAATTATATGGGGAAAGCTCATCGACTATTGGACAAGTGGAGAGTATAAGGTAGAATAATGATTCTTTTTCAAAGTTACATTATTGATCTTCAAAGTTATTATGCACATATAATGTAATATAAATTATTGTGGTTTATTTTATTTCATTTCAGAAAAAAGCTCAAAAAATGGAGAAAATCGTGCAAAGGGTATTCACCCGGCCCATAGAATGGGTAGAAAAAATATCAACCAAAAGACAGACGAACTCGTAAGTATAGTTGTTAAATTATTATATTATACAATTGATATTTTACATGATATTTGTAATTATTTTATCTTAGGCAGATTAAGAAATATTCTCGCGTGCCCACACGTGTGGAAATGTTCCATCTAACGAAGACTCGAGAAGTTATGGTGTAAGAATATGAGAGTCATTAGAATTACAAAAACAACATGTGAGTTAACAACGCAGAAGTAGTACCGTGTGTTATATATATATATCATAATTTATTTGTTAATGATATGTAGGATGAAATGGTTAGGCTTATGACACCATCAACAAGTGAAACTGTTGACGGTGAACCTGCAGGACTACTCTCTCCAGATGAAGCATTTGCTATGGTCAACGAACCCGAGCATCCTGGTTGTGTACGTTGTGCAGGTCATGGTGTCACTCCATCAATGTATTTTGGTAGCAAGGGGAGCACGTCCAATCAAGAAGTCATCAAACTTTGCGACACGATCGAAACTTTGAAGGAAAAGATTTCTATGATGGAAGAAAAAATGACAAATATGATGGAGATTCATCGCCAGGACATCGAGTGTCTTACATCAACTCTAGGAAAGGGGAAAGAATCATCTTCACATGAAAGTGGTGGCATTATCGGCAATCATGGTCATACTAGCAACTCCAAGGACAATGATTACGATGACGATGATGAATACTACTCGGATGATAGTATGGCATTGAGTGATGATGTGCATTGTTGATTTGGATGCTTTTTATATATTTTGTTATGAAACTTTTCAACATACATGCTTGAAACTCTTTTCTTCTTAGATATTTGAAAACTATCATTTCAACAAAACTCTTTCTTTTTGTGCACGTAAAAGCTTTCAGGAGCCCATCTCGGCTAGAGTTGGACATGTAAGAGGTATTCCACGTGCTTGAGCTTTGCAGAGCATCCAGGACCCCAACATTGGGTCTCAGATCATTTTAGCACCTCCGACGGCTTCGAGGAGCTTCCAGCTCCATTTTACGACCCTTGAGTTGCTTCCAGGTGGTCAGAGTCGCCCAGTAGCTCAGATCGAAGCTCGGACGCCCATGAGTTCTTCCCATTTCTTCCAGGGGGCTCATCGTCGTTCAATCGAGATCTTCCTCCAGGAGCTCCCGGTGCTGTTGGATGAAGGCGCTATCCACTATCAGATCCTCCGCAAGGATATAATCCTAGTGCTTCATCGGCAAAGAGGTATCGATCATCAGAAAGGTGACACGTCTCTAAGTGAAAAGATCAAAGCCGTTGGTCTGCGCGCCTGAGGATTTAGTTTGCGCATCCTCCCCCCTGATTTTTGTATTTATTTTTAGTCTAAAAACATTCATCTGTAGTTATAAAATTTTTGTAATTTAGACCCCAAAGTTTTTTAATTTATACATAGATCCCTCACCATGCTCGCGCAAACCCGTGAGGCGGTGGGCATTTTGCAGTGGACCCCTGGGGTTTTTATTTCATTTTAGTCCAATAATTTTAATTCTATTGTAATTTTTTTGGATAAATTGTAGTAAGGAGCTGCTACTTTTTTAATATTACAAATATATCAATGCTAGTATGTTTTATATTGAATATTATGGGTTTTTCGCATGTATATATCTAGACTTGTGTAGGGTGTTATGCAATTAATGACTACTTTTTGTAAATTACTTTTATTTTATGTATTTCATTATTAAAAAATAATTTTGCATCCAATAAACTTAGGAAAAATATTTTAAGTGCTTGGGACTATATTAAATCACATATATTTTCCTAAAGCAATGAAAACTTCGTATTTTTAAAATTCAAAAATAGTGCATTTATCCTGTTTGCATTTAAAAATACAAAAAATATAAAAATATTTCGAAAAATTCCAAAAATTAGATTATCTTTATTATTATATTTTGTAACTGCAGACCAAAATCACTAAAAATTAAAAAAGAAAAATATTAAAAATTGAAAAACCACAAAAACCTTATAAAAATCATTAAAAAATATTTATAAACCCAAAAATATTTATTCTATTTTAGAATTTTATCTATATTATTCATTATATTAAAAAATAGTTTTGAAAATTTTGAGATCATTATTTATTTTAAGTTCTAAAACAATTCAGCCTATTATTATAAGTCATTGTTTCAACCTTTTTAATCAATTAAAAATAAAAATAGCAAAAATTATAAGCAAATTAAAAAATAGATAAAAAAGAATAAAAACATTTTATTTTATCAATATTGAGTATTTATAGATAAATATATAAATATAAAATCCTACATTCGTATAGATATGTATACTAATATTAATAGGGAAAATGGGGTTGTCCCCTAGGGGTAGCCAACATGAATGCTCCCACCCCATTTTTGCATATTTTTTATTTGTTTTGAAAAATATCACCATGTATATTCATCCCTATGCCCCTTCTATATGCCATTCGAATTTCGTCAGAAACAGAGAGTCCTACGACCTCCATCCAAACGTCTTTTTTTAACGGTCGCCGGATTGTTTAAATCGACCATGTCTAGATGGAGGCCGTAGGAGTCACTGTTTCTGACGAAATCCGAATGATATATAGAAGGGATATAGGGATGAATATACATGGCGATATTTTTCATAAAAAAATAAAAAATTTGACAAAAAATGGGACGGGTTGGCTGTCCCCAGGGGCAGCCCCATTGACCCCATATTAATAATAATATTAATATTAATAAAAATACATAAAATATATTTTAAAACATTAAAAAAATATAAAAGGACTATACTTTAGGTTATTTCTCGATTTTATCTATATTTATTATATATATTAGAGGGTTGATCCTGTAAGAGCCCAAAAATGTGAGATCATTGAATCTAGACCACTAGATTTTTCTCATGTATCTCCTCCTCCAATCAACCAGGAGAGAGAATACATAATCTAGTGGTCCAAAATCAGTGCTCTCATGCTCTCACAGTTTTTGACTCTCACAGAATCAACCCTCTTCGTTTATATTTACATTCCTTAAAAATCTATTGGAACCTATAAATCGTCTCAAAACACAAGTGTATAATTATTTAGCTAGATTTATTTAGAGATATTTTTGTATAAATGAGAATAAATAAGTTTACAAAATAAAAAAATTAGAACCATATATCTAACATTAGTAAGTGGCTCAATGTTGCTAACTCTCCATCTCTGCCTTGCGCGTGTGTCGCCCATCTCTGCTGCTTCCCTACCACGGAGTACCAAGATATTGTATACAAAATTGGGGTAGATTTTGTGAAACATGTATCTTGGTACAAATGCCACCATCTTCGACTGAACATCGAGGTTGCTTTTAGGCAACCTTTTATGAGAAACAAATAATGGTGGTAGCTTGCAAAGAAAAAATGCAATCGTAAACAACGGAAATCAAGTTGTGTAGCATTAGCAACATATTAATCCTTAGTGGCATATAAAGTCATTTGATCATGTATCGTGAATTTTAATTGGATATTTATTATCATGCAGTAAAATAAGTAAATACAAGTCCTTAAAAACATCATAAGTACACGAGTATACTGAATAAAAATAAGGTCAATGTCTACTTTTTATCAACCAAGTTCTATTTCTAAGTTAAAAATAAAGGATTTCACTATATTTCTTGAAACTTGAAGGTGGTAAGGAAAAAAACCAAAATCTACCTTTGAAAAATCCAAAATATAATCCCATATGTCAAATCATGACAAGGACCAATATTTTCAAATAGTAGCCTGGGTTATAGCACGAATAATATAACTAAACAATTAAGGATCATGTTTATTTGTAAATAATTTACCACATTTACATCATAATAATTACATGTATTGTATTAATTGTGTCGATCAGTGATAAAAAATAAAACAACCATTTAATAACCTAAAGGATGACGACGATAAACAAATAGACAATTTAATACAAAAGATGCTCTCTTTGCCTGAGAAAGATCAATAATGGTTAGAAGAGTCAAATTGAATAAACTAAGCTACGAGCAGGTAGTGAAGAACATGAGTATAAAAAACAAAAGGATATCAAAAGACGTAACTAAGAAAATAATTTAATAGAATAAAAAAAAGACTTTGAGGTTGCTAACAAGAACGGGTATGTTTAAAAAAGACTGAGAATCTTAACTAAAAAACATGGTGATGCCAACTAAAAAACATGGTGATACGTCATGGAACAGCCCCATTAAATCCATATATATATATATATATATATATATATATATATATATATATATATAAGAGTTGATCATGCGAGAGCTAAAAATTGTAACCACTAAATTATATTTTATGTCTTGTTTGATTGAAAGAGAAGAGACATGAGTACAATAGCACTCTGTATAGTGGATTTGGATACTTTCTCCCTACGCACTCAACGTTCCCTGTGATTGAGAGATTCCACAACACCCCCACATCTACTATCCTTTCCCACTGTTCTCACTGCCCAACAATGGATCCCTCCGGCGGTATCTTAACGTACGTCGTCAACAAGCTCGGAGATGCCATCCTCAGCGAGGCCGCTCTCCTCGGTAACACTCGACGAGATCTCGAGTGGGTGCAAAAGGAGCTCGGGGCGATGCTGGCCTTCCTCGAGGATGCTGCCAACGTCCAACCGAAGGAAGCCATAGTAGAAAGATGGATCGAGGAAGTAAGGGAGATGGCTTTCCGCGCCGAGGACATCGTCGACACCTTGTCTCTCCACATTGGTGATGCTACACCGGAATCCTCCCTCCCCGGCTTTCTTTCTCGGTGGCGCCATGACTTCGGTACGCAAATCGCGGAACTGAAGGAGGATGTTGACGATTTCAAGAGGAGGAAGGAAACCTATGACATAAAGTTTCTCAACACAAGGAGCGCCGGCACCGTCGAGCGGACTGATGATCAGCGGCTCTTTAGGAGGCTGAGGGCGGCACCCTATACTGAAGATAGAGACGTCGTGGGTTTGGAGCGTCACGTGAAGGCGGTGACCGGTCTGCTTGTTCATGAAGGTAGCAGGAGATCGGTTGTGTCCATCGTGGGGATGGGCGGCCTTGGTAAAACCACTCTCGCCAAGAAGGTTTATAAGCTCCTTCAATCATCTTCAAGCTTTGAATATACTGCCTGGGTAGATGTATCACAGAAGTACACCCTCTTAGATCTACTAGGGAGGATCTTGAAGCCCTCCATGGTTGATGGACGAGAGATGAACGAAGAAGCCAGGATGGCGCGTCTCCGTGAAGTCCTGCTGTCCAAGAAATATCTGATTGTCCTGGATGATGTGTGGACGCCTGAATCATGGAAAATGTTGAATGATATCTTACCGGACCCAAACAATGGAAGTCGAATAATCATAACCACACGTCAAAAGAAAGTGGCAAGCTCGGCGAATCCATCCGTATACGAGTTACCATTGCTTGGTGAAGACGAGGGTCTTCGCCTCTTCACCAAGAAAGTTTTCCCGGATAAAGAGAACTCCGAACAATATTGCAGCGACAAAGGGCTTACAAGACTTAGAAAGGAGATCGTGAGAAAGTGTGGTGGACTTCCTCTTGCTATCATCGTTGTTGCTGGTCTTCTCTCTACAATAGAGGAGAGTCCAGTGGCGTGGAGGAAGGTGGCTGAGAAGATAGATTGGTATCAGGAGGATACGGAAGGGCAGTGTATGAAGATACTAGCATTGAGCTACATCGATCTTCCCATCCATTTAAAGTGGTGCTTTTTATACCTTGGAGCAATCCCGGAGAACTGTGAGGCTTCTGCCCAGCGTCTGATGCTGTTGTGGATTGCGGAAGGGTTCGTAAAGGAGGAAGATGGGGTGTCCATGGAAGAACGTGCAGAGAGATATCTGGAGGAGCTTGCCCAGCGTTGCTTGATTCAAGTTGTTGAAGAATATAAGTATTGGAAGGATGAAAGAAAATGTCGTGTCCATGACTTGATTCTTGAGTTGGCAGTTAAGGAGGCTAAGAAGATTCGATTCCTAGATGTTTGGAGGAGTGCTCATGAGAGAAGTCCCAGGGCTCTAATGCGACGCCTCTCATATACTGCTGATAAGGAAAAGAGAACCACCACCCTTCTTCCTCTAGGTTCTAATAAATTGAGGACTCTTCTGATCATGGACCGTACTGATTGGCACAGGCTGAACACGTATTACTTGTATGCATTTCACGGCAATATTAAGTGGCCTTCCCTCCAAAGGAATTTGAAGTTAGTTAGAGTGCTAGAAATTGCTCTTGATTTAGATGAGCTTACAGAGGAAATAGGAGACATGGTGAATCTGAGATATCTTTCATTATCAGGCAACATTACAAAGCTCCCTGAATCCTTGGGGAAATTACGGCATCTGCAAACTCTGAATGTAGGAGAAACAAAAGTAGATTTGTTTCCTGAGTCAATATGGCAGATCAAAACATTAAGGAACTTAACGGGAAGGCACACCGTGGAGGATTATGCCTCCACAAGACTTCCAATTCCCAAGACTTATCTCGGTACCAACGTTTTCGAGAACATGAGAACACTGCGTCTTGTACATGCTGATCCATGGATGGAGACGATCTTGCCATCTTTGATTCATCTCGAAGCGCTAGATATACTGGATGTTGACCAAGACTCCATGTCCAGTTATTTATCCAGCACTCTAAAGAAACTGCAAAAGCTTGAAACATTTTATCTCGCATCGAGGTTAGAGGAAAAGGCCATATTTAACATAGATGAGATATTTTCACAAACTCAATACAGCCATACATATATTCGTTCTGTAGAGTTATATTGCTTCCGGGTCGTGTCATCGCAACTTGGAAGATTGCCTCAAAACCTTGCGCGGGTACGTCTATTTAATGCTGAGATCGACCACAATGTCTTAGAATTGTTGGGGAATTTAAAGTACTTGAGACATCTGGAGCTTGGCTGGAAATGTTTCACTGAGGATGCCATGGTGTTCAAGTCAGGTTGGTTCCCTCAATTACGTTTTTTAAGACTAATTGCATTGGATATCAAGAGATGGGTACTGGAGGGACGAAGCCTGCCTCTGCTCAGGGAGTTGAAAATCTATCATTGTCCCTATTTGAAAGAGCTACCAGAGGAATTGCTGCACATCGACACCCTCAAAGAGTTCAGCTTAGGAGGTGGAAGCTCGTTGAAGGAGAGCCTTAAAAGACGAGAGGGTGCAGACTGGGACAAGGTGAAGCATATTGAACATGTATATCTTTGATCTTACGCGGCAATACAATAGAGATGGTGGATGTTGCGAAAGAACTAAAGGTATGTTTCTTCCCCAACTGTGCTGACCTGCACTTTCATTTTTCACATGGACTTTGTTCGACGCTGGTTTTCAAAATTTCGTATCCGCCATAGTTTTAATGTTCATCTTATTTAGTTTAACTTTGATTTAGAAATCTTGGAGAAGATCATAAATAATTAACTTCTGGAGCTACTTGTTGAAGGGGAGCGCGGTTGCGACTATATAATTGTAATGGAAGAGAATGTTAGAAATAAAGCACCAGATACATATCCAACATACATAAATGATGCTTGTACTAATTACTTTCAATTAGATCAAAGCCCTCAATTGATAACCGGTGCCCTACATACACACCTCAATCTCAAAATTTCTAGAATGTCTGCAAACTCTTATTGGGGCTTAACGACATTGATCCCTTTGAAATTCGATTTCTTAGCAAAAGTCAAAGTTGATATTATTCTATATAACCTGATATCTATCAGGGGTACAAGAGCACTACAACAAAATTGGCCTTCCTTAACAAAGTTTGAATATTTGTTGTACTATCTCCCGTTGTAAAATTCACAACAATGGAAAATTTCCATTGCATATTTTTTTATAATTACTTTAGATTGCAACGATAACATATTTGTTGCTAATTTAGCATTGATCAAAGAGGAAAAAATGAACGGATAGTCGTTATATGATTCGTTGCTAGCAATATACGAATACGATATTCATTGTTAATTTAGTGATTAAAGACAATTGTTCAATGAATAATATCCTTTGTTAATACATTTGACTAATAACGAAAGGTATGACAAAGAATATTGATCTATTTGATGTCGTCCGCCCATTTTGTAATAGAGGAGATTCCTTCTTCTTCTTCATCTAGTGGAACTTCACAACTCTTAAACTCTACCATTTATTCAAGTTTTGCTTAGCTATAGTCTATGAAGACTTAACAATTGAAAGAAAAAATTTTGAACATCTTTCGACTATATGTTATATTTGTTTCAATTATGTAGATTGTAGTGTAATTGAAATGATGTTTAGTCCTTTCGTAGCAAATTGCCTTAATATATTCTCAATGCCCAAACTATAAAAAATATATACATACTACCTTACTCTCCCTTTACAACTAAATAGGGAAAGATCTGAGGCTGGATTTCTATTGGTTTTGTTAAAAGGAATGCTGCAATAGAACTTTTTAAAATATATACTGTTCTATATTTTTAACCTCCATGTTTTTCGTATTGGGTTTCGTGACAGGTTCCTCCAGCAACATCTTCCAGCGGCCAGTGATGTTGTTTCCTTTTGTGTGCTCTCAAGCTTTTTGGTTCCTTGTCTTCTCAGTTGTCGTGCTTCTTCTTGTTATTGTTTTGATTTATGCTCTTTTTGTTTATGGATTGTAATAAAAAATATTGACTTTTTTCTTGCTCTCCTATCCATGTATCAGTACTCTGTTTGTTATCAACATGTTTTTTTTCTCCTTCCTTTGCTTCCCTTTTGGTGGTTTGTATAATATAAGCTTATTCTCTTGCTGCAACAAAAGTGCTTGTTAGTTCCGCCTCGTAAACGAGATTCTATCATGTTCGGTAATTTGGTTGGCTTGAATTGTAGTGAGTTCATTTAAAAAAGTTAGTCAGATGGGTACCCCTTTTGTCAATAATTACTGTTAAAAGGTTACTCTGGAATGATAAATGGGATATGGTGTTTTATTGTTTATGTGTTCTATTGATTATGTTTATAATATTAAATATTTTTTTCCATTGACATGTTAATTTAAAGTCATTGGTAATATTATTACAAAGAAAAATGTAGACTCCATACAAAGAACTCCAACCTAGGAATGGTGGAGTAGAGTTGAAGGTGACCTAGAACCAAACTGAGTGGTACATGTTGAGTAACTAGTTTAACTCGACGTAGAGGAACTCTAAAACATTAAAGTGGCCTTGACTTTGCATGACATTTGGTAGCTTGTAATGCACTTATATCGTATTTAAATGTTCATAAGTTCCCAATAATGTTTAAAAGCACTTCAAATGTGGCTATTTCTTATATATTGATTGTTTTTCATATGACGATTCTTGTTGCCTTCCTTGAGTCCTTTGTTTATTTTTGGGCAAGAAACTTTGTTGCCTTCCTTTTAATTATTGATTTGAACTTTAAAAAAGAGAGGAGATTTTTACTGCATGACCTCTATAAACTTTTGCAATTACACTGCATTCCTTTACGATTTTGTATTACTTTGTGACATTTCTAGACATACTAACTCTTATTAAAACCTTTGTGGTTAACTTCCATCCATTGGATCATTAAAGTAAATAGAACTCGTTAAAATAACTGGAATATTGTCCTCAGTGGAGAAACTAAATAATGTTAAATAAGAAAAAACACCAATCAAATCTTCCTCGGAATTTTTTTGCATCAAACTTTTTAATATTTTCAAGATTACGTGTACTGCAACATTATAGAAGATCAAAGGGGTAGTATTAACCAATTAAACATTCATAATATAGAGTTCTAAGCGGAACAAATTGTTGGTATGAGTGGTTTTACTTACATGGGGATGGCGTATAGATTTTCATTATCATTCAGGTGGTTGGTATCTACGAGAATCTATCATATTTGATATCATTATATGAAAAATGGGAGATTATTCGATTCAAAACAAGCAAGAATACGTTTCAATCTCCAACTGTGCTCATATCTTCCAACTCATCCAAAAATAATCAAACCTTGACTATTATCAATTAAATTACAAAAGAAATCGGTATCATTCGTCTAAGATATAGTATTTAGGCCTCTTTCAGATTCCGCTGAGGCATATGGTTTGTTACAAGTCCATATTATATAAAGTTACAAAGGACGTATTCATTCCAATGTCAAAAAATAGTGATCAAACATGTTAATACAATGAATAATATTATTTGTTGTTTGATTCTTTAAATTTGCAACAAGTGTTGCATCCATTGCTATATTCATCGCAAAGAAACATATAAACATGATTATTTGTTGACATTTTTCTTATAATCGTTGTTAAATATAGAAATGATTAACACAAATTTAATGAATAAGCAAATTAAAAACCATTATTGTTTTATAAACCTTTAATAATGAATAGTTGTTGATTAGAAGAATGAAAGATAACTTGGCAATGAATAATGTTCGTTGCTATATGTCTAACATTAGAAGATCTGGCAATAAACATTAAAATTATGTGTTATCTTTGGTCAATTTTTTTCTAGTGTTAGGTTCAAAGTCCCAAGAAATTGAAGACGTGAAAGGCATAGAAAGAAACAAACACTACCACGTTAAAATCTAAGGAGAGAAGAAATCGTAGATCTTGAAGCAGTTTATAACTGTACTTGTATTTAACATGAAAGTAAACTCATTTAGTAAGATTTTTGAATGGGATTTAACCCCTGCAAAAGTCCTTGAACACGGTTCCTTCCAAATGAACAATCAATTGGTTGTCAGCTATGCTTTTAGGAGTCAAAAATCGTCTCTTACCTCCATTTTTTTATACTAAAAGAATATTAAAGGGGAAAGTGGGGTATTTGCATCCTCTTATGATGAAAGATATTTCTAGTAAAGTGGGATGATGAAAAATATTTCTAGTAAAATGGCATGTGCATTAACCAATCTTCTTTGCTGTTTTTACACAAGTGACACATATTTACCCAATTAATCCCTCGATTAATTATTCTTTGTGTTTCATTTTTGATTTGGAAATTTATTAGAGAAAAAAGGATGTCCATGGATGAAAATGTTTACCCCAAAAGTCTTTGTGAAATTCCGATATCACAGGAAAATGTCGTATATGTTTTGGTTGGAATGTTGTAGGCGTTCCTCGCCCTCTCATTAAGGGATATCTGCGATGTCCTCGCCCTCTCGTAATACATTTCTTTTATAAAATGGGATTTGAGGTGCTCCACCTGATTCCAAATCTTAGGTAAGGTCTTGTTATTAGACTAGCAAGCCAATTATTTCGAACATTTACTTTTGTGATGACTTGCTTCAATGTGCCCATAGTTCTACAAATGTATCCTTTGTACATGGTTTATGGCTACTATCAACTATGTTCACCATATTACGAATCTATTGAAAGACGTGCTTAACATTTTTCTTAATGCTACTTCTAAATTGTCTGAAAAAACTTTCGAGATTGCTATCTCCTTCAAAATAGGCTAATACTAGGGTGTATACCCGCGCTTCGCGGCGGAGAGAAAATAAGATAGGAATTAACTAAAAGTACAGAACTTGTGAAAATCGAAATTAGAAGAAATAAATATGTTGATGGTGGTTACCGAAAACAAATAGTAACTGTTAGGAGTGATCTTAATCTTTAATTAAGAAATCATAAAATGCATAATGAAAGCAGAAGTTAGGCATGGCAGCAAAGAGTATTGATGAAAAATGAAATCAACTTTGAGCGAATAAAGTACTGGATAGATGATAACTGGCATATAAAGGTTGGAGTTTCTTTAAACAAAAGGATAAACATATATGAAAATGTTCACTTGTTCAGATATTTATTACATAACGACATGCTAAAACAGTTTAGAAGATGTAGAAACGCGGAACTGCGAAGTGGGAGGTGAACTGCAGAAAATCTGAAGGGTACCTGTAGAGGTGAATGGAAGAAGTATTACTATAAGAGAAAGGTTATGAAAAAAGTTTGCAAGCGATAGATAGTACAGCGGAAGAAATTTTCAGAACATACGTGCTCCTATTTGTAAAAAAAATTAGAAGTATCTAATAGAAAAAACTTGTTATCAGTTTTCGTAAGATAAAATATAGAAACTATGAAATTAAAAAAATCTTACAGTTTTTACTCGACACTGTTTGAGTCAGTAATGGATGTGGATGGAACATTCTCTGTCTCGATACTGTAATATGGTAAAGAAATTTAGAAGGTAAAGTGATTGTATATTAGTATGAAAGAAATGTAGCAGAAATATTAGGAACTATACATTAACGTTATACCTTTGGCGAAACCTGACTACTTCAGGGATATTTAGGTCTATATGAAACCTGCTTGAAGTAGTGGTGCATAGGATAGGATCACCTACGATAATCGAAGGATTATGAAATAGTTGAGGTAAATCTATTAAAAAAAGTTTAGACAATGAAGACGGCAGTGAATAATACAAACCAAGGTAATAAGTGATAGCCAAACCAGTCAGGACGATACCAATTTTTTTCTCCCTATTACGAAGAAGTTTTGATGGGAAAATTTCGGCTATTTTTCCCCATAAAGTAACTGGTAGTATTTTCCTACTGTTGATTTCACAGTAGACAGGACAATGAGCATGATATACGTAGGTGGGCGAGTAATTTGTAAGAAGTAAATTATATATAAAATCTTAGGTGTATATTACAAAACCTGTTGTTTTGGATTTGTATATTTAGCTTCGCAGGAGCGCCTTCCTCGTAATAATTTCTTTTGATCCTGTCAACCGGAAGAAGCCATCCAAGTATATCTAAGAAAAACAAACACACGTGTAAATAGCAAAAAGTAAATATGTTACTTGCATACGATATAAGCTACTATAACTAATAAACGTACCAATGATATATGCATTGTAGAAGATAGGCAGGGTGACATCTTCGAAATCAACGAAGAAAAACTTATATCGGGGAACAGACATGTCTACTTCTGTATGGTGAATGATATAAGTTATATCTGTGAACACTAAAATGAATTCATTTGGAACAATTCTTAGTGGTGTTTTATTCGGATGGGCACTGCAGTCAACAATGGTGTACATTTCTCCTTTCTGGAGACTATGTCCAAAACAGAACCCTTTGTCCAATTCAATCAAGCCTTCAATAGGTATTTCCTATATTACAGTAGAAAATTAGAAATATAGAAGAAGGCATGAAATCGTAGAGAAGGTATTAAATGTAACATAACTGAAATCAAGTAATAATGTTATTTAAGTTGTCTATAAGTTTGGAATAACGTTTTCGTCGATAGCAAGAAAACTTGCTCGAGATGGGTTGTTTGGAGAGTTTAAGGTGGAGGAATCCCAGAGACGAATGATTCTGATTTTCACTGTATATGTTGCGCCCACAGTGGTGAAGTCAGAAATATACGAATATTTCATTTTAGGGAAGCACCTACCGAAACAAAGTTTAATATGGTATTGAGAAGATAAGACAGATTTTATTATTCATCACAAACAAAATAAAAGAATTAGGTAAGGTATCATGAGAAAGAAATTGTTGTTTGTAAAGAAACTTATGTGTACGATGATGTTAAAGAAGGTATATCTGGAAGATATACGTAAGTGTATTACATAAAAATAAGGGAAAAATATATGTACGTCTACCACAGGCAGATGTTAGTTCGTATAGAGAAGAGAGGAATTATTTAACATTTGATAATGTGAGGTCTGTAATCTGACAGTAGGAAAAAAAAATTCTTACGACGACATTGAAATTAAAACTTTATATCTCAAAATGTCGGAAACGTAAAAGTTGTTAAGCAGATAATAAGGACAGAAAGAGGTAAAAAAACATAAGATAAGTAACAGAAATAATCATGGAATACATAAAAGTAGTTAAGCAGATAGTAACGATAGTAAGAGATAAAAAAAAACTAAGACAAGTAATAGAAGTAATCATGCAATATAGTACTTACAAGACGTTTGTTATGAATAAATGGTATTTACCGTACAGTATGGAATTTTGAAAAAAACTGCAATATACATATTGTTAAAGGTTTTTGAAAAGATACAGTCAACTTACACCATCGGGAAAGAAAATATCAAAAGTTTCACAATATCTACATATACATCTGTGTTTTATGAGGCGTACCTGAAGAAGATATATATTGCAGCCGGAGAAAACAAGTATACAGGGAAACAGATATATTAAGCAGTCAGAGTGAGTACACAATGTAAAAGGTTATTATATATATCGGAAAGCAATTGTAATGGTGCATATAAAGCGTACACATGAATGATAAATCTAGTAATTACAATAAAAGTAAGTATGCATAAGAAGAGAGGTATAGGTAACAGGGAAGTAAAGGCCAGTAACAGTAGTAACTTATTTACAGCATTTATGTGAAATACGTTAAACATATTAGAGATCGTAAAATTTTTTTTAAGATATGCTGACAGTGAATTTATTGCGAACTTATAAAGCATAAAATTATTATATAAGAAGAAGTAAATGATAGCTGTAAATCAAATACAAATAATTGAAGAACATTAATTTTATCATTGAACATAATATATAAGCTAAACATTTGGGAAAAGGATAAGTAGTTTAGAAGCATGTGTCATGGTCTATGTAAGAAATTATATCATCATTGCCTCTTGACGGTAAATAATATAGATAGTAAAGAAAGAATGGGAATTACGATATTATATGAACACGAATTGATAGTATGAAATACGGGAAAATTAAACAACAATTCATTTTGGGTGAAACTATTAAGAGGCAAAAAAGGAAAATGACGAAGTGAAGTATGCGGAAATGTTATTAAGCTAACATCAAAAGGTTTGTGAGTTTTTGTAGAACGAAAAAATAAATATTTTTTTTACGAAGTCTATGAATATAATAAATTTAACATTTATATATAAAATTATCATGTTTTAAAGAAAGGGTACTTCTGTTGAAAGGTGTTTTCTTTGTATTTACTATATTATCTAACTAACAATAGTGTCAATGTTTATACATTGTACGTAATAAAAAATCTAGTAACAGTAAATTTATTTACTTCTACTAAAAAAAGAGAAAAATCGTAGGGGCAAAAATTACAATGGTAGATGTTTATTTATTCCATAAAGTATTAAAAAAATAAAGGGAGGTTAGACTAAGTTGTTTTGATTACTAATATAGGAAACATACACAAGAAATGGAAAAAAAAGACGTTCGAACTGAGATTTGTTTTTCATATTAAGAAAGAGTAATGGAACTGAAGATGTTGGAGAATATGTAAACGATATAAAGAATAAATTAACCATCCAATATGACGATTGAGGCTCAGAAGCAAATATGTAGATTTATATTGTGTTGTGAGAGCTAAAGGTTTTTTAAACTTTGTATGTATTTTTTTTACTGTGGTATATAAAGCAAGTTACTTTTGGATACTATTAAGTAAAATATAATGCTTTTTGTAGAATAATGGAGATAAGAAATTTTTTAAAGATTTATGTTGGGCAAAGATTATGATTAAGCGGTGAACGAAACAATAGAAAATATGAAATACAGAAATCTAAATATTTAAAGCAAAAGTAGATGTTATGTAATATATATATGGAAGAAATTATGTATTTTTTACTAATGTCAAGTATCTAATATAATTTTCTATAAGGAAAATAAATTTAAACAATATTTAAAGTAAATTATTAGAAGTATGAAAAAAACAGAAACATAGTAATAGGTAAACAAACTTTAACGACAAAAAAAGGCAACTTCAAAGGAGGGAAGGTAACAAATATAAGTGTTGCTAGAATCCTCAAATTAGAACGGTAGAAGAATGGAAACAAACAGCTATGTCTATATTATTCCAACGTTTTCCTAACGAATACAGTCGATTTAGAACAGTAGGGAAAAAAATAGAGAAATCTCGCCAATATTCATCTTACATCTATGTTGAAGGAAACATACCTGAAGAAGATATATGTTGCAGCCAGTGAAGACGTCTATAGAATGAAAGACATAAACTGAGCAAACACAACGACTATAAAACGCAGAAGATTGAATATATATATCACGGACGACCGGTAGGTAAAGAACATTATAAGAGGTAGGTTACTGTTGGTAAGAAATGTGTCCTTATTTGCAGTAAGTGAGTGGACAGATGTCATGTATGGTGTGTTTGTATCTTCAAAAGATTTGGTGTGTTCCCGAGTGTATTGTTACATTTACTTCAGAATATTGTAGAAATGGTATGTCCGGCAACTAAAAGCATGCAGTCCTGACATATGACACATGTCATCCTAATGGTAGTTGTAATCTACCAACATTAACTGCTTATACGTTTCTGTCGTTCCAGGTGGGAAGTGGTTAATGTTGTAAGAGCAGATAGAAATTAATGAAAGTTTCTGTTGTCATGGTATGACAGAAGTTGGTAGCCTGTATAGTAAATTGTATATATAATTTTAAGAGTAAAATAATTCCAGAAGACCAAAACATAAATTGATATATTAGTGGAGAAGCTGAAATACCTAATAAGTAAATGTATTATACCACGCAAGAATTGTTATAGTACTCCGTAATAGAACAAAGATATCTGTAATGTTATGTTATCTCATTACAGTTTTAATCATTCTCACATATTCTAAGTAAGATAACTTTTCCTGTTCTCCTTCCTCCATCTTTCCGGAATCAAGGTAGTTCTAGGTCTTTGGGATCTTATCATACTTTTAAACCTCCTTTCTGTCTGTAACTTTCTTCATATTAATTGTTCGTGTAAATGATGTCATTTGAACATGATTTCTTTCTACAAAATATCTCAGGTATACATACAAATAGTTTCCTACTGTTATATATTATGTGTGTGTACATATATATGTATATAAATATATATTCATCTCTGTGCAGGTTTTCCATTCATCTTCGCAAGCAATCTTATGATATTCTGAGACTAATATAATCTTATATATATTAGTCTCATAATACTTAATGTAGCTTCTTTCAAATGAAGTTATTATCGGAATTATGAGCTAGATAGATATCTTCAAAAAAATCCAGATTTTTTTAAGATATAAATATCAACTGATTGTCATCTTTATTTCCAAAAATCAAGCATCCAAATTTCTAAATATTTTTTCTATGTTTTTCATTTCATTATGCCACCCGCCGCGAAGCGCGGGTATGCATCCTAGTTTGCTTCTAATGGGTAGATAACGGAGATATTTGGGGGGGGGGGGGACAGTAACTACAGAAATAAAGGAAACTTTAGTAATATGTAAGTTTAGAATGTAGCAGACGAAGACATTAAACTTTCTCATCATTTATAGTGACAAACGCAAATAAACTGTACTACATATGTATGTAGTTGTATTTATGGTAAGAAAATCCATCATCTATATATACACTACGAATGGAAATAAAGTAACAAGATATTGCCGTATGACACAAAAAAAAATTTAACTGGCATATGAAGAGATAAAGAGAGACATAGTTTTTTTCGAAAGGAAAAAAGAAAATTTACCATATAATAGAAAGCAATAAGAAATTGGTGTGAAATGCAAGATATTTAAAGGAATAGATATTCCAAATAAAAAGGGAAAAAGAATTAATGATTTCTGAAGTTAACATAAACGTTGCGTAGATGTTTAATATGTATAAGAAGATAACCTTATCTGAGAATGACTATTCAAGATCACTATTGGAATGTCTTATATACCTGATATAAAATAACGATGTACGCTTAGAAGGTAGAGAAGTACTTAAAAGGAATCGTATTTCTCATTAATATGTCGATACTCTTAAACTTAATGTATTTTGGTTGAGCTAAAAAGATCAGAACTCTAGCTCAACCGCTATTTGCTTCGACTAAAAGAAGTAAGTACTCCTACAAAACAGAAAAGTAATTAGAAGAAATTGTTTGTTCAGTGACTTCTTCGATATTATTGATGATGTCTTCTGCTGTAGAACTTTATGCATTTGGGATTAAAAAAAGAAGTTATAGTAATGGTAGGTAGAAGTTATAAACAGAAAACTCTTTTTTAATGAAAGGAAAGAAGATAACATTAACATATACTAATAAAAAATATGACCTCATTGATAGCTACAGAATTTAGGAAGAAATACACAGTGGCCTACAAATCAAATGGAGACAGCTTAGTTATTGTGAATATAAAATATGGAAACATTATAAAAAAAAATTCTCATGTAAAAAAAGCTAACCTTCATTCGGGCTGAGGAACGAAGATCACCATTGGAATATCCTACTTGACTAAAATAAGAAGAAGCCCGCGTAATAAAAGACAGAGCAATAATCAGCGTCAACTATTTTTTAAGACAACAACGCGATATTATTCTCCTCTTTTCAAGTCTAATGTTAATTTTTTAATAAATTACGTTTACAATAATCCTTGAAATATCGATATAAACTACTATTTGCATAGGACATGAAATAGCTATTGGTAGAAGAAATATGCAGAAAAGTTAGAACTTTGTTAGAAACAGATAAATGGTATTATAATAGTAAAGAAGAAAAATCATTTAATATGTACAAAGAGATGTTGAAAAGAAATAAATAGTACACAATAAGTTCAAGGAATACGCAATAACATACTAAGGAATAGGTAAATTTTATTTGGAATTAGTAAAATAAACTGACTGTAAGACAGAAGTCTACGTTATCTCAAATGCATTTGATTAATTTACGAAATGGTTAAATGGATTTGATTAATTTACGAAATGGTTAAATTATTTGCAACGATAAGTAGAAGACACAGTAGTATAGATGTTAGCAGTACGAAGGGAAATTTTCTTTAACTAAGTACGTCATTATTTATACCATTACATATGCCTTAACAAAAGAATGATATTTTTTATCCGCTCTATAATTTCAGTAATGGCTGAAAGAAAATAGAGAATATAATTTATTTAAAAAATTAGGTAAGGCGAAACTATATTAATTAGAGTTATCCTATGAGTAAATATATTTTTATATGTTTGCGGAAATGTTGTTTCAGTTAAAATTATAGAACAGAGAAGTAGGCAATGAGCTTGAAAAACGAAAGGGAGAAACAGCAGTTGCACATAAGCAGTTATATCTTAAAGCAATATAATATATATATAATTTATACCACAAGCAAACTTTAACCCTTGCTATGTTAGGAAAAACTCATAGACAGATAGATAGAACGATCTTATATGATTTACACAGATACAAAAAAAGATAACTACAGGTCCATGTGTGTAAGGACATCTACTGTATGTAATTATCTCTAGAAGTACAGCTACCAATATCTGGTTTGAACAAAAGTAAAAGTTTCCTTTAGCAACCTGCATATGTATAATATTTACAAAAAGAAGACATTATTCAAAAAAAAGTTTATGGGATTCAAGTGAAGTTTTTTTTTCATGTCGCGCCTTTGTCATATGAAGTTATCTACCTGCAAGAATAAACGAAATTTTATTCATAGATGGATAAATGTATATATAATAGAAACAAATGTAAGGCCAAATGATGTTAAACAACTGTACATTGAGCTACGTGTTTTTGTTTGAAATTTGTGAGGATCTTCATCAACTGTATCATCTTCCCTTTTCCTTTTTAATTTATTGTCAACAATCACTGAGGAGCTGAGTTTTTTATTTCAGTTAAATATAGACAATATAATTACAGTTGATTCAGTTTTAAATTAACATTCTCAAAAGAAAGCATATATTTTTAAAGTACTAACCTTTCCGGCGGACTGTGTGACCTGATCATTTCTTTTGTTGATGTAACAGATATTGTTTCCGAAGATGTTCGTTCACAGAAACTGCCACCTGCTAAATATATTTCAAAGTAAAAGTGGATTTGTAAAACTATCAAGTGAATATGTAATTTAAATTAAATTGGAATATATACCAGGAGTTTGTTGGGAGTACGATGCTGATTCAGATATTATCTTGATAACTTTAAATTGTATTTTCTTTCTAAAATCACGATATCCCAAAACTATTCTAAAATTGTAGGTTTGTCCAATGAGACCATTGAAAACTGGGGGAAGTACCAGTTTGTCATAGTTGGGGTTTGCTGTAAGAGTTGAACATGTTATCCCTACAAGGTCAGCAACTAAAGAACCAAATATAACAAATGTCGTATGACCACTTCTGTCTTGGACGATTACATTTAGTTTATACCTGTGGAATTAATGAAAATTTATAACAGACGGAAGTGTAAACAATTCTAAATTGATTTAATCTAAATAGTGAAGACGTTACCATGGTAACGCGAAATCTTCGACATGACAACATCGATCACACCAAAATTTACTTTCAAATTTTTTTAAACCAGCTCTACATTGGTTACAGGCGTTGTACCACCATCCATCGGAAGTATCAATGTCAATTACCGTGGCTCTGCAGCTAAACCTTATGTTCTGCATTGTTAATAAAGCCTGTATGAGCTTACGTATAAGTACTCATTTATTCTTTCTAAATCTAACTGAATAGATGAAAACTATAAGTTGTTTACGTAGACAAAATAATCTACCTGGTGTTCTTTCGGGTCAAGGTTTTCAAGTTCTACAATTTCTTTCTTATTATCAAAGATTTCATCCGTAGGACTCATTGTTGTGAACTGTTTATCTGGCATTAGTGTAGTGATCTCAAGAGGATCAATCCTAGCGGGACAAAATAATATGGAATATAAGGAATTTAAGGAGTGAAAAAATATTAATATGTCATATGAAGCTGACGATAAACTGCATGTAACGTATCTTACCTTTGTCGAAAAGAGATCACCTCGGAAATTTGAAGATCGATGTAAAATCTTGTTGCTGAAGAAGAACAAATGCATGTTCTACCTGAGGAAAAATTAAAACTACGTAAAAAATATGCAGGCAGGACTTAATTTGGTATATTTATATCTTTAAATTGAAGTACCCATAAATGTGCGCACAGTCATTCCAGCAAAGATTATTATTGACGGATTTGATTTGCTTAAGATGATATGCTCTGGAAACATTTCAGCTACCTTTCCCCACAAGGTCACCAGTAATTTTCTTTCACTATTGAGGAAAAATAAAAAGGTTTGGAAGTAGAACAGAATGTTAAATATATATCTTTACTGAAAACGAAGTATACAGAAGGAAAAAATGTTAGTAAAAACCTTAAGTCCTGTATTTCTAAATTTTTCTTCTGAGCCAATTTTTCTTTCACATAGGTATCACCGATTCTACTCACAGAGAGTACATGGCCAATAACATCTGCAAGAAGTGTTTAACATTTATATTTGTTGTTCAACATATGGGAATTACAGAAATCTAGAAAGATATACATACCGGTTAATTGAGTATCTTTATAAACTCTTCTTGCAACTTCGTCAAAGTCAACAAAAAAGAATTTGTGTTGTGAAATGTTCTCAATGGTTTGATCAATGTGAGTGACCGTAGTTGCTCTTGTAAATCTTAACATTAGTTCATTTGGAACAACTCTAAAAGTTGGCTTATTTGGGCAAACAATAAATTTTGAGATTTTATAGACATGACCTTCATGTAGTCGATGCTGGAAATAACCTACATCTTGAGATCTTATAGTTCCCTGCATCGCTGCATCCTAGAAGAAAAAATTCAAAAGAAAACAGAAAGCAAGAAAAAGAAAGAAAGTTAGACATATTTAGAGAATTTATGAAATATTAAACTGTCAGTACAATAAAATGCTTTATATTGAAGTATTGAAGCTTTAAATTTTTTTTAAGTAGTTTTTCGTGTACATGATATATATATATATATATAAGGGAAATTATATCATATTGCTAACATCAACTGTAAAAAAATAACAGTAAGTATACAAGGTAAAAAGAGAACATGTAATTTGTACTAAAATATTTCGAAGACAAAATAGAAGTTTGCGGAAACTTAAACTTTAGCATGTACAAGTATATATCTTGAAAGTAACTTTTACTTATCGAAGTTGGAAAGGACACCTGTTTTTTAGTGCCAAAAGAACTGCTATAAGAAAATGAAATAAGAAAATTTTTTTATAAAACACGTCAGCTTACAGTACAAAAGAAATATACAAATTTCCCTGAAAATAAGAAACGTTTTTCCTATTCAAGGAATCAGTAGGTTGCGAAAATTTTTTATCCATTCTCAGAAATTATTTATTCAGTTAAATATTTTTTACGAATAAGCAATACTTAAAATAACCAAATAAATGTAATGAGACAGTGATAATATCAGGAAAGGTTTAGCACATACCATCTCGTCAACGACCACGAAATCCATGCTTATCAGCTCATTATCAAGCTTAGGGTTGAAGGAATTCCAAATTCGTACAAAGCGAGCTCTTATTGTAAATTGCTCTTTAGATAACGTCAGCAGTGAAAGATTCTGGAATTCCATCTTTGACGTTAACCTAAAAGACGATAATGCATTAATTAATAAAATAAGTGTATGTTATAGTCGAAGGTAATTACTAAGAAGAGAAAAAATATTTATCTCTAACTACACGGACATACGGCATATATAAAACAAATTAAACGAACCCTCTCTTGTCGTAGTTTTTACATGGCAACATCAAATAGTTCTAACCATTTTTTAAAGCTCAGTAAAACCAACATATATTATATTACTCACACATATTTGGGAAAGAAGAACAATTAATATTTACAATTTGTACAACTTCATGTAGGAATGTTATCAAAAACTTCTGTATATACAATATTACGAGTATATCCATGTAAGCTATCATCATCGTCAACTATAAAAATTTTTAGACCACTTCTAGATGTAACACGTGATATAGCAACATACAGTTGACCATGACAAAATACCGGTACAGGAAGATATAGTCCAATTTTCTTTAGAGTCTGGCCTTGGCTTTTGTTAATTGTCATGGCATAGGAAATTCTAACTGGAAATTGTTTTCTGTGTAAAATAAATGGCCATTTTGTTTCTTTTACTTCAAATATAATTCGCGGGATATAAACTTTGTGCCCTCTATTACTTCCAGTTATAATTGTACCTTCTATAATCTTTGTTGTTAACTGGGTAATAATCAATCTTGTCCCATTACACAAACCGCTACTTTGATCAAGGTTTCGTAATAACATTATTGGTGATCCAATCTTTAGTTTTAAAATATGATTTGGAACACCATTAAATTTTAAAGAATTCAAGAATTCAACTGGGTAAAGCATATCAGCATCAATTTGAGTTTTTGAAACTTTACTTAATGAATCAGAACTCATGAAAATTTTTTCTTCTGTTGGTACCAATGACAACATATATTCATTAATATCATCTACTGCATGATTTGTTGGTGTCACAATAGAACGATCACTCAGGTATTGGTCATTATCAAATTTCTCAAGAAAATCTTCATAAATACTCAATGAAAATGATTCAATGGTTGCATTATTTGAAGTATAAAGTAGGTCAGTCGGAATTTTAACCCACGTTCCTTCATCTTCTTCCTGATTTCTCTTAATCATTGGTATTATACCAGAACCAATTTCCAAAATCCATTTCTCAAATTCTCTTTCTAATGTTAGAGAAATATCGGGTAAGATTTCATTACAATGTAAACGCATATTTGTTGACAACCTAAATATTTTACATTGCTCCCACAACATAGATCTATTAATGGAAGCATTAACAATATCAACTCGTCTTCCATTATTAAGAACAGGTAGAATTTGTTTGAAGTCACCACCTAATACAACCGTAATTCCTCCAAAGAGTCTTCTATTCCTGGTGTCGACGGTAGTAGGAATAATATCTCTTAAAGTTCGATCCAATGCTTCAAACAGAATCTATGATTCATTGGAGCTTCATCCCAAATAATTAAGTTTGTTCTCTCAAGTAGTTTAGACAAATTTGTTCCTCTTTTTATTTGACATGTTGAATTTTCATCCAGATTTAAGGGAATCTTAAATCGTGAATGTGCAGTTCTACCACCTGGTAAAAGTAATGAAGCTATACCCGATGATGCTACGGCAAGAGCTATTTTCCCTTCACTTCTCAATTTTGCCATAATTGTATTCCATAGGAACGTTTTTCCCGTACCTCCGTGCCCATAAACAAAGTACAGACCCCCAGCATTAGTTGATGTAGATTTCATGATTGAATCATAAATTAGACGTTGTTCTACATTTAAACAACATATATTACGATGAAATTCATTTGTAAGCTCAATTGGATTATAATTCATTTCTTCTGCTATTAATCTGTTGTTATTAACACCAACAATCAATCTATCGTTTATTTGAATATTGAAGTCCGACAAACACATTGAATTTTCATTCAGAATTTTTTCAATTTCGTTGAGGGCAAAGTTTTTCCATTGGTTTTCATGTTCACATTTATCAAAAGTTTGTAAAATATCTCTGTAGATGTATTCGTAATCTTCTGATAGCAAACTCCAACAACTATTCCATAATTTTAAAGGGTCGCCAACTTTAGAGTGTATTAACAAAGTCGCAAATAAGTGTCTCATAGCAGTGGCAGTTGCCCATTGTGATGCATCCTCTATTGAAGCATACCATTCTTTATCATCTCCCAATAAACCTAGAGCATTACACGCTTCTTGATAACTTGTATAAACAACACCATTGATCGTTCTAATAGCTTCGAAGGTTCTACGTCCTTTAACAATATTAAGTAACATCCGCATATAATATAACTCTCCAGAGTTAGGATGAATATAGGAAATTCTTCCTATACATCTCCCTTGTTTTCTATGTGTCCATATTCGTGTTGTATTATTCCACACCCAATATCTAGGAAATTCAGTATAAAGCAGTTGTCTTGCTTCTGGGTAGTGTTCGTTTGTATCCATCCAAGAAGTAAACATAGTAACTTTAGCATGATCTCTGTTTAATATATCCTCTAACCGTTCATGTTCTGCAAATGTAATCATATTCTTGAAGGGTAAGTGTACTGTAAGTCTCTCTACAGAAGGATCTCGATATTGTATAGGAAACTGCAAAATTCTCCACATTGCTTCGTATGATGATATATATCTACAATCCAAATATTCCTTTATTTCATCTACATAATCTCGATCGGAATGTAATTTTTCCTTTTTTTCCACACAATTGCCGACAATGACACGAATTCTATCAGGTCCTTTGTTAATGTATTTAAATAAGTATTTGATAGCTCGAGATTGATTGCACCATTCAATATTAATATGTGCTTGATATCTGACAATCAAATTTCTATTGTACGGAACTACATATCTATTGTCAAATATAATATCATTTTTAATGAATTTTTCTCCATTATCTCTTCTCATGTAAGTAACATATCCATTTTCATCTATAACTGTCTCCTTATTAAACATTTTAGGGAAGAACTTGGAGCACCTTCCATTTTTCATGCATGGAGATTTATTATTAAGAAGTCCACACGGACCATGAAGCATAAATTGAGCAACAGTATTATATCCTACAGGGTCCTTGTCTTTAGATGGTAATTCAGCTGATATTATAGAGTCTATGAATATCTTGCTTTCTAGAAATTTTCTTTGCTGCCAAATCAATATATGAGCATGAGGTAGACCTCTTTTTTGAAATTCTATTGTATATAAAATAGCAACAATTTTTTCAAATTCTTTCATTCTTCTAATATACGTTATGAAATCGGTAAGTTTCATTTTGAATACTCTGGTAATAATATCAGGTCGATCTTCAGCTTTTTGACCAGGTATAATATCTAATGCTCTTTTTATTTCTCTCCATTTTGCATTACATGTAAAGGTCAAGAATAAGTTAGGGTGACCAAAAACTCTACAAATTCCCATAGCATCTTGATAATTTTGAATCATGTATCGAGGACCTCCAGTAAAACTTGCTGGTAAAATAATGCGCTTACCAATTGATTTACCATCAGTGTCACCCTTATCAATAGCGTCTCTTACTCCTTGGTAAATTTCAGATCGTAATTCTTTCTGATTCTGACGAATATAAAATAGTCTATCTTCTTCAATACAACAGTAAGCATCCACAATATACTGCTGTAACAGACGACCACCTCTAATAAGTGTTCCACCGTCAATATGTCGCTGCTGTAAACGATAACAGTAAAATTCCCTCATGGTGAGTCGGTCATGAACAGTATTTTTCCGTGTACTATCAGACACATGCTTCATACCAATGTGAAACCCATCTTCCCCATATGGAAAAAGAAGTGGATATTGCATTGCCATAAAAGAAGGGTGAAATTCATTAATCCTTTGCAACCTTCCATTCTTACATTCAACTATGATATCTCGGTTTCTGCCTGAACTTCCGAAATCACCAACAACTAAAGCAGCCACTTCTGATACTGATGGAATATTATATTGTGAATTACTTTCGTTTCATATAGAATGTATGCGTAAATGTAAGAACTCATCTGATACATTGTTTAAACGATCTTTAATACTTCTAAAAACTTTCACAATCACATTTATTTCATCTAACATTTTCTGCAAGCCTTCAATAATATTACGATCTAAATCATTAGATTCTGTAGTATTACATAATGCCTGAATTCTATTCGATACTTCATTCTCGGTATCATAAATATAAAGTTGTGCAAACCGAGGAATTTCACCAAAATTTGGTAGTAATGATCCTATACGATGATAGTTTTGGCCAGACACACGGAATATATAAGGTCCAGGGCGATTATTTATTTGGTAGTCAATTTTCACACCAATAGATGTAAAAGAGAACATAGAGTTATATATTCTGATTTTTTCAGTAAATTTCTTTGCTGTATATCCTCTTTCATGATTAAGTAACATTTCCAAATAAGGTGGTGTAGGAGGCAAGGGTTTTAACCTAATCTTCCCTTTTCCACAGCATAAAGAGAAAGTAGGATTTGTTCTTCTACGAGATTTCGCAAGTCACTCATCAAGCCAGAATATAGCTCCACAGTATTCGCAAACACAATTTGGGTAACCCAAATCGAGTACTGCATTCAATAAGAATGCATGTAATAATATAAAAACACATGAGGAGGAAAGGAAAGTATTCAGACTCTTACACAAACTAACCTTCAAGCAATTCAGCGCAACTATTATCTAGTTCATCTCCTGTAGGAAAGCAATCACTCGATAATCTTCTAACCTTATAAGTTTTTTTTGATTTCGAACATTCACCTATTTCAGTAGTTCTGAAATGACAGTGAAATTTCCTTTTTCTTTTCATACGTATTATATCCATTCGTCTCTGTCTATTTATCTTACAAACCTCTGGTAGAACTATTACATTATCGATACCGTCTGAATCCATATATGTTCTTCGTATTATATGAAAACCTAAAGCATTTAATCTAATGGAGCAGAAGGTAGTGTAAGCTATCCCGACCTACAAATGTGCATGTACACATATCTGTTAGCAAAGCATAGGGAAAAGAAGAAGCATAAAGACCAAAACGAAGTTTATGGGGCATGCATGCGCAAGACAGCCAACGTATTTATCTATAAGAAAAACGAAGCAACAAAATATAACCTACATTGATGACCAGGCAAAATTCAATAATACTAAAAAACGTTTTACGCGAAATAAATTACGAACATAACATCAACAGCAGAAAGTAATATAGTATAGAAAGCCGCTTACCTATAACAGGTTTGTCTTGCTGTCAGTGTTCTGCAGCTGCAATTTAGAAAAAGATATATATGGAACTATAACAGTTTGAAGAAGCAGAGGCAAGGTAAAACTGACGGTGTTGTATGAAAAGGAGTAAGTAAACTTACCGGCAATGGTTTCTGCGACCCTTTCACAGAACTGAGAAGTTGTAAGTTCATAAAGGAAATATAGAGACCAAAATTAGAAACACACAAAATTCCAATAACCCAAACTCTAACTATAGCGTCTGTAAGAAGAGTGCTAACCATATCATAACCAAACAACACTACTTATCAATGACCACAATCATATAAATGCCCAAACGTCCATATTCATTGTGAAAGAGGAAAAAACCCAAGAAAAACAACAACTCTTTTTCTAAACCATTCACCTAGAATATAGTCATATTCTCTATCCATGAGAAAACAGCAGCAGGCAAAGTTGGTAGGAATATAAAAGCAGGAAGAAGTTAACAATTACTCACGAATTTCGGGTTTATATATAGCAGGTACACAGAAAAATAAAATAGTAAAAACTGTACAGGAGGTTACCTTAAATATCTGTTCTGCACTTTTGGAGATAGCAATCCCTTGTAAGTTGATATCCATAAGGAAAAGACAATAGTTAAAGATATTACATATTTAAACGAAGGGAAAAACTTAATGAGCATTAGGAAATTATGGTGACACATAGACTAAACTGTGAATACAACATCAGCGTAAAAGAGTACCATAGTATGTAAAGAACCTTACGTGTGAAGTTTTCTTTCCTTCCTCTTAACATTGAATCACTCCCAATCGCAAGGGAAATATGTATAAATATAAATAAATAAATAAATATATATATATTTATAAAACAATCCGAAGAAGACAAATTAGCGGAGGAGGAAGAAATAGTTATTGTCTTAAGAGCATTATGGGAATTGTGCAATACCAAACATCAGTAGGCACATTCATACAATAGCAACCAGTAATAGCATAAAGGCAGTAATATATCAAACCGGATATGTTATTTACAACATACATGTAGCTAACACTATTTACAACTATATATGGTCTTCGCATCATAACAACTCTCAGACCAATTAATACATGTAAAAACCGAAGTTATAAAATATAAGGAGACACAAATACATATAAAAGCATAAAACAATATCATAACATCCGGTAGAAAGAAACACTGCTTTTCAGAAAAACAACCAATAAACTCTCCAGAGTAAATGAATCAAAACATAGATGACGGGGAATATGTAGAAGATATGAAGAGAAATACGATTTTAAATAATGTAAAAGTTTATATCCGTAAGAAGACGAAAACAGCAAAAAATTCAGGCGCATTTACATCCAAACATAAAGGAATAAGCAGTACGAAATTTTGTTCATACATGAAATGAACCAAGCATACAACAGCAACATAAAGACATACTACAATATCAAAGGAACCCTCATTATAACGGTTTTTGTTCTTCCTATCAATAGCAACTTAATTAGATGGCAACATACACACGTATAGAACGTAAGAATTCGATAAATTACCAGGGAGAAGGTACATGGCTAGTAAAAAAAACAGAATGTCAAATATTTAGCAACAGGCATCAATAAACAAAGGAATACAGTAGCAACGATCACTGACATCCACTAAGTACCATGTACAACCATATATGGTCTTTCTATTGTATCAACTCTTATAGCAAACAATATATTAAACGAATCTCTGATTCAAAATAGATCAACCTACAGACGCACAGAAAAGCATAAATTGATATCATAACATCGCCCACGAAGAAACCCACCTTTCGGACGAAATAAGCAATGAACTCTTTTAATTTAATGATAGGAATAGAATTCAGGCTGGGAAAATAACATATATCTATGGGAAAAAATTACAACCTGAATAAAATATTATCTTCAACGATTAATCTATCACTTGTCCATATCAATCCATTATACTTTTCTGAAGTAAACATATATACGAAAACTACAATCATGTAAGATGTAACTAACACATATCCTATTTTATTTTCCAAAAAAGAAGAATTATCATATCTTAACAAACATCAGTAAAACATAAAAGAGTATGGAAAAATACTATAGCATGGAAAATAAGCTTACCTGTGACGGAAGTTTTCTTCCTGTCAATAACAACTTACTGCAATGTCAAGACATCCGTATATATATAAACATAAAATTAAGAGAACGGAAAATTAGAGGAACAAAGAGACATAGATATCGTGTTAAAGTTAGAATGTAAGTTGCTTACAAACAACCACCGACTTACGAAGATGGCAACATATATATACATGGAACAATAGAAAAAGATAAAGTACCAAAAACCTTAGACATACTTATTGTCTAAGAAACAGAAGGTCACTTATTTAGCAACGAACAACAGTAAGAACAGTAATACAGGAACAACGATTATTAACATCCACTAAGTGCTATCTACAACCATAGATCTTCTTTGTATCGTACCACCTCTTATAGTAACCAATATATTCAAGGAGACGCTAATGTTAAACGGAGCAACCTACAAATGCAGATGAGGACATAAATTAATATCATAACGTCCAATACGAAGAAACCCCTGTTTTAGAAGAGAGAATCGGTAAACTCTCTAAAGGAAAAAGAAGAAACAGAATTTAGAGCAAACATCTACCAGGTACAAAGGAAAGTAAGATATTACATCCTGCAGGAAAAGTTACCTTCAATCTTTAGTTTGTCTTCTCGCTATACAAATCCCCTATAAATATATGAAGAAAAAATTCGTAAGGGAGATATAATCAGTTAAGATATGAGTAGAAGGAAGCGAGGAAAATTTTTTTTTAAGAACCTTCATCATATCCTAGCAAATATAAATAAATCATACAACATCAACATAGAAGAGCACTATAATATGGAAATAAACTTAAGGTTAACAGGGTTTTATTTTCATTAGAAGGGCAACAAATCTGTCTATACCATTACCATTACTGGGTTTCTTCCCCTTGCCTATCGATCTCAACAAATCTAAACTCAAATAACGAAGAACAGACGAAACTATTTAGGGTTACAGGAACAAAAAACAGCCGCGCGACCTTCAAATAAACGATAGTCAGAGGAAAGCGACGACGGAAAAGTCCATAGCATAGTAAACAGGAAGAATCAATAGCCAGAAGAAACCATACATTTTCAACGGGTAGAAAGCAAACAAACCAGCACCCGAAGCCTAGAAGATCGTCGGCAAAAAACGTCGGCAGCACATGCATAGCAAAGTAAGCAGAGGAAATCGTTATCGGGAAGGAAGCCTACCTTCTCCACATGCAGCAGACAAAGACCGCAACCGGGGAAACCTGGGAGATCGTCGAAGGAGCACGACAGCAGCACCTGTAGAAGAAGAGGGAAGAAGACGAAAAACACCAGGCAAAGAAGGAAGACAGTGAACGAAACCCCAAGCGGAGAGAAGTGAAGGTGAGAATGGGAGGGGAAAATCGACGAGCACCCCAACCGCAACAAACGAGCCCTCGTTTCGCCAGGTGTAGGGGAAACTTCCGGAAGTCGAAGAGGCCTCGGCCATGTGGCAGAACCGAGCAATGAAACGACACGTGCCACCGGGGGGGGCGGGGGGGGGGGGGGCGAACAGAACCGAGGGAGGAAGCCGCTGGAATTAGGGGGAGATAGCAATCGGCAGGCATTAACGGGGGAAAGGGGGCAATTGGGTGGAAGGAATGGCACGACACGTGGCAACCGGGGGGAAGAAACCCAGCAATAGTAATAGTATAGATTTGAACTATTTAAGTTTACATTTACATACTAACAAACAAACCTTTTATGTTTACCAATTATGTATTGGCTTTCAAAAACAGTCATTAAAGAGAGATAAGTCTCGTGTGGCAGTTCTTCGAGGGAAACGTTCATTTCCATTGTACTTCGGATCTATCCTCTCTTTTTTTTTAATTTTTTTTAGGAATGGTTTCTCAATAAGTTTGGGGGAATTAGACCTGTCCAATGGATCGAAATCTGCTTTCAAACCTACCAACTTGTTAATTGATCGTGTTTGGGTAAAGAGATTTTATAAATGAGTCGGCTTGATCTGGCTTGTTCATTGGTTTGTTCGCCAAATGTATGGATCGTAGATGTGTGCCACACAATTCAACCTGCTCCGAAAAATAAAAATTGTTTTGAAAACACTAAATAATATATAAATTTAATGTTATTTTATTAAGAAGAAAGGGAAGCTACTTCATGAAGTAGCTAACCTTAGCTACTCTACAGGCATTTTTCATCGCTTTTTTATATTTTTGTAAAATACCATCATGGATTTTCATAACTAAGTTCCTCTAATATGTCATTCAAAATTCGTTAGAAAACATAGACTACTATATCCTCCATCTAGAATAGGTCGATTACAGCAAGTCGAAGACCGTTAAAATTACCTATTCCGGATGGAAGGCATATGAGTCTCTGTTTCTGACGAAATTCGAATGATATATTGGAGGGATATAATTTTGAAAATCTATGATGACATTTTCCAAAAAAAATAAAAAGTGACGGAAAAGTACCCATAAAGTATCTAAGGTTAGTTATTTCATGAAGTAGCTTCCCTAGCCTATTTTATTAATGTTATATTATATTTATTATAATAATTTCTTAAATCTATATAGTTTAAATGATGCACTGAAAAATATTTGTATCTATTAATAATACAAAAATCAAGGAAAAATAATCTGAAATTTGCTCGTGGGTCAACTCGGCACGATCCAGATTTGAGCTGATCTTGGACCTTGAAGTATGTTCCGTGGACCTACTGAACTCAGGTCCTTAATTTAACATGGGAATTTGAAACCTTGACTCATTCAACCTGGCCCATGAACTGACCTGACTAGTGATTTGGCCATGTCGATGGAAAATGCCCTTCTTACGTCATTCTGTTTTACTACAGGGAAACTACATTTTTATATTAGAACAATTATCTAGTATAAAACATAGATAGAGAATTCTTTCCCTACTTGTAAAAATAAATTAACCACGTATGTTTAAGTGGAACAATATGCCTACCTTGTGACTCCGGGACTCTTATCTGAATTAAAGACCGCTGATGGTGCGAAGCGAGCCAGATGCTTCCTTTTGGGTATAGAAGTGAGAACAGAGAGGTCAACTGATAGAGAAGCAAAGCAGCGAGGTTCAGTTCCAACTTCAACTCACTCTACTTTCCTCGGACTCGAAACCCGCCTGGCACCAGGGCTTGACTACAGCACATTAGACCTCCTGGATTGTATACTAATTTCTTCTTATATATCCTCTTCTCAGTCCGGCATTCCCAACCTACCAGCATCAACTCTTAGTGGGGCACAGGCATACTACAGCAATGCAGCATTTGATCTCATATACTAACCTGCACCCCGTAACCACCTGACTACCCCTCTTCGTCTATCGCCTCCCCCTCGCCTCGCATCCTTGTCAATCAGTAAATCAGACCTGGAGCTCAGTTCCCAGTACTATTCTCTTTCAAAGTCAGAATATTAACGTCAGCTAGAATCCTACTCATCTTTCCCGTACGTAGAATGTCCCTCCGGGGGAAGAAGAGTAGCGGAGAGAGAGGACTCTCTGAGACGTTTCATATCAGCTTTTCTTATATAGAAGACCCAACTACCTTCCGATCTTGCTCTCCCTGCCGCTGAGAATGATGATCGCTTCGTCTTATTTATTACCTCTTCGGGACTGGCTCCGAACTGCTTTCTTTTTCTTCTGAGAGCCCCATGTATGTCTTTGCCTAGCTCCGCTCTGATAGTGTAGTGCCACAAGCTCCATCCTGTGGTCCCCCCGTGTCACTTCCTAGGGACTTCGGGTGGCTTCTTTTCCCGCGTATATATCAAAAGCACTTGAGGACGTCTGACTCTTCTCATCATCTAGGAAGGCAGAGGGAAGGTCTCATCTTTCTTTGACGGGTCATACCTGATGGGGACAGACAAAGAGTATATTCCCGTGCCGTGAGAAAGGGGGTGAGCCTGCCCTTAGTCCCTAAGGACTCGTCGACCTAGCATCTTTCGTACGTCAATCCCTAGTCTTCTTCTTTGTTCTTTTGTTAGGGCGTCGGGCCTAGCTTGACGGAGGTGTCCGCCTGGGTAAGCGGACAGGAGGCAAGGGAGGACAGTAAGCAAGGAGAGTGAAAAGCTACTAGCAGTCCGCGGGTGGGGGTCGGGGACGTGAGGGGACTTTTTCATGGACGGACAGATGTCTGCTTTCAAAATTGAGGCACGAATGACGTATGAAAAACTTGCTTCATCTCCAACTATAAAGAAAATCGTAGACTGATCGTAAACTGGTAAGCTCTCACAGAGGTCAGGACGCATCAGTCTATCGATTCATCAACTATATATGACGCACTTTGGGATTCACGCATTGAGAAGGCTTTCTTTCTTTTCCGTTTATGTCTTGCTCTCTTGAACCGGCAAAAGAGCAAGCTGGCTGCAGTCCCTCATCTGTAGAATTCGAGAAGAAAATGAGAGGTAGGGAGGCCTCGAGGGGATCGAGAAGAGTCTTCACGAGAGAAAAGAGCTAGCCTCAACAGACAGGAGGTCTTGCTCGAAGACTCACAGAAAAAGCTCGAAGCTCTTGGAGCATAGAAGTCTGGCTTCTGAAGCATGAGGTGCTTTGACAGGGGCCGATACTCTGACACAAAAGTTTGATTAAGGCGAAAGGAGAAAAAAAGCTTGCTTATCTATGAGGATAAAGAGCTAATATAGATAGTCTTCCGTCAGCTATAACCTTCAATCAAGTAAGACAAGAGGAAGATGGAAAAACCTATCCCTGAGAGAAGGGAGGTACTGAGTCCGTCCGTGATCCAGTAATCACGAAGATGACATATCCACTAGCACATGGCCCCTCTGAGAATCCGACGTCCTTTCTGGAAAAAAAGTCGTAGGACTATTCTAAGAAATTACTACCACTTTTTGCAAGGAACGAGGGGGATTCAGACATACTCCTATGTATGAGGTCGGGATAGGAAGATACTGAGTACCACTCGACAGAGGTGCCTATTGAGATCAGCAAGGACATCAGGAGAAAGAGATCGGGTCGTAACCTGGACGATAGCAGGGAAGTTCAATCGAGGGCAGGGGGCCAAAGAGAAAGATCAGGTAGAAGCTTCTTCGTTCAGACGAAAGTACAAGCAGTTCTTAAAGCAAAGCGATGAGGTAAGGGAAAGAGCTTTTCGCTCCGGAAGCGAGTAGGAAGTAGCATATAGTACAAAGTACAAAGCATATTGAGAGTAGGGGCTAAGGGAAGAGAGGTCAAAGGGTCTAGAGAAGTTGGGAGCAGAGACGTCATGGTGGTGCTTCAGAGATGAAGCCTTTTTTCCATCTACTCTGACTTTGGTGGGAATCTATATCTCAGGAACTCCTCCAGGAAGAGAGTGAGGCAATCCACTTCACTATAGAACATTACCGGTCGGTAAAGATGCATCATCATCCTAGGTGGGACTCCACTTTCCCCTCGGCAACTGATCTCTATGCTTCTCTTCTTTCTTCTTATACCTTTCCACTTTCTTAATAGGAGTCGACTTCCTCTGTTTTCCTGTGAAAGAATCTACCAATCCCTGATTTTTCTCATCAAGCGAATAATAGGAGTAAGCAAATCCTCTAGCCTTCAGAATAATAGCGATGAGAGACTTCGAGGGAGTCTTTTGTAAAAGCCAGACCCCCCGCCCTATAATATATCTGGGGCCAACAAGAAATCGGGCTCGGTAAGAGGAGCTAGAATGAGGAGTTGAGTTGTGAGATCTGGTTCCGGTAAGAGGGTACCCTGCGTCTTTCTTTCCTCTTCCCCCTCAAGATTCATTCTTCTTTCTTCCCGGGCCTGGGAACTGTAGCTGGAGTTGTTGTAGTGGTCAAGAGTGGGTAGTTAAGCAGCATGACATTTTAAACAAGCCACATTCCCGCTCCAATACTGGGGGTACCTAAGAGGGACTTCTTTCCTGTATGGGATTTCGATGCGGCTTCGAGGACCGTGAAGAAGAGAGATGGAAAAGACCGGACACTGGCAAGGAAGTGGGATAAAGGGTAGCGGACACAATTCTCTCTATCTATAATCCTAGGTGGTGCTTTTTTCTACTTTTTCCACTAGACGACTGAATAAGCGCTTCCTGACTTCTGACCTATCTATGTATCGGGAGAGAGTAGTTGGACCCCTAGGCCGTCGTCTGGGAGTTTTCTTCATAGATCTCTTCTCACTTTTTATCTGGGAGTTTTCATAGATCTCCCCTCTAGTCTAGCTGCTTTTCGAGGAAAGTCTAGTGTGATATCATTGTATAAGAATAGCGATTTCCACTCACTTGGATTTCCATGGTACTAGCCCTATGTTCGACCTCTCTCTTGAGTTGACCTCCCGAAGTTGCCAACTGAGCTATTTCCCCCTGACCCCCAACTTCCTTATATATGGACTGCTTGAAGGCCTTCGCGATAAGAACCCGCAAGAATCATCCCTCCTCTTTCTTCCTTCATCCTTATCACTCACTCTGGGTGATGGTAGAGGTGGTTGTTTTTCTTTCTAAAGAATCTCATCCTGTCGTGGTAAAGAAGGAAGAAGTTGATGTTTTGACGCATCTTCGGACATCTAATCCTCTTTCGCAGGTGGTGATGACTTATTATATTAGGGAAAAGGCTATCTTTCGAGTTCAGATATAGAGAAAAGAGCCCGACAGAGAAGGAAATGCTCGGAGGGCTTCGAGTGTGAGGTGGGCTGCCTAAGAGTGAAGAGAGTGGGAATAGACCCTCTATCAAACTCTCCGGCCCACAAGACGGTCTCTCAAAGAGGGGGGTATGACCGAGCTTATGAGATATAGTTGAGGGGACTGACGAGACTAGTACCCGCTGCTGAAGCGCATCCCCTCATTGCGATTCTCTCAGTAGAGAGTTGACGCGTAATAGCATCGCGGACTTGCAGGGGTAGATTGTCGAATAGCGTTTAAGCTGGCGCTTAAAAGAGAATAGGAGAATGGTCCGATCGTTGAAACTGAATACACGCATTTGATTGCGGCCCCGCTCAGTCAAGTCAATCGACAAGAGCAATCGCAGCAACTCCAGTTTCAGTGCCGATTTCTCTTTCTACGTCAATTTCTTCTTCCATAGCTATAGCAGCTCCGATTCCTTCAACAGAAGTTTCCAAAGCAACATTTGTCCGAAAGTTCGAAAAAAGCATCACCTCTTTCCTAGACAACTATAACTATATTTGATTTTCGACTTAGAGAAAACAAGGGTCGAAGTTCAAGCGGAACTGAGACGTCGAACCGACGGGACTATGTTTCCAATTCATTAAGTTTAGGGTTGTGAGACACATTTATGTGGCTCTAATTCAAATAGATGTCCCAGGACTGTTCGGGCCTAATCCGCCTATTTGAACCTACTATGATAACTGGAAATGGCTAATCTTGCGACTCTGGGCATCCAGCCTGGGAACCCAGAGGAAGCGAAGGGGAGGAAGGACAGCGAGATTCCACGACCGCGGCACCATGGAAGGAAGTTTTTGCGCAGTAGGGTGAGAAGGGGAGACTTGTTCGTAGTTGACCGGAGGGTGGGGGACTCTCTGAAGTCGCGGATATCGTAAATGCTTTACACACTTCACAGGCTTCGCTTCGGAGTCTGACCTCACATAAGGGTACTTCAAGGATTTCACGAAATCGGGAATAAGGTGACAAAGCACCTTATATATGAGAGCTGACCCGAGGATGAATTTCTACTCCAGCCGGTGGGGTACCAGTGCCGGTAAGTTGTGCTCTGGGACTGTCGACCCTGATGCGCATAGAATATGTCGACTAGTCCCGTCCGATCCTTCAAGGATAGATGAAATCCCCGCCTTAGGCTAAACCAGGATCAACCGTCAACATAGACCAGTTAATTAGTCTGCCCCGAATATATAGTAGAAGTGAGGGTCCCTTCAAAGAAAGATGAGGCCCGGGACCTCTTCTTTCTATAGGAAGAAGTGCAGTTCCAACATAGTTGTTCTTCCGCTTTTAGCTCACCCTCCCTGATCTCTGGTTCGCTGGATCGAGAGAGGGACCGTGGACTGAGAGCCTAAGCTGTCCTGATAAAGCCCGGCATCTTGCTTGCTGACTTCTCCGCTACCCCTTGACTATCGTTTTGTGGGAGTCTCATTTCTTTTCTGGGCGCGAAGATCTTGCACACAAGAAGACCCGTAGGCTAGGGGGTAGTAGAGGAGGACTCCTATCACCCAGTGCAGCATGTCTTTCTGTCTGTGCGCTGATTTTGCTTCACATTTGTCTGGATCCCCGCTCCTGGTTCTAGGGTCTTCGACTGTTCGAGAAAGCGGCTTTGAAGTGTGTTTTTTTGTAATGTGAGTCTTTAAGTCGAATAGGCAAGCTTATATACAACGAGCTGGTCAAATCCCTCTATAAAAAGACACCTCACGCTCTAGACCGCCTGCCCTGCTATCACTGTAGTACCCTCAACCTTGCTTCCCGCAACGTCATTATAGGCTTCTTATAAAAGTTTCCAGCTTTGCACTTCATAGTTGCTTCCATGATCACTTTATCCGCACCAAAGTTGCACTGTGAAGTTGGGGGTTCTGACTTCCGCCAAGAAAGACACCTGCTGCCACTTCGCACTGCTGCCTCGCAACTGTCCGCTCACTTGACTCCTCCCCTCACGGAAGATAGGCGCTTCTTCCAGTTGGCACTTGTTAACGACTGTTACGCTTTGTTAACGACTCCTGATCCAACCCGGAAGGCTATGGACTGACCTCCTCCGCTAACGACTCAACCCTGCAGCCTCAAAGAAAGCTCCATTCGCTAGTCAACTAAGGACTTCATACCATACTAACAGACACTATACAACAGACGCCATCACCTACGCTACCACTCGCACCATAGATAGAGACAGGCTTACATGCTATTACGCAGCTTCGCAGTTTCCTTGCTTCTCAAGCTGCAGAGCATGCTTCCGCACAAGCTTCTCTTCCTGGAAGTTCTTCTCTGAGCTATATATATGGAGTAGATCATGGTTCAGTTCCAGAGCTAAAGATCGTCGTTCTCGAACGAGCAATCGAAAAGATTCTGGAGCATCCTCGGGGCTAGGTATTCTTCCTCAACAATAGTAGTACCAAGTACTTCTTGGCGAGCTCTAATATTATCTTCTTTATAAGTCAGCATCTCTTGTCAAATATGAGCAAGACCAAATCCCTCTAAAGCCCAAACTTCCATTTCTCCCACTCGTTGCCCCCTTGCTTGCCCCTTCCTCTAAGGGGTTGTTGTGTAACAAGGGCGTAATGTCCACTGGAAGGCCTCTGTCAGTCTTTGATCATCAACTTGATGAATTAATTTGAGGATATAAGACTTTCCTATCGCAAACTGGTTGACTATTGATAAGGGGGGATCCCCTGTTCTTCCATCAAATATTCTGCTTTTTCCCGTCGGGTTCAAATACCCTCTTCTAAGCACTTGTTTGCTTACTAGCCTCATCTAATTCTGAAAACACTAGTTTTCTTGAAGCCTCTTGTTCGTATCTCTCATCAAAAGGTGCAATTCTATATTGTCTGTTTAGCATATCCCCCGCTCACCTGAGCGAACATTCAAATATCTGCCCCACGTTCATTCGTGAGGGTACTCCTAATGGGTTGAAGACCATATCAACCGGTGTTCCGTCTTGCAAATAGGGCATATCTTGTCTGGGCAAAACTTGAGAAAGAATCCCCTTATTCCCATGTCTTCCAGCTACTTTCTCACCCACTTAGATTTCACCTTTTTGTTAGTTATATATGTAGGCCTAATTTCTTCCCTTATATATAACTATTTCCATCTTCCATCTGACATCAATAACCTGGCCCCTTCCCTTGGTCTTCTATCCTAGCTTTTTTCTCGCTTCCCGCTCCCCAAACGTACTATCCCATCAGCCCGCCTAATCAACCCCTCTTCTGGTGAAAGAAGTAGGATCCTAATCCCGTACCCGGCTCCAGTCAATCAATCCCCAGGTAAAGGACCTCACTGAAAGAGGAGATGTGGGACCTGATCTCGTAGCTAGCATATAGTAAAAGGGCTTTTCTTCGGTTCCTATCTACCCTTGGTGTTAAAGGGAGATAAACTGAATTACGAGGACTTTCGCAGGAATAGAAATCGAGCAGGATTTGGCTGTCTCTGACCACCCACTTAATCAAACAGAAGACTCAAACTCCAGCTATGAGCAACTCTTGCATCTCTTGGATAGGTCGAGACCCGGGACCAAGGTATCCAGGAAGAAAAAGAACAGGAAGAAGGGAAGGGAGTACCAATAGAAAGAAGAGCTTATTCAATGCTAGCCTGCTATGCGCTAAATCCGATGTGCCGCGGGGCTGGCCGTACCTATAGATGTCTATCCTTGCCTGGAATACAAGGGGACTGAATTACCCTGGTCAGTGAAAGCCCCTTCAGATGATGCGGGAGTGGCTTCTTTCTTTATATAACTGAATATTGGTGGTCTGTTGGAGACCAGAATTAGACAACCCAATATTGATTGAGTTCGTGACCCTCCGGGCTGGGCCTCGGTGACGAAGGTAGACAGAGCAAGAAAGCCGTGGTGTGGCGATCAAACTCTTGGAATCGTCGACCGGATCAATCAATGTATGTTAGTATGTTATTGCAGGCTTCGAAGGCGGGGGGGGGGGGGGGGTGGGGGGGTTGCCAGGGAGGAGGCCTCGGAGGAAAGAAAACGGAGGAGTTGTCTACGGGATAGGCCTCTCCGAGCAAGAGGTCCGTGCTCATTCGCTGTTAGCTTGTGGGCCTTGGGTTGTTCTAGGAGATTGAACGTTCGGGCTAGGCGGTCGAGCTGGGTCATATATAGTCAGGGGCTTGACCGAGGCTTTTCTAGCACCTGTCTACTTGATGCTGGGCTCACGGATGTGGCCGCAATGGTCATGGTCTAATCTCTCTGTAGGGGATTCTCGTATCGCATGCCCTTTGGATCGTGCCGTGGTCCGAGTGGGACTAGGCTATCGTGATAGGTGTAGGAGCCACTTGTCTGAGTGCCTTAGCCTGACGCGACCATGCTGCCATGAGGATTGACCTGCATGACGAAATAGCCCCTCTTAGCCCGCGACATGCTGATAGAGCTGGGCGGATAGGGAAGGGGAATAGCTTGAAGCGGCTTGTCGAGGAGGCCTGGGCGGAGGAGGTTGTAGGCAACCCGCTTTTCATTTGTGTTAAGAAATGGAAGAAGGTCAAACGTAGAATTATCACTAGTTGGAGTGGGCAAAAGCGGACTCGAACGGGCCATGCCTACTATCATCTAGGCTCAAGTTGGAATTGCAGCAAATCAACTCCAGCGGAGGATCCAGGGAATGTTGATTGGCAACGGAGGGACCAGGCGCGTCGCGAAATTACTTGTATTATCTAGTGTAGAGGAGGCAAATATATGATCATTTAGAGCGACAACGGCCTTTGGCTTCGTGAGGCTCAGAGCAGTCCCTCAGATCAGGCAAGGATTCCAATGGGAGCCCTAGATGAGCTCTAGGATAGCCGGTCATCTATCTCATAGATGGAGGATGGATCCCTGTAGCGAGAGAAGCCCAGATTCAGGGGAGGAAAGGGAAGTAGGTTCTATAGGAGAAAGGTAGTCTGACTTTGAGCGTCATTATAGGGCCTAGCCTATTTATTTCATTCCGCGAGAGGGGAGACAAGATCAAAGAAAATAGTTACAGAAAGCAAGAGAAATATAGGAACTCTCACACATACCTACTATATTGATTGATCTTCCATATCATGCTTTCTGTGTATGAAAAGAGAAAGATGAACCAGTCTTCTCTCTGATGCTTCCCTATCCTTCGAGCCACTCGCTTCCCACTTCCGGACTCAGTCGTGACACCTTCGTAGGAGATGGATTCTATGAAGCTTAGACTGAGACGTCGGTAGGCATTACTGTACCCCCAAGAGCAGGCTAGCTTTCTGGTAGTAAGTGAGAGGCTAGCGCTTAGGTATCGGCAAACATCTTTCGGAAGAGAAAGGCTTCAGTAAGAGGGAGGGAGCAGTATCACTGACGACCAAGCCAGCCGGCCTTATAATGAGGCTGGCGGGGAGTCTCGCTGACGGCCATAAAAGACTGATTTTTTTCATGAAAGACAAATGCGGGATGATAATCGCTTTAGCCATCCTCATAGCCGGAAGCCTGATCTACTCTCTCTGGCCCTTACTAGATATATAGGCCTCAGTCAGCTTCTACTCTGTCTATTGAACGAGCCCAGATATATAGGACATGATTCTAGGGGCCAAAAAATAGCGAGGATTTGGATGATGGTACTACACTGGTTGAACTTTCTCATGAGTTCGTGGGACAGGAGAATATTGTCAACAATGCCACGCCCCTTAAGAAAGGCGGTCTGATTGAGGCTGACTATCTTAGGGAGAATCGAAGCAATTGGCGACTATCTTCACACTAATCTTTTGTAGGAAATTGTGATTGAGGGCGGTATAAGGTGTCTACTGTAAACTAGATATGATGATTGTCGGGTGAATTGTTTTTTTGAGATTGAAGAAATTGTGGTCAGTTTGTTATAGCATTGTTTTCGGCTTGAGTTGAAAGTTTGATTAGTAGAAGGACGCTGCTTCCGCCGTCTGGCCCGGTCCAGGGGACGGGTTGGATTTGAGAACTAACTAAACTATTTAGTCATCAGAGAGATCTCTGACCTTGGATCTTCGGTAAGGTGAAGCCTATCTACATAAGCTGCAGGCGGGGGAGGCATTTGCTAGTTGTTTGAAAGGCAGAGGTGCTGAAGGTTCCGCGAACCCTGGTTCGAGTCCCGGGCAACCCATAACCCATATTGACTTATTTCCATTTTCTTCTACCAATTGTACCCTTCACCGCCCCCATGGGGATGGTCTACAGGGTTCATAACTACTCCTCTTACTACAGGATGTTTACCTAGCCAAGACTGAGATCCGGCTCTACCCACACTTTTTTGGTTCACCCCAACATTACCCACTTGTCCGACTTTTGCTAAGCTGTTTTTGGATATTAAACGGACCTCTCCAGACGGTCATCTTAATGTGGCCGATTTACCCTCTTTTGCAATCTCTTTCGCTACAGCACCCGCTGCTCTAGCTAATTGTCCACCCTTTCCAAGTGTGATTTCTATGTTATGTATGGCTGCGCCTAAGGGCATCTCGGTTGAAGTGGATGATTCTTTTTTCTCAATCAAAACCCCTTCCCAAACTGTACAAGCTTCTTCCAAAGCATACGGCTTTCTATATGTATATGATGATATCTAGACAGATAGATCTTATATGAATCGTATGATGAAGTACCATATGAGTTGAAATATTTGAATCCAAATCTGCCGAATCGCTCATGTTATGATCTTCTACATCCTAGGTCTCCTCGTTCCGTCATCTGGCTTATGTGATTCATGTTGCATTCAGACCGAATGACTCTATGAAATGACGTCGATACTTCCACTTACGGGGCACGTAGGAGACATCTCTATTTTTCCCCGGGGGATCCTTATACACTGCTTAGCTTTCAATTCGCCTCTGACCATCAAATTCCATGTGAATAACCCGTCTTCCTCTCTTTGAAAGAAGGAGCACTTCCGGTTCTGCCCGTGCTTCACACCATTTTGTCTTCTCCATATTACCATATCTCTAGAGTCCTGAATTTTCGATGAAGAACTACTGAACTCAATCACTTGCTGCCGTTACTCAACTGTTTTCTGTTGAGGTCTATCCCGTGGAGGTACTCCAATTGGATCAGTGATCGATTTCTAGGTTTCGTCGTCAACCTAATTGGTTACTTCCAATTACGTAAATCAATAGTTCAAACCGCGTAGGGCATTTCCCATTGATATAGTCTGTACCAAAAACAATGGCCAATTATAGCCCCTCTGGGATGTCAAATATAGATCATATCACCATCCCCATAGTGTATGAGACAAATGTCTGCATTTCTATTAGGGTCGTATTCTATGGTGACGATTCTACCAGATATGTCTTTTGAATTCCGTCGTCAATCGATTTGACGGTATAGACGCTTATGACCTCCCCCTCTATGCCTTGCGGTAATGTCTGGCATTACGACCTTTACCACAACGATGCTGTCCATAAATCTCTTTCTTTCGTGGATTGGATTTCCTGTCTACGGCTCCGTTGCGTGTGCGAGGGCTAGAAGTTTTGTATAAATGTATTGCCATGTTATTAAGTATTTTGCTTGAAGTTCTTTTCTCTATAAGAGGTGGAATAGAATAACCCGGTTGAAGCGTAATGATCATACGTCTGTAATTGGAATGATTTGTATGTCCCAAAAGAGGTCCCATTCTTCTACCCTTTCCGGGGAGTCGATGACTATTCATAGCTATTACCTTGACACCAAAGAAGAGTTCGACCCAATTATTCTTTCTGTCCTAGTTGATCCTGATTTGACATTAGAAGTATATTGATTGTTCCCCAATAACCGAAGACTGATTTATGTAAATACTGCATATTTGATTCCATCCATAAATCCATTTTCTTCCCTATAAGTTCCAGTATCGATCTGAATTCTAGTTCTTATTGTTCATATGTTATTGTATTCATATACCATACCAATTGGTTATGTATGGATGATGAGATTCCATTGATACAGAGCCAATTCCAATAGACTTATTGAACGTTCCCATTGGCGTGCATCCAGCAGGAATTTCACCTACGAATTTGCCAATTATGAGTTGGGCGCTTTAACCATTCAGCCATGGATGCGGATCATCCTACATCATGAATCAAAAAATGCCAATTGAAATGAAATCTTTAGGAGGAATCAATGAAAGAGGAATCAATGAAACGACATCAATTCAAACCCTGGGCTGCTGGGACATCCGAAGAGGGTGTGCGAAAGAGATCCCATGAGGAGAGACTTTCTGGGATAAGGCATAGGACTAAGCTGACCAACCTCACTATAGCCTGCAACTTAGGGAAAAGAGACTAGGTTGAAGATTCGATGTGATCACCAAAAGCCTAGACTTCCAGACCCCTGTAAGCTGTTCTTCTCGCAAGTTCAGCCCTCGCTTTGACGCTCACCCGCACTCACGCTCATCTAGGCTTTGCTAGCTCACCTCTTCGGACATCGCTTTTCTTTCTCTTTCAGTGTGCTGGGTTTGTCGACCTATGAGAAAGAAAATCCTTTCCAAAAAAGTGAAGTCGAAAGGTCAAAATAGCACGGTTGAATCTTTTCGAGATCAGTGTCAAAGAAATGGTACGGGAATGGCTTTAGTAGTAAATGGTACATCCTTTGTAGATGAGTCTATCTGGTAGGACTATTTAGCGGTCTGGGATGTGAAGGTTCATCCTTGCCTGCTAGCTCAACCTCTTGACTGGAAGGGCTGGAGAGGTGTAGGTGGAAATGCTCCTCAGGCTATTACATGATTTTGATTGACCTTTCGGCATGCATCTTGCGTACCAGTCCATCTTGCTGCTTCCACTGAGGGAGGGAAAGTATATACCCTCTATGTTAGATATTCATTGTGTGTTTTGACCAATTGCATCGTTTCTTTGACCTATAGGAAGCTTTTGTATATGTATCCCTGGCCTTTCAGATTGAACCTAGGAAGTTCTGAATGAATCGCAAATTCCAATGAAAATCTCACTTAGTCCCTGGAATTTCTGGTATCTTCAAAAATCAAGAAGACTTTCTTTGATAAGTGTAAGGGTAATGATATGGGCTCTGAATGGTTCCATAATGGGGATTCTTTGTCCATATATGTTGATTTCTATGTGCCACCAAAAACGGAAGATGGGATAAGATAGAAGCATTTCAGTTCTTGTGAAAGAGTAGAATGAACGAGAAATGTCACGAATTTTGACGAGGGAAAAAAAGAGTTAGGAAATCCCATTTTTCTTGGGCCCTCACGATTTGAGAAAGTCTCCCTATAATCTGCCCACGATGGTGTGCGGGGAACAACAAAAGCTAAACCTCACCTCACGGTCGTGGGTCTACCAAGCAAGGTGGCACTGCTCTTGATCTCTCGGCTAATAGCCTCATGTAAGTACTTTCTGCTCACTCTTAGCCTCCCCTTCACTTCGTTACGGGTCCAGTTTCTCAAGGCCAAAGCATGACGAAATAGAAGAAGTTGGAACTTTTTTTTCCGTGTAGTCACCACTAGACCTTCCAACTAGTAATGAAAGCTCCGGCTCGCCAATTGATAACGGGCCTGCGCGCCTTATGCTCGGCTTGCACGTCTCTTAGCTCACACTCGTGCTCTATCCTCGCATTCTCTCTCGGCTCGGTTTAGCTACTTTGATCCCAGCCTCCCTTTCTCTATCACTTCTTTGCTAGCGCTCTTATGGACACGGAAAGTCACTTGGCTGTCCGGAGCGAAAGGTCGATTCAAATCATAGGACTCTGGAATGAAAAAGGTGCGAAGCGAAAGATGACTGACTATCCTGCAAGTTGCGAAGCGAAAGATCGTCGACTATCCAAGTCGCATCCCTCAGCCCTGGACGCCTGCCTGCCCTCGAAGAGTGGGGTACATATTCGATTCTTTCTCATGAAAAAAGATATTAGCACTGGTAGTCGGACTTGCTTTCTTGTAGTATGAGAAAGAGGGACTATTAGCTGAGAAAGAGGGACTATTAGCTTTGTATTAGTCCTACTAAAGCCTGGAATCTATACTAGCCTGTCCTACTAGGACTATTAGAGAAAGATCCTAGTACATTATCTTGCGCCCAGTTCTTTTCATTTTCAAAGAGAACTCCTAGCCCTTCCATCTTCCTTGCCTGTCTGGACTATCTATCTTGGCCTCTTATTGCTAGAACAGACAAAGCAACAGACCCTTGGCTTGGGAATGATAATCTCGAAATTCGATGTGGTTATATCGACTCACAAGGCGAGTCAACAGTCGGTGTTTGACCACACAAATTCTGAGATTAATCAACAATTAACCCACAATAAAGATCAATAAATTAGAACTAATGTGGAGTTAAAATTTATTTTTAACTCTGCACAAATGGTGTATAGTGTCAAGTATGCAGAGAGTTCGAACTCAGGGAGCAAACAGGGTAAATCCACAAAATGTGCTAAAGTGTGTGTGTGTGATGTGTCTACACTAAGCAAGCAAGCAACGATGTTTTTGTGGGTTTTTAATTTTTAATTTTTTTTATTTCAATTTTTAATTTTGTATTTTGATTTTTCCTTTTCTGATTTTTTTTTACATTTTATATTTTATATTTTTTTCTTTTTTCTTTTTCAATATTGGAATTTAAAGGCAAGGTAATGAGAGGCAAGATGAAATATTTATAAAAATATGCAAAAATGCCCAAAAATTCAGGAATAAAATCTTTTTGGTATTTTTGTGGTTTTCTACTGTTTTTGTGATTTTTGGAGGATTTTTCAAGGTGTTTTTGATATTTTCAAATAGCTAAACAAGGCAAACAGTGAAATATGTGCTGGCTGTGAGTAAAATGGACTTTAAAAATAGCAACCAGTAACCAAAATTTTTTACACTATTTTTCAAATAAAGAGAACAAAATGAAGAACAAATGGGAACTGAGTTTGTGATTTTTGGAGTTTTCTACTATTTTATATATTTTTTTGAAGTTTTTGAGTGTTTTTAAATTTTTAGTGTTTTTCTCTTGAGAATTTTAATGATTTTTTGGACTGACACTAAAAGATGATAAAATAGACACTAGGTGAATTTTTTTTGGAATTTTTGGAGAGGTTTTAATATTTTTTTGGTATTTTCTAAACTAGACAGTGCACAAAAAGGCTGTTTTTGATTTTTAATAAATATGAAAATAAAATAAAATCAAAAACTAAAATGGTGGCGTGGAAGTTCAATTTAACAGGAGCTTAACCCTAATTTTGTGAAATTTTTGGGCTTGAAATGATCATTCAAATAAATACAACAAGCATCCAATTAATAAATAAGCCTGGCAGGGGTATAAATGCAATTTTCAAAACATCCAGGGGCATACGTGAAAATTTCCACAAAATACTGAACTGAATATAATATTTGTTAGACTAAATATCAATAACAAAACCCGCAGCACTGTCCGCGCAAAATACCCACCCCAAGCACGTGCGATGCACACACCTGGGAAGGGCTAGAGTGTGAAACCACAGAAGTCGGGGGGTTCGACAATAAATTTTACAAACCTATTACACTAGAGCAAATAGCCCTTGGACCGATTACAAATAACAAAACGCCCGAGGGCCTTGATGCAAAATGGCCACGCACCTCACGCGCACTGGCACGTGAGATGACGTGGCCGAGACCCTGTTTGGAAATACGTGGAAGTGCGGGGGGTGATTTGTAAATATACCAAAAAAAATATTAAACACGGATGGAAGTTTTGGTCCTGAATAATAAATATACAAAAGCGCTGGGAAGGTGTGCAAAATACCCAGCAGAGACGATCCGAGGGCTCTCCTTCTCCCACTTGCCACGTGGCGTGCGGACGAAGCCCGATACCCCTTCAAAATCCACGGCTCAGATTAGATGGCGATGCTCAATCGAACGGCTGGCCGTGGGAGCGATCCAAGGGATGTTGTAGCTCGCGAAGAACACGAGGGATCCGACGGCTCTGGAGTGTCGAGGACGAACGCGCGAAGAACAGCCTCCGGGGCACCTTTGATCCTCAAAATCTCGATGTCCAGAGCATCATCTTCCCTCCAGATGGCACCAATGACCCCCTGGGAGCCCTCTCGATTCTACGACGCCCCCAAAACGGCCAAGAAGTGGCCGGAGCGTCGATGCGTTGCCAACGGAGGAAGGTGGCCCCAGGTGGTGCTGCCTGCTTCAAAAACGACCCCAGGAGGGGTTCTGGTGCTCCTGGAACCTGCACAAAAAGGTGATATGGTCGGGGGTAAATTGCCCCGACCACGTAGCGGGGTGGAATGAAGGTGTAACGAGGTGGAGCGCGTGATGGATGGAGGTGGTCGGAGAGAGCTCCGGTGACTGATCGATTTGGCGAATCGATGCACGGATGAAATGGATAAACGGGGGAAAATGTAGCTGGGAATGCAAGGGATAAAATGACGGCGAAAAACTAAGGGAATGACACGACCTCGAGCCCAGGTCGGGCGAGGGAGGGGGTACCTCGACGGCGGCTGCCGGAGGTTAGAACACGCCTGAGATGTCGTCCTTCCTCCGCTTGGGCGATGGAGAGCCGATGCTGTCACCAACAGCTCCTCACTCGACCCTCAGGTGGACGAAAACTGGGTACAATGCGGTTCCACAATTCAAATTAGGTCAAGGGGTCAGTTTTAAGGGTTTGACGAAGGGGTCCCTTGATCGAGGTGCTCAGCTTGATTCAGAGGCCCTCAGCCCAAGAAGATCCTTGGGCGAGCAAGATGGATGGTAGGGGAAAATAGTTGCAGAAGAAATCGATCTAAAAGGATGAAAGATGCATCCTCGAAAAATCCGCAAAGGCAGACGAAAAACGAGGTAGCAGAGCTGCAGGGAGGGTAGGTCAGACTGTTGACCTTGGTCAACAGTTCTGGCCTCCTGGTTGGTCCACGTGGACCAACCAGGAAAAACCCGAAAGAAATGTTTTATTAATTCTTTTAAAAATAGAAAATAGTCGAATTAAATTATGATTATTTAATAAAACTATTCATTATTTTATGTAGTATTTTATTATGATTTTTAATTTATTTTTATGACTTATATTTTTACAAGTTACCTTTTTAACCCTATATAGGTATAATACCTATGTATTTTTAGTATTTTATTTTTATTTTGTGTATTTTAATTTCTTTAATTTTGTTTGTAATTTTATAAAATTATAAAATACTTTTATACACATGAATATATTTTTATTTTATTCTATTGATGTATTTTGTATATTTAATAAAATATAAAGGTATAATGTATAGGTATGTGTGTTAGTGATGTATCTACGTATTGAATATATACAAGTATTTTTATTTGTATGTTAATTATGTTTTTATTCTGATTTTAATACACATAATTATAAGTAATGTTTACAACATTATAAAAATATAAAAATAATGAATAAATAATAAATTGAATATTTTAATATGTACAACTATACAAAAGGGGTCCAAAACTCGACTTTCAAACCGTAGCTCCGCCAAATGCGAAACCACCACCATTAAATAGATTATTTTATTCTATATACAATTAAAGGTGAGTTTGCTACATTTGGAGTTGTCAGTTGTGAGATACGGGTCTGGGAAGTTGGGATTCTGGATTCTTATTCAGCTCATAACTTTTTATCTGTGTATTCTTTTTCTGTGAAATCAATTTTGTATTTTTCTTTATAAAATTATCTACAACTTTCATGTACAAAGTTTCTTTATTTGGTGTATAAAAAGTGGAACCAAAAATAGGTCCCAAAATGAATAAAGAATGAATAAAATAAAATAGGTATTTGACCCTTATCTCCCCCTACTTTATTCCTGGTCGACCTATTCATCAAGATGCCTAGGTCTCGGGGGTTTTGGGTCATAAAATATTTACAATATTTTATTCTTTTTCTTTTCTTTATTTATTCTATAATTTTGGCCTTAATTACAGTATTTTATACACTATTGTGATGCACATGCATGGATGCTAAGATGGTGATTTTAATGCTATTTACAGGCATTTGCCAGGGTTTTTGGTGCCAAAATGATAGAATAAAGATGATGAAATGTGGATTCATCATCCCCCTATACTTTACCTTTGCTAGTCCCTAGCAAACACTTATGCAATAAGTGCAAAAAGAAAAGAAAGAAAAGAAAAAGAAGAGAATTGGATGAAGTTTAATTATCAAACTTGTCTTCACAAAATCAAAGTTTGGAGCTTAAGTCGGACCTTTGGAATTTTAGTGCGGTCGGAACCTTAATGAGAACCAAGTTTGAAATCCAACAGTCCTCGAGAATCCCAAAACTCTGTCCAAGTCTCCTCAATAGCCAGGTCAGAAATACTTCAACCCATACGCAAACTCTTATGACTATGAATCTGACTCGTACAGTGTAAGTGATATGTAGCTCCCCACCTCAGAAGTGACAAAGAAACAACCTCCCCCAACCTGGTAACTCTAATGCCTCGGTCTAGCAACTCTTTCCTCGAGAAGCGGGGTATTCCCTTCTAAGTTCAAGTGCAACCTGCTCAAGAAGAGGGGGAAGAGGTATAGACTTTTGGAAGCTCAGCCAGTGTAGCCAAGTCTCCCGCTGCAAGCTTCATGAGATGTAACATGGATACCATAAGCTTTTGCTTTATTGGACTATATACACTCCGGTGGGGTTATTAAATTTTCAATCCGACCCACCACTTTTTTTTGGAGTTCCCTTTTTTTTCAATCGCATCTGTACAACATATCTACATGGTGCAGCATATATACAAGAAATTTCTTCTTGAACTAGTAGACTATCCCTCTTTTGAAGCTTTATTGCAACCCACGGCTTCTGTCTTTAGCCTTCATCACCACTAGACCAAGTTGAGGTGCACTTCCTTCACTAGAAGAAGAAGAGAGGTTCCGCCTAGAAGTACTACCCTCATATGCTACCCCAAGCTAAAGGAAACTGCCTCCTCACCACCTCATCCGTGGAGAGCTATGTGAAAGGTGCATGTGTCCAAGTTAGGTCATTATCAACAAGAGTCGTGTGTGTGCTCTGAAATACTCTACTTAGGCAGTCAAGAATCCATTGAACTAAGTCCCGTGATCCTCAAAGAATTAAGTCAACTAGACCTGAAGTACCTCAAACTTAGTTCCTATAAGGTTCCTGTTATTAGGTAGATTTTAAGGTCCAATCAAGCTCCAATCTCCGGATTTTACTTATACTTGTTCTACTATCAAACTCAATCCGAAAAATGCGAATGTTATGCAATGCTATGCAGAAAATATTTTTGTGATGCAATTTTCAAAGATTTTGAACTTTTTATGGATTTTTGAAAAGATAATGATGATGCATGCAGATGCATTTTTTGTATTTTTCAAAAAGATTTTTCAGATGTTTTTGGATTTTAATTTTTGCAAATGTTTTTGGGAATTTTTGAAAACAAAAAGTTTTGGCTAAAAACTAGGTGAAAATATGTACACGGGAGTGCTTCTTATATATACAAGAAATGGATTTTAAGAATTTACAAGGGTAAGTGATCAATTTTATACATATATATAGGTAGTGGATTTTGGTGTGATGTTAGTATTCCTCAAACTTATTTGACACAAGCTTTTCACACAATTTTTGAAAACTATAGTCCAAAATAATTTTCACAAACATTTTACGAACATGTACACACATTTGAAACTCATTTTGCAAAGGCTTTCAAAACAGTATATATAGATTTTTCAAATATTTTTGCAACCATTTTTCAAACCATTTGCAATTCATTTTTCAAATCTTTTATTTCACATAAAGAAAATGAATTTTACAAATCCACATTTTTACAAAGGTTGAAAACATGTAACAAAATATTTTCAAAATAGTTTTCAATAGATGTTCACAAAGGTTTTCAAACTATTTTTCAAACATTTTGCAAAAAAAACATTTTCACCTGATTTATTAATCAGTATGTACAAAAAGAATTTGAGGAATGATAACACCTTTTTATTAGAGATTTTTAATGAAGTTTAAAGAATTATTAGCCGTATTTAAGAAAATACGAAAGTACGAGTTATGGCTGAAGTATATACGCAGTATATACGACCCCCCTATACTTAGCTTGAGCTATGTCCTCATAGATCGGAGAGAAAAGAGAAGACATAACTCGTACTAAGTATAGGCAAGTCTAAAGAATAAAGGAATAATGAATGAATCAACGAATGAGAAGTTGACCGCCCCCCCTATACTTAGGATCAGATAGTCCTAAGTATAGCAGACTGTACACAAAGCAGGGAGGGTCAAGGGTGGGAATGAACAGATCGTACTCAGATTGTCTCCCCCTATACTTAGGGTAAGATAGCTCTAAGTATAGACAAGAAGAGGAGACAATGGAGAGGATCAAAGAATGGAAATACTCGAGGTGCACACCCCCCTATACTTAGGACAAAGTACGTCCTAAGTATGGAAAACTGTCTACAAGGGCGACACCTTTTTGATAGATGGAAAAGAAGAAAAGAAGAAAAGAAGAAAATGCATTAACAGATGAAATCGTGATATGAACAGATGGATCTGTACAGCGAAAGATGGAAATGCTCACCGTGTATGAGATGCAGATGATGTGAGTCAAAGAGTACATCTCATACCAGAAGAATGGGGGTAACGTCAATGGTCGGTGGATCATGATCAAGATATAGTTTCAGGCGTTGACCATTGACGCGGAAGGTAGAGGAAGATGACGGTTCGGATATGTCGACGCTGCCATTGTCATGTACCTTCCTGACCACATACGGACCTTTCCACTTGCTCTGCAACTTCCCTGGGAATAATTTCAGCCTGGAATCAAACAACCATACTCTCTGATCTGGCTCAAACTGTTTATGGCTGATGTGCGAATCGTGCCATGTCTTCACTTTCTCTTTGTACTGTAGGCTGTTCGAAAAGGCTGTATCTCTCAATTCTTCCAGGGCTGCCAATTCTGCTCTTCTCTGGTCTCCTATACTCTCGGGATCTAAAAGCAACTCAGTAACTGCCCAAAAAGATTTATGCTTGATCTCCACTGGCAAATGGCACGGCTTGCCATAGACGAGACGAAAGGGAGATGTCCCCAATGGATTCTTGAAAGACGTCCGATAAGCCCACAAGACCGAGTCCAAAAGCTGTGACCATTCCTTTCGGTCTGGGCGGACAACTTTCTGCAAGATTGTCTTTATCTCCCTATTCGATACTTCGGCAAGACCATTAGTCTGAGGGTGATAAGGAGTGGCAACCCGATGGTCAATGCCGAACTCGTCTGTAAGGGTCCTGACTTTATCATTGATGAAGTGAGACCCCCCGTCTGAAATCAAGACTCTAGGTACCCCGAACCGTGAAATGATGTTTTTCCTCAAAAATTTGCATACGGTTTTAGCATCTGCGGCTCGGGCAGGGATGGCCTCAACCCATCTGCTGACATAATCCACAGCGAGCAAAATATGCTCGAATCCCTGACTCTTAGGAAATGGGCCCATGAAATCAATCCCCCATGCATCAAAAACCTCACAAAAGTGAATGGGTTGCATGGGCATCATGTCTCTCTGTCCGCAGGTTCCCATTTTCTGACAGTCAGTACATCTCTTCACGAACTCATCAGAATCCTTGAAGAGAGTAGGCCACCATAGGCCGGATTGAAGCACCTTCTGTGCTGTCCTTTTTCCAGAATGATGTCCTCCTGCCTCAAGCTTGTGGCAATATGTGAGGACGCTTTGCTGCTCTTCTTGAGGAATGCACCTCCTCCAGATACTATCCCCTCCTTCATGATAAAGGACGGGATCCTCCCAATGATAAAACTTGGCCTTAGCTAGGAAGGTCTCAAGTTTCTGTCTGGGCCAACCCTGAGGGACTGTCTTGGCAACAAGATAGTTTACAAAGTCAGCATACCATGGGAGTGAGGTGACAGCCAAGATCGCCTCATCTGGAAATGTTTCTGTGATAGGTGCGCTGGGCTCTGATTCCTCAAGATTCTCCAACCTGGAGAGATGATCTGCCACCACATTCTTGACTCCAGGCTTATCCTTAATCTCAATATCAAATTCCTGGAGTAGAAGGATCCATCTGGTGAGACGTGCTTTGGCATCCTTCTTAGACATTAGGTACCAGATGGCGGTGTGATCAGTGTAGATGGTTACTCTAGATCCGAGAATGTAAGATCGATACTTATCAAGAGCGAAGACTACGGCCAGCATCTCTTTCTCAGTCACAGTGTAATTCCGCTGAGCGGCATCCAAGGTCCGGCTGGCGTAGTGAATGGCAAAAGGTAAACCATCCCTCCTCTGTCCAAGCACAGCCCCAACGGCAAAATCTGAAGCATCCGTCATGATCTCGAATGGGAGAGACCAATCGGGTGGCTGAAGGACAGGAGCTGAAACAACCATTTCTTTGAGAGTTTCAAAAGATTCAAGACACTTATCATTGACAATAAACTCGGTGTCTTTTGTCAGCAAGTCAGTGAGCGGTCGGGCAATTCGACTGAAGTCCTGAATGAACCGTCGGTAGAAACCGACATGCCCCAGAAAAGACCGTAACTGACGCAAATTGGACGGCGGATTGAGTTTTCTGATGATATCCACCTTGGCGGGATCGACCTCCATTCCCCTGTTGGAGACGATGTGACCAAGGACCGTCCCTTGAGTCATCATGAAATGACTCTTCTCCTAGGATAATACAAGATTGACCTCAATGCAGCGCTTCAACACACGGTCTAGGCAGTCAAGACAAGCGTCGAACCCGTCGCCATAGACCGAGAAGTCATCCATGAAGACCTCTAAACAGTCACCCACCATGTCCGAGAAGATGGACAACATGCATCTTTGGAATGTAGCTGGAGCGTTACATAGACCAAAGGGCATCCGTCTGAAAGCATACGTCCCAAACGGACAGGTGAATGTCGTTTTCTCCTGGTCTTCGGGCGCAATGGCCACTTGATTATATCCAGAGTACCCGTCAAGGAAACAGTAATGACTCTTCCCAGCAAGCCGCTCGATAATCTGATCAATGAAGGGCAGCGGGAAGTGATCCTTCTTGGTGGCCTCATTCAATCGTCTGTAGTCCACACAGACCCTCCAAGAAGTTGGTACTCTGGTAGCGATCTCCTCTCCAGACTCATTAACAACTGTAGTGATACCCGTCTTCTTGGGTACCACATGTAAAGGACTTACCCATTTGGAGTCGGAGATGGGATAGATAAAATCAGCGCTCCACCACTTGGAAATTTCCTTCATGACCACGTCTCGAAGATTCGGGTTCAGCCGTCGCTGGAACTCACGCGACGGCTTAGCGTTATCCTCGAGATAAATGTGGTGGGAGCAAAGATTTGGGCTCAGCCCCTGGAGATCAGCTATACTCCAACCGATTGCCTTGCGGTTTCTTTCAAGAACCTCCATCAGACGAGATTCTTGCTCTCCAGTCAAATCTGCTGAGATAATGACGGGGTACATTTCTGGCTCACCTGCAAGGAATCTGTATGTCATCGACTGCGGAAGAGGTTTCCGTTCTGGACAACTGGGAGGTGGCAGATCTGGTTTCTGATATGTCTGTGTAAATGCTACCAGGTCTGCATGGGAGAACTCTCGCTCTGCATGAATTCCTGACGAAGGGCGGCCTGCTGAATCATCAATAAACTGCACTGGCTTGCACTCTGTCATGGCTGTCGGCTCAGAAGGAATCAGACAAGGTAAATAATCATCAAAGTCATCCCAGTCTATGTCTGAATCCGAGGGATCAGAAAAAGATGAGCAAGAATGGAACTCATCTGCACCACTCATCACAACACCGTCAGCTTCAGATGTATCCTCCTCCAAGGATGTGCTCTCCCGGCTCTCGACTGCCATGAGCTTGAGATATAGTGAATCTGTAGGCAAGGCGAGGGTCGGTGCTACAGGATCTTTCCAGTTGGATTCATCATCAGTCATCTCAAAATCACAGACCTGGTGGATGTCTAGCTCCTCCTCTGTCATCTGCGCTGCTTTGCTGGACTGCTCGGAGCACTCTAACTCTCTAGCTCTGATTTCTTCGATCGTCTCTATTTGTATGGTTTCGCCCTCTACGCGAAAACATACCTTCCCACTATCGTGGTCGGTCACCGCCTTGGCTGTGGCCAAGAATGGACGTCCGAGAATAATGGGGGCATCAGCTACCGACTCAGGGATCTCCATGTCCAACACAACGAAGTCCACGGGGAATTTCAGGCCCTGAATGGTAACGACCACATCTTTCAATAACCCCTTCGGCCTCTTAATTGACCTATCAGCAAACTGAAGGACCGTTCTGCTTCGAAGAAGAGGGCCAAACTCGAACTGCTTGAGTAAGGCTACCAGAAGAAGGTTAATTGAAGAGCCGCTGTCTAATAGAGTACGATCAAACTGCTGCTCCTGAATCTCGCATCTGACATAGGGAGCTCCTGCGTCTGGTCGCTTGGCTGGCAGCTTGTTCTGGATGATGCAACATGTGTCATGAGTGAGCATATGGATTTGATCTCTGTACTTCTTCTTCCTTCGGATAGTAGTTGTTTCTTTCAAATTCTTCTTGAAGAAGGGGATATGCTCAAATGCTTCTCGTAGAGTCAGCTGGATATGAAATCTGTCAATCATTTCGTTGCCGAACTCTACCTGCTGGTTCTTTTTTGGATTTTCCTTTTTGTTCCCTTTCGCTCGGTGGAGTGCGTCGGGAAAGGGGATGGTAGGGGCCTCCTCAGATGGAGGATTAGGAATCGGTCCCTGTGCATGTGAAGACGGAGAATCCATACAATAATCATCATTCACCACATATGGATCTGCAATTTGAACAGAAACCTTTCCTTTATTCATATTTTTGTTTTTGTTTTTGTTCCCACAGTCTCTAGGTATAAAATGTGGTAACATCACAGTTGATGGCTCGACAAAAGTAGATGTGATGGCTTCAGCACCACCACTAGCACCGGTCTTCGCGGCATCAGCACCGCGCTCTGATTCATCATCCAAAATGGTGGCATCAGCACCACCGTCTGTATCTGGTATCACGACGGCATCAGCACCGTCGTCCTGGACTCCATCATTGGTGGCATCAGCACCACCGTCTTCAACATCATCATTCGTGGCATCAGCACCGCTCCTCTGCTCCTCTTGCGCTCCTGATCCTGCATCTGGCTGTCGCTCAGAAGAGGCGCCGCCGGCTGGCATCCTACCGCTCCTAGTAGTAACAAAATCAGCATCATAATAGGAATAAGACATGTCACTCAAATAGTCACTAGGAGAGGTATCCTTTGTGAACTCTACCTGCTCAGATTTTCTTTTTAGGTTATTAGGGTTAGGTTCGATCTGAGCGGGTATGGCGGCTTTGCCTTTTATGATATCCCGCATCTCCTGCCGGAATTCATCCATTTCTTGCCTGAAAGATGCTCGCTATTCAGATAGCAAGCGGGCAAGGTCATCGAGGGCTGGGTTCTCATAGGCTGGACCCTGAGAACCGGATGTCTGTCCCTACTGGAAATGGGGCTGCGGCTGCTGCTGTTGCTGCTGATACTGGGGGGAAGGCTGGTGATAAGACTGTTGAGGCGGCTGGCGCTGCCTATACTGTTGTCCCTGATAGGTGGGACGAGGACCACTGTGATATTGCTGCGGCTGGGCATACTGGGGCTGCTGGTTATGCTGTTGTGGCTGGCTGTTCTGGTGTCCTTGGGCATGAGGCTGCTGTTGGGATGAGGTACCACCATTGCCCCAACGGAATCCGGGGTGATCCCGACGAATCCCGGGCTGAGGGTACCGGTCGTACCAAATCCCATTGACTTCCATCAATGGCTCCTGCTCAAAGGAAGGTGGAGGAAGAACTGCCAGTGGCTGCTCCGGCTGATAGACCACCATCTGAGTCTCCTGAGACGGCGGTTGCTCTGGATGGTACTGCAGCAGTGGAACCGGCTCCGCCTGGATATGGTTCACCTGGCGGTATGAGGTAGAGGCCTGGTTGGGTTTGCTGCTGCTGGAAGCAACCTGTGACCTGGGAGGCTGTTGGGAATGGGCTTGTGCCTCCTGAATACATAGAATTTGAGTCTTCAGGTCACTCATGGTTTTGGTGAGAAGGTCCATCTGGGCAAGACCTTGGTTCTGCTTCTTCTCAAGGATCTCCATGCGGTCCAACTTTTCACTAATTATGCCCATGTCGGCTGCTGCTGATTCGGCTTGGGCTGCGGCTACCGACGTTGTATTGGGACCGGCATCGATGCGGGCGATCCTCTGAAATGATCCCGCTCCTTGCGGGGGCTTCTGCTGTGTATAGACTCGGGCCTGGGTCATCACTGTGGAGTTTTCTGCCATGCCTTCATAGATGGCCCAGACGTCGTCTTCTCCCTTGGAGAAATAGGACCCACCGCAAGAGGCGTTCACAAGCCCCTGCAGCTCCGGTGTCAGCCCACAGAAGAAACTCTGTACGAGATTGGGCTTGGAGATATCATGGTGCGGACACCGGTCGATGAGCTCTCTGAATCGATCCCATGCTTCGTGGAACTGTTCATTTGAGATCATGACAAAGTTGCTGATCATGGCTCGAGCTGCGTTGGTCCGGCCGAGAGGATAGTATTTCTTCAAATATGCGGTCCGGAGATCTGCCCAAGTGTCGACGAATCGCCCTAGATGCTTGAGCCAATATGCGGCTCTATCAACCAATGAGAACGGGAAGGCGATCATCTTAATGGTGTCCTCGGTCATCAACCGATCATGGATAGTACTGCATATCATTTCAAATTCTTGGAGATGGAGGTGCGGCTCTTCGGTCGGCAACCCATGGAATTTGGGCAGAAGCTGGATCGTATGGGGCCGAAGCTCGAAATCTCCGTGGATTGGCGGGAGTCTGATCCACCGGTGAGTGAGGGATGCAACTGGGTGTGCAGTTCCCTCATGATGGTCTGTGGCGGTCGCTCAGCGTCTGGATCGCCTCCTCCTACATCGGGTCCTCCTCCTCCACCTCCGCCACCGCCCCCAGGTCGGTTCTCTCTCAGCTGTGCTATCTCTCTCATCAGATCACCCATGAATGTTCCCTGATCACGGATCTGTCTCTGCATATTTTCCAGGGACGCTAGCAAGGAATTGTTGATGGCCACCTGATCGATTATGAATGGAGGGTGATCGTGGTCATCTGGGTGCTCGCCTCTGTCTGCCATTGCGGGATTTTCTGAAAAAGCAAAAGAGGCCATCTCAGGTGCTGTCGAATGAGCGGAACTCTGTGATGCACTGAATTCTGACACAATTGGACTGAGAGAAGGAGAATGGGAAGGGTGGTCGAGGGGGAACAGGGTGGATGTGAACTCGGGCTCAGAGAGCGGACTCTCCGAGGTATTCCTAGATGAATAAGGAGGAGTGCTAGATAGCGGTGCCGACAAGGTCGGCCTAAGAGATCTCCGTCCCATCATCTTGATTATTCGAGAAGAGTGGGGATAATGCAAGAGAAGAAGAAGATGATATGCAACAAAATTGTGCACAATTGTGCGGTGTTTTTGATCTTGAACTAAATAAATCTAGCAATCAAACACAAAGCAGGGGTGAGTTCACCAACTCAACACGTGAAGCCGTGAAGGTTCGGCTTTTATCTTGTCAATTTTAGCTTGATTCAGGAATTTATCTTTTCACGAGTCCTTAGAACGCTACGCCTAAAGGAGAGAGTACTGCCGGAAGAGTATCCCGTACTTGTCCTCCTCCTGTATAACCTGTAGCTTGCACTTTTTGAGGTCCTTGTAACCCTTCCTGGATCCCTACTCAGCCAAAGAATAAGAGAGGAAGCCAATAGGCGAAACCGGTACTTCGGAACTCGCTCGCAACAGAATCACCCGTGAGCGTGCAAGAACCTACTCGGACGCGAGACGATGAGACAGACACCCCCGTGAAGGCGTGGCCTAGGCTCGATACTTCGGACAAGGTCGATGCTCTACACAATAGAGAGTCACCAATGTTGACCAAGCCCTACTCGTCCACGTACGATAGAAGCGCCAATACTTCGGAAATCCAGGCGATACACAAGGCAGCCACAAGCTGGGTTTTTGGCTCTAATCCTTACAAAGCGCTCACCTCACTTGGAAGGAGACCTTCCCATGCAACCTGAATACAAGTGAGGGTGTTACTCTCCCCAAGCAATGAATCCAATTACCGATTTTATTTTTGGTCAAGTTTTCTTAGCAGTCCCTTTTTTAATTTTTTTGGTGTTATCGCTTCTTTTGAGTAGATTCAAACAAGCGCCTAACGATTTTTTGTGTTTTCTTGATCCTACTTTGTCCAAAAACAGAGGGAGAGTAGAGTCAGAAAAGCCGTGCAAGTTGACACAAAGATGGAAATCTCACCTTTGTGCCTAAATGATGGATGCCAAGTTAGAAGACTTACAGCGAATCCCAGCTCTCTCCATGCGGGATGCAAAGCAGAATTTTTAAACCTAATCTATATGCCGATATGCACAACGGAAATCGTCCTAGAACAGGCAACTGCTAGCGTGAAGAACCACAAGTCAACCTCCTATCGTCGATCCTAAGAGTCCGGTCTAGACCCTCCCCTCCTCTTCTCGACACATCGAGTTCAGGAGTAGCGCTTGATGGAGAGGGCTCGCGGCGCGGCGGATCTAAGAAAGGGGGCTAACTGTTTAATTAGTCTAAGTCCAAATACGAACTATAGGAGCATGCAAAGATAATTAGGGTGTTTGGACCTATTCTAATCGAATCAAGCAGGACCTAGAACTAAGAGCTCAATCCACAAAAGAAATGAAAAAGGAAAACAAAACCGGAAAATGACAAGCGAGGAAAACTCGTCAAAACCCGCGGTGAGCCCCCGGGTGAACAAACACCCGGAAATTAGGCCCGGTAGTGTCCAAGAGTCCAAGTGTACCTGTATTATTACAAATTAATAGTCTCTCTCTCACAAAAGTAAATGTAAGCTAATCTACCACTCTCTCTCACTCCTCCTGCTCTCTCCTGCCGGCGTGACCTAAGAAGGCCGGCTCCGCTTCCCAAGGATGCTCCGGATCACCTAAGCAATCCGCCTTGCTCCGCGGTCCCTCGCAAGAAGACAAGAAAAGAGACGGTCAGATAGCTCAACAAGATATAGCCAAAATGTAAGAGATGGAAAATAATGCTGTGGTAAACAATCACACAATCAAACAAAATGTGAACTACTCGCTGTTGCTCCCCGGCAACGGCGCCATTTGATAATCTCGAAATTCGATGTGGTTATATCGACTCACAAGGCGAGTCAACAGTCGGTGTTTGACCACACAAATTCTGAGATTAATCAACTATTAACCCACAATAAAGATCAATAAATTAGAACTAATGTGGAGTTAAAATTTATTTTTAACTCTGCACAAATGGTGTATAGTGTCAAGTATGCAGAGAGTTCGAACTCAGGGAGCAAACAGGGTAAATCCACAAAATGTGCTAAAGTGTGTGTGTGTGTGTGATGTGTCTACACTAAGCAAGCAAGCAAAGATGTTTTTGTGGGTTTTTAATTTTTTTTTAATTTCAATTTTTAATTTTGTATTTTGATTTTTCCTTTTCTGATTTTTTTTTACATTTTATATTTTATATTTTTTCTTTTTTCTTTTTCAATATTGGAATTTAAAGGCAAGGTAATGAGAGGCAAGATGAAATATTTATAAAAATATGCAAAAATGCCCAAAAATTCAGGAATAAAATCTTTTTGGTATTTTTGTGGTTTTCTGCTGTTTTTGTGATTTTTGGAGGATTTTTCAAGGTGTTTTTGATATTTTCAAATAGCTAAACAAGGCAAACAGTGAAATATGTGCTGGCTGTGAGTAAAATGGATTTTAAAAATAGCAACCAGTAAACAAAATTTTTTACACTATTTTTCAAATAAAGAGAACAAAATGAAGAACAAACGGGAATTGAGTTTGTGATTTTTGGAGTTTTCTACTATTTTATATATTTTTTTGAAGTTTTTGAGTGTTTTTAAATTTTTAGTGTTTTTTCTCTTGAGATTTTTAATGATTTTTTTGGACTGACACTAAAAGATGATAAAATAGACACTAGGTGAATTTTTTTTGGAATTTTTGGAGAGGTTTTAATATTTTTTGGTATTTTCTAAACTAGACAGTGCACAAAAAGGTTGTTTTTGATTTTTAATAAATATGAAAATAAAATAAAATCAAAAACTAAAATGGTGGCGTGGAAGTTCAATTTAACAGGAGCTTAACCCTAATTTTGTGAAATTTTTGGGCTTGAAATGATCATTCAAATAAATACAACAAGCATCCAATTAATAAATAAGCCTGGCAGGGGTATAAATGCAATTTTCAAAACATCCAGGGGCATATGTGAAAATTTCCACAAAATACTGAACTGGATATAATATTTGTTAGACTAAATATCAATAACAAAACCCGCAGCACTGTCCGCGCAAAATACCCACCCCAAGCACGTGCGATGCACACACCTGGGAAGGGCTAGAGTGTGAAACCACAAAAGTCGGGGGGTTCGACAATAAATTTTACAAACCTATTACACTAGAGAAAATAGCCCTTGGACCGATTACAAATAACAAAACGCCCGAGGGCCTTGATGCAAAATGGCCACGCACCTCACGCGCACTGGCACGTGAGATGATGTGGCCGAGACCCTGTTTGGAAATACGTGGAAGTGCGGGGGGTGATTTGTAAATATACCAAAAAAAAATATTAAACGCGGATGAAAGTTTTGGTCCTGAATAATAAATATACAAAAGCGCTGGGAAGGTGTGCAAAATACCCAGCAGAGACGATCCGAGGGCTCTCCTTCTCCCACTTGCCACGTGGCGTGCGGACGAAGCCCGATACCCCTTCAAAATCCACGGCTCAGATTAGATGGCGATGCTCAATCGAACGGCTGGCCGTGGGAGCGATCCAAGGGATGCTGTAGCTCGCGAAGAAGACGAGGGATCCGACGGCTCTGGAGTGTCGAGGACGAACGCGCGAAGAACAGCCTCCGGGGCACCTTTGATCCTCAAAATCTCGATGTCCAGAGCATCATCTTCCCTCCAGATGGCACCAATGACCCCCTGGGAGCCCTCTCGATTCTACGACGCCCCCAAAACGGCCAAGAAGTGGCCGGAGCGTCGATGCGTTGCCAACGGAGGAAGGTGGCCCCAGGTGGTGCTGCCTGCTTCAAAAACGACCCCAGGAGGGGTTCTGGCGCTCCTGGAACCTGCACAAAAAGGTGATATGGTCGGGGGTAAATTGCCCCGACCACGTAGCGGGGTGGAATGAAGGTGTAACGAGGTGGAGCGCGTGATGGATGGAGGTGGTCGGAGAGAGCTCCGGTGACTGATCGATTTGGCGAATCGATGCACGGATGAAATGGATAAACGGGGGAAAATGTAGCTGGGAATGCAAGGGATAAAATGACGGCGAAAAACTAAGGGAATGACACGACCTCGAGCCCAGGTCGGGCGAGGGAGGGGGTACCTCGACGGCGGCTGCCGGAGGTTGGAACACGCCTGAGATGTCGTCCTTCCTCCGCTTGGGCGATGGAGAGCCGATGCTGTCACCAACAGCTCCTCACTCGACCCTCAGGTGGACGAAAACTGGGTACAATGCGGTTCCACAATTCAAATTAGGTCAAGGGGTCAGTTTTAAGGGTTTGACGAAGGGGTCCCTTGATCGAGGTGCTCAGCTTGATTCAGAGGCCCTCAGCCCAAGAAGATCCTTGGGCGAGCAAGATGGATGGTAGGGGAAAATAGTTGCAGAAGAAATCGATCTAAAAGGATGAAAGATGCATCCTCGAAAAATCCGCAAAGGCGGACGAAAAACGAGGTAGTAGAGCTGCAGGGAGGGTAGGTCAGACTGTTGACCTTGGTCAACAGTTCTGGCCTCCTGGTTGGTACACGTGGACCAACCAGGAAAAACCCGAAAGAAATGTTTTATTAATTCTTTTAAAAATAGAAAATAGTCGAATTAAATTATGATTATTTAATAAAAACTATTCGTTATTTTATGTAGTATTTTATTATGGTTTTTAATTTATTTTTATGACTTATATTTTTACAAGTTACCTTTTTAACCCTATATAGGTATAATACCTATGTATTTTAGTATTTTTATTTTTATTTTGTGTATTTTAATTTCTTTAATTTTGTTTGTAATTTTATAAAATTATAAAATACTTTTATACACATGAATATATTTTTATTTTATTCTATTGATGTATTTTGTATATTTAATAAAATATAAAGGTATAATGTATAGGTATGTGTGTTAGTGATGTATCTACGTATTGAATATATACAAGTATTTTTATTTGTATGTTAATTATGTTTTTATTCTGATTTTAATACACATAATTATAAGTAATGTTTACAACATTATAAAAATATAAAAATAATGAATAAATAATAAATTGAATATTTTAATATGTACAACTATACAAAAGGGGTCCAAAACTCGACTTTCAAACCGTAGCTCCGCCAAATGCAAAACCACCACCATTAAATAGATTATTTTATTCTATATACAATTAAAGGTGAGTTTGCTACATTTGGAGTTGTCAGTTGTGAGATACGGGTCTGGGAAGTTGGGATTCTGGATTCTTATTCAGCTCATAACTTTTTATCTATGTATTCTTTTTCTGTGAAATCAATTTTGTATTTTTCTTTATAAAATTATCTACAACTTTCATGTACAAAGTTTCTTTATTTGGTGTAAAAAAAGTGGAACCAAAAATAGGTCCCAAAATGAATAAAGAATGAATAAAATAAAATAGGTATTTGACCCTTATCTCCCCCTACTTTATTCCTGGTCGACCTATTCATCAAGATGCCTAGGTCTCGGGGGTTTTGGGTCATAAAATATTTACAATATTTTATTCTTTTTCTTTTCTTTATTTATTCTATAATTTTGGCCTTAATTACAGTATTTTATACACTATTGTGATGCACATGCATGGATGCTAAGATGGTGATTTTAATGCTATTTACAGGCATTTGCCAGGGTTTTTGGTGCCAAAATGATAGAATAAAGATGATGAAATGTGGATTCATCAGGGAACAAGAGGAAATTCCCCAACTAGTATATAATTTGGGAAAAATCCAATAGTAGAACCAGAACCTTTTGCAAGACGGAGGAATGGGACTGATTATTGACTCAAGACTTGGAGGAGGCGCGGAAAAAGATCAATTTCATGTCAAACCCCTTGGAGAATACAGGGGTATAATGAGGATGAAGAGTGTCAACAAGCGTCGGGTAAGCGGAGGATCATGAATGAACTTGCTTTCCTTTTCGTGAACAACTAATATATAAGAAAATGGAAAAGAAAGATAGTTGGGAGTCACAATCATAGCCGATATCAGATGGAAGGGGAAAAAGGCTACCAAAAGCTAGACTCGAATAAGCTCTTCTTTCCTAGGGTCATATCCGAAGCGAACTCAAAGCAACCAACAACCATAGTTTTCCCTCGCCCGCTCCCTAGCTTATTTCTATTGAATCCTAACCCCTCAATTGCTGAGGTAAACTATACAACTTCTTCACACTAGTTTTTTGATAACATATTTATATAATGGCGAATAGCTCATCAATCTCTTTTTGCATTCGAGGATGAAACAGGATATATCAAACAGCTAAGAGATGAGAGTGAGAAACGAAACCAATAAATAGTACACCCGGGGAGAGCCTCGCTAATACTTCGACGAAGGTAGGTGTGAATCCCATCGAGGGTCTTGTTGGAAATTCAGCCTGCACGGTTCGGCTCATCAAGTCTCGAATCTATCTCTATGCCTGGTCGTTCTTACCCAATGTCCACTTTGTCAATTCATCGTCTTTCTGCCGTGTGATCGTCTTTCATATATATCCGAAAGAAAGCACTCGCAAGACCCCTAATCGAGAATATTATAAAAGATCAGAAATTCAAGCGAGAAGTCAAAATGGGGGGTTCTTGGAAACACGACCGAGGTTCGGAGCGGGGGAAGAGAGGAAAACAACAAATATGCCTGTCCTAGTGGTAGAGCTCATCTCCGGAACGATTAGGCAGTTATCTGTGACGACCCTTGCCCATGATATGATCGTCGAGTCAATTCACACCTTCCAATTAGAGCTAGGAATGTGTCGGTTTGGTTTAGAGCCTGACGGTCGCCTGAGTGCTTTTCACTCGACGAGAATCAGATATTTGAAAGGGTTGTGGTGCATGCAAAATCCCCCTTGACCATCTTCCGAAAGTTCTCAATCGATCATATATATCGCGTTTGCTTAGCGTCGCAAAGGCTAATATATATAAACTACATTCAACCACGCTCTGGATAATCCACCTCCGAAGCGCTACGGACGAGACGAAATCCGGCAGCCAATTGCTGACTCTGAATAAGGGGAGGGGAGGGGTTGCGTGCGAGCCGAGTGACGTAGGTGCACAAGAGTACTGAGCGCAACAACCATCTCTTTTTTATGGGTTCTACGGACCGATGCCTGCTGCTTCATCTGGGGGAAAAGAATCATGGATATGCCGGTAATGATCAGGAAAAACAACCATAAAAATCTTCCTCGTGTATCATCTGTAGCAGAACTATGAACGGGAGCTAGCAATCCGGATCGTATTGAAAAGGTTCCTAAGACACAGCATGGAAGAGTCACAATATTCAGAAGCGAGGTCCAAGAATGAAGAAGGGGTAGAATTACGGAATGAATACGAGCTGTGGCGGAGACCCGAGGCATAAAAGAAGCATTTTCTACTGGATCCCGAAACCACCAGCCACCCCGACCTAATTCATGATGAGCCCACCAACTTCCTGGCGAGATGCCTACGGTTAAAAACAACCGACATGTCAAGATCAAAATGCGAATTGCTTCCTCTTCCTGGTCAGAGACCACTGTGTTCGCGCTGGCGGTCCAACAAAGAGGCGAAGTAGACGTGCCCTTCGTACCATGGAGAACGACACGCTTCGCCTGCTCCCTCCGCGCTCCTGTCCAGAGCGAAGAGAAGGCGAAAAAGCGCCTAAGAAGCCTAAAGAGACCCCCTTCAACCCCCTCTGGCGATGAGAGTTTGAGGGGAAAGGCAACCACCGGGATTTTACGCCCTGGAATTCTCGGGTAAAGAGCGAGCTTCTCCTCTGGGATCCGCCGCATCCAGCGGAGCGAAGCTGCCTTCCATTCTTTTCTAAGGCATCCCTCCGCATTGGCGGCGAGTGGAGTGCCACAATCCCATTCATCATTTTTGATCCACATAAGCCAAAGCCCATAGCACTGGCTACCTCTCCGGCATAAATGCAAGGAGGATGTATGGATAATATGGGATCTTGTAGAACAGGATTTGATTCTGCAAGCGGTTCGGTACGAAGGAAGAAATTTCTAACAAAAGGATCGGAACTCGCTGATAGGAAAAGAGAGAAAAACAACCCGTCAATCCGCTGTTCATCGATCTTAGAAGTGATGACGTCAGAGGGGCCAGGGAGGACGACAGGGGGCAATCGTTGTGGATGAGTCTTTTTTCCTTCTCGCGAACCACGCCCAGCGCCCAAAGGAGCAAAGCTCATTTTCGGATCAAGCGGCGCATCAAAAAGCCCGTACCTTCGCGAACTCAGTTCAGAATCAACAAGAGTTCTACGAACGAAGGGAGTGTACAACTGGGGCGCTTGACCACTTTTTGGTTGGAGATACCGAATGGTCACTAAGTTCGAGACAAAGGAAGAATCAATTCTTTCTCTATGGCCTCTGCGTTTTGAGACATTATGTTGGCAAAGAAGGAATCCATAAAAACTTGGGATCCGACACCATGAGAAAATACTACCCTCATGATTAGACCATGTCCCTGAGATTTGATAAAAGAAAGGTGCCTCCGCGGTGGAGACGTTGGGAGGGGATAAGTTCTCCGGAATATGACGGAACGAAAGACCAAGGAAAGGAAGAAGAATGCACCAAAATGCAGGTGCTGCACCAAACGCTGGTGGTTCTTTCTTATTGTAAGTGAATACAACGAAAAGACCCGGAAATAACGAATAATGAGACAATTCACTAAATTGCATTTCCTCATTTTGCCCTTCCCATCATCCGCCACAGGATGATCCACAAGAAAGGTGGCAGGATTCGAACCCCTTGCCGGCCCGCCCCGAGGGTGGCCCTCACCCCTCGTCGCCTCTGTACCCGAAACTGATGCGCTACCCTGAGTTTGGTATCCTGAAAAGACCCCTCTCCCGGTTCATTACCAATCGCGGGGGACAACCGGGTCGGCCGCCCCTGACCGGAGGAGACCCCGAATCCCCAAGGACCAGCCAACCACGATCCCAGATGGGAACTCAGTTCTCGGAGAGAATCAGATCTATTCGAAACTTCCGGTCCCATATCCCTAAGCTCGGGATGCCTGGACATACGGGCCGGGAAGAGGAGAGATCAACGAGGCTGCAAGGACAAGACCACCTTGTCAGTCAAAGAAAGGAGTCTTGTCGGTCTTCTCTACTGGTCCAGACTTTTGATAACATATTTAGATAATATGCGAACGTAGTCCAACCGGAAATCTCGTTGGAGTCAGATAAAAAGCTAAAGAAAGACCCTGACCCCCACCCTCGAGTCCCCCCTAATTAATGCGGCAGTGCGGCCCGGAAAGAAGAGCCCTGAACTCCCCTTTGACATCAACCCGCGAACTCAAAGCAGATCTTATTAGGGTGAAGGGAATCGCCCTAACTATCTGATTTATCTTGCTTGGATTATCTTGATTTCCGTCATTAATAGACTTTTTCAATGTGGGTTATTTAGACTTCACTGACCGGGAATCATTCCTACACCCCGTCGGTCGAACCTCTATGCCAATCCGTACCGAACCAGTACTCACTGCGTACAACTCACTCACAGACGGAGTCGATTGAGGGAATGAGCGCAATCGACTCGAGTCCCCGGAAGGGAGGCTTCGTCGGAACTCACTTCGAGCGAGGAGGGAGGGAACTACTAAATCCAGGTGCGGAGCAGATAAGTTGGTAGAGCAAAGCTAGGAAGAGCGGAAGGCTTGGATGCATATTGAACTAGGGAAGCTAGGATCGGATAGATCAAGTCAGCTTGCAAGTCTAGACCCGCTTTCGAGCGCCACTATATAAGGCCGAGGTCAGACATCAAAAGGCCGTAAATATCCAAAGTTATAGGGTAGTGAGCAGCATTGAGCACAACTACTGGGGAAGAGAAGGCTGTTGATGAACAAAACATCATCAAAGTGTCAAATAATGCGAAGTTGCCTGGTATATATCCTAATAGTCCGAGAATGCAGTAGTAAGGGAAGGACAAGGACTCGCTCTTTATCCTCGTCGACCTCTTTCCCGGAGCGATCTGGAGTGGTACGAAGGGAGCCTAGAACCCACGGCCCTATAGTTCCCCCTTTCTTCATCGAGGCCCCGGCTCGCCTACTACAGTAAACTACGGCTTGCTGCTTCCGGCTTGACCCTAGCCCTCGCCAACCTCCTGTGCCTACTGCTATTATTGCTCGCTCGAAATCTAGTCTTCTTCTTATTCTTCTTCTAACGTCGATCAAGGAAGTAGCTGACGTACGCGGGAAAGAAGTCTGAAGGAATGCGGGGCTAGTTAATAGCCCTTGATCCTCACTGTCTCAGGCTAGCAGCTTTCCAAATTCCGAGAAAATCAAGAAGCAAAGCGAAGTCCCCAATATCAAATATCTAGTATGAAGCCTAACTACTCCACTCTTTCTTGCCACTATTCCACTCTTGCGCTTAATTCACTACTCCAGTCTTGCCTGAGACCGCCTTTATATTAAGGAGAAAATGAGCCGGGAAAGAAAGAGATTCACGCTCGCACCAGGGGACTAGGGAATGCTGTCATACCTTGCGCCTCGACGATAGGTCAACAGCTCACCACCCTCCCAGCGCACGTGGACTCTGTCAATCCCCAGCCTCCAAAGAGCCAGGTCTCCTCTATCCCTGCTCCAAGGTCGAGTCAGTGCCCAGTTCTAAAGAGCATGGAAAAAGTCATCAAAGAAATATATGAAATGATCTTCCACCCCTATAATCTAGTCCTATATATTAGGGCCTTGCGTCTCACAGCTTTTCTCGAGAATAGTCCACCCTCTTATCTATGAGCCAGAGCTTAGGTCTTATGGTCAAGAATCCTCTGTATGTCCCGGAGAGTGCAGCGAATAGTAGGGGTGCCAGTTTTCACTCTAGACTAGGTATGTGCATTCCCTTAGCTACCCCTCCCATCTTATATAGTATACTTCAGATGCGGGTCAAGGGGCGGCAGTGATCAGAGAGGGGACCCGGTGTGCGCATTAGGTAGCATCCCTGAAGGTGGAATGAACATCTTCCAGGGTTGAGGCCGCCTATGTCTCATCCGCCCCTCAACGCATCCTGGTTCTGATCGTCCTACACTCTCTCTCATCCGTCGATGCCTATCCAATGTTCTCACATCCGGGTTCAGGCTTCACTATTACCTGAGTTTAGCCCTAGAGAAAATGGCGACCATGGAGGTGAAAGATCAGTCAGATGAATGACCTCGCCCGCCCCGCGCTGGAACTCCCCACTCCATGTTCCATTGACTTCCTCAATTCTCATCCATTCGTCAGATCAATCCTAGGGTCAAGTCAGGGCTCCAGTGTGAGCTATGTATACGAGCATTCAGGGCCTCGACTCACTTAATTAATGACGGTCAGAAGCTCCCTGGGTCAGATTGTCGACATGTCACACCGGGCGGGTCTTTCCCAAAGTAGCCCATCGCTTCAAACATGCAAGTCGAATCTCTTTCCAGAATAGCAGAAGGCTTGACTTTCAGCTCCTGAGTAGGGACCTTCCGTCATTCCCCCTATTGAGATGCTGATGCGAGTCTTTGTCCTTTTCCCAAGAAGAAAGCTATATGCGAGTAGTTCAGAAGAGCGAGTCCTTGGCAGATGAAAAAGTTCGCACCCAAAAGCGAAACCCGGCACTGTAAGTGATGATGCAGGGGAATCGAAGTCGTCAATCGAAGCTCCTCCATTCTCCCCCTCTTTCAGTGCACGGGGAATCAACGTCCTAGGGTGCTCCCCGGATTACCAACCAGCTGGTCAAAGAACCAACATTAACCTCTCTCACTTACTACGGGAATTGTCTTTATCTCGCATCCTTGCTACTCCCTTTCTTGCACCCTGCCCTCTATTTTCTTTCTTCCCAACGAGAATCGAAGAGGGGAAAGCGAGAAGGGGAAGGAGAGGGGTTTGGAAGTACAAAGCAGCGAGGGAAATCGTCTACTATAAACAATGCCGTCGACCATTCCGAGTCTTAGATGCGTCAGATGAAAGAGTTCGGTGAAATCAAAGACTATTGAACTGAAACAGAGGGGTGAGGGATGAAAGCCATCCTATGGTTCAGCTGGATGAGACATGAGACGGCTTCAAATCAATACTTGGGAGCATCGCAACGGAGCATCAACTTTCGCAGGGTTCACATCCACTTTCGCATTGAAGATCACAATTAATAGTAGCTGTGTGGTTTGCTGCCTCTCTCGGCTTCGCAAAGCCACGCCTCTGAGGTCCGGCTCTATCTACCCTTTCAACTACTGCACTCACACCTACCGGCCCCGTCTGCGCTCTTTGGACTTTTCAAACGGATATATATTGCTGAGATTTCTTCAAATGCCGGCGTGAAGGGTGAAGGCAGGTCGAAGTAGCATACCATGATGCTTAGACTACAGGGCAGCATACCAAGCCAACGCGACTAGGCGGGTTGATTCGACGACCAGTTATATCCTGTTATATATAGTAGTGCATTTCTCTTTCTACCTGACCTCTTTTGCTTGCCACTGAGAGTTCGATGTTCGATTTCACGCTCTCGAAACCTCCACCACCCTGACTTGAGGTTTAGCCGCTTTGGCTACAGGGTTGACGATGCCTGAGCTTTCATTACTAGTTGGAAGGCGAAAGCCTAGACCGACCTTTTCTATAGTTCCGGGGAAAGGTTCAAGCCAGCTTACCGGAGGAAAGAAATGGGCTTCAGTTCTCGCTAACCCGACGTGGAAAGCGATAAGACAGACATGTGATTCCCATCTGAGTGAGGATCGACAGGAATTCAGGAGGGAAAAAGAGGTCAGGAGAAGGCACTAATATCAAAGCTAGAAGAGACCTCTGTGGAGCTTTGGCATCTTGCAAAAGAAACCGCGGCTGAAAGCTAATACAAGATCTGACATCCTGCGTGCGAGTAGGTTCAAGGAGGTGCGCGAGTCGGTGAGGTTCACGTCTCGTAGGGTTTGCCTCCCTCAAAAGAGGGGGGCAGAGCGAGTCTCCCTCGAGATCTCTTCGACTCCCAGGAAACCAGAGAGCAGTTGGCTTAGAAGCGCCTTTCCTGGTCCCAAGAGTGAAGGAGAGGGATGAACAACTAGAATATAGCAACAACGGACGAACTACTAGAATGACGTTGGTAGGGAGAAGGGCTGAAACTAGTAATTCAGGCCGTCTTAGGAAGTGGAAGACCGCCACTCGCCTACTACAAAGCAAGCAAAAAGAACAACCCGTCGCTTTGACAAACTGGGGAATTCTGTCTGGTTAGCCACTTGAACCTCGCTACCTAGATTAGATGGAGGAAGTGGACGAAGAAAGACTCTGAGTCAAAGGGACAAAGAAGGCAGATGGGAACTGGGAACAATCCACGAGAAGCAAGTGGTTAGTCCTCGGTGACGAAGAGAAATGGTCAGTCCGGACTCCCCCTTCCTCCACTGCCGAGGGTTGGAGTCCTTTCTCTGAAATAGCCACTATATATCTGGGGCCTGTCAAAAGAGTACTGGAACCTCTCAGTCATCCAGACAGCAGTGCGTATGTGTTGACGCATAGGCTATTTTGTATCTCTTTGTTATTTTATTTTCTTGTTATTCTCTTTATGTAATTTACCCATAGGCTACTCTCCTATATAAGAGAGCCTAGGGCTATGGAATAGAAAAACTCATTCACGTTTTCAACATGGTATCAGAGCGACGGTCCTAGACCGGAGTTCTCGAAACCCTAAACCTACCCCATCCACACCCGCCGACCTCTCTTCTCTCTCTCCCTCTCGGCGCCGCCATATCCGATCGGAGGCTCCTCTCCTTCTTCTCCGATCTGCGGTGATCTGAGGTGATCTGCGGTGATCTAGGCCGCAGATCCCCATCTGTGCTCGCATCGGATCTGCGGCGATCGGCTCTGGCGTTCTGCGCCTCTCGCGCATCTGGCGCACAGCCGCATCTGGCGCATCTGAGCGACTCCTGCGACTCCCGACAGATCCTGTGCGTCGCCAGATCCTGTGCGGCATAGCACCTCCTACGCATCTTCAACAAGGAGGGGCTGTGCTGTGCTGTGAACATCTGCGTGCTAGGCATCTGCGCGCTGTGCCATATCTTTGCACATCTAGCGAGCACTAGGGCATTAGATACCGCACGTCATCTCCAGCGCGTGAGGATTACATAGTGCGTGTACATATTGTGCGCGTGCGGATTGTAGCGCGCGCAGATCCATGGGGATAGTTGCCTGAGGTCTACACAAGCAACTAATCCCGTCTATGTCATTGTAGACAAATATTTTCCATTGTCATTCGCTCCAGTCTTCAGTCTCCAGTATGTCAGAAAGCAAGGCAGATACCCCATCTATGGGCGCGTTTCGTGGTCCAGCGCCCATCGTCAAGATGGATGGCACGAACTATGAACTGTGGGCAATGCAGTTCATGAGTATGATGAAGTCCACGGGCAAGAAGCATATTCTCACAGAGCCCGAGCCTGCAGAGAAGACTGGAGTTCATGCCTCATGGGAGGCAGACGACGCATACGCCAAGGTGTGGCTATCTGGCACATTGGCTATTGAAATCGCCAATGACATTCTACATCAACCCACAGCCAAAGACATGTGGGATATCCTGGCAGCGACCTATTCTCAGGCGAAGAATGAGACGAAGATCCTGCAACTACAACATGATATATTCACGATAAAGCGGAATGGTCGCCCGTTACATTCTCTCTATACATCTTTGAGAGGAATGTTTGAGAAGCTTTACAGCTTCATGCCTCTTACCGCCACACCAGAGCAGCAGAAGACATACAGGAATGCAACGATGGTGGGTGTGTTTCTCGCTGCACTCGATCCAGAGTATGAGGCCGCACGTTCACAGATTTTGGCGGACTCGACTATTCCTCCCATGGAGGAGGCTTTTCACAAGTTGAGTAGGATCACTGTACCTTCAGCAGCTGCCAGTCAGAATCCCTCAGCCATGGCGGTCAACAGGGGCCGTGGTTCTCATTACCAGGGCCGTGGACGTACTCCCCGTGGAAGGGGTGGTCGCACTAGGCCTACATGCTCATATTGTCACCACATCGGACATACTGAGGACACATGCTACTCAAAGCATGGATTTCCTGCATCTGCACGAGTCGCTGAGCAGATAGAGCCTCCTTCTGCTGCTTCACTGGATCAGCGTTTTGATGATCTGGTTGCCCGCCTCAGGGGCATTATCCCACCATCTGGCCCAACACCGACGACAGAGAGTCATACTGATGTTGCTGCTTCTGCTTCTGCCTCTACGAGTACTTCAGGTAGTACACTTGCACTTCATAGTAGTAGATCAGATACATTGCCATGGATCATGGACTCAGGCGCTACACATCATCTATGTGGTGACCAGAGTCTACTTTCAGGATATACTCAGATCCCTCCAGGACGGACAGTAGTGATTGCCGATGGCACACATTCCCCCATCACGGGTCAGGGGGAGATTAGATTGACATCCTCTATGCAGCTCAAGAATGTTTTACATGCACCGCATTTTTCTATGAATCTTTTGTCGATCAGTCAGATTACGAAGGATCTCCAATGTCGAGCTATTTTTGATCCATCTTCTTTGATTTTTCAGGACATCCGTACGGGCAACGTGATTGGTCATGGCTATGAGCAAGGAGGCCTCTATCGTCTGAACCAGACCCCATTTGCCGGAATCACATCTTCTCCCGCTGGACGAGTATCTTCTCTCATGTGGCATCTGCGTTTTGGTCATCTACCGCTTCAGAAGTTGCATCTTGTCTTACCTTATAGTTTCTCTCACACACCTATCCAGTGTGACGCGTGTCAGTTGGGAAAACATCACAGGTCATCGTTTCCCAGTAGTCAAGGTCGGAGTAGTAACTCCAAATTTGAGTTGTTTCATGTTGATGTCTGGGGTCCAAGTCGTGTTCCCGATCATCAGGGGCACAGGTTTTATATTGTTTTTGTGGATGATTTCTCTAGAGCATCATGGGTATTTCTAATGAAAAATAAGTCTGAAGCTGGAAATATTATTATTCAATTTCTAAATGAGATTCAGAATGTTTTTTCCACAACTGTCAAAATTATGAGAAGTGACAATTCCTTAGAGTTATGCACCAATAATCTAGCCAACTACTACTCCTCTAAAGGAATTGTTCACCAAACATCCTATGCCCATACGTCTCAACAAAATGGGGTTGCAGAAAGAAAACACCGTCACCTACTTGATGTCACAAGGTCACTTCTCATTCAGAGTCATGTTCCGTATTCATACTGGGGTGATGCAGTCCTTACTGCATGTTATCTTATAAATCGTATGCCCTCGTCTGTCTTGAATGAACAGGTTCCTTTCTCACTGATTTATCCTGACAAGGATCTGTTCACTCTTACCCCTCGTGTGTTTGGGTCAGTCGCGTTTGTCCATCAGTTGTCGCCCGGTTCTGACAAGCTCTCTCCTAGGGCTGTCAAGTGTGTCTTTGTGGGGTACTCCAGAACTCAAAAGGGGTACAAGTGTTTTGACCCTGTGCGTCGGCGTTATATGATCAGTGCAGATGTTACATTCTTTGAATCCATCATGTATTTCTCAGATTCTGGGAAGATGCAGCCGCCACCTATATCCCCTGACATTGTATTCATGGCACCACCAACATCACAACCGCCACCAACATCTGAACCACCACCACCACCGCCACCGCCATCAATAGTACCTCCGTTACCATTCCATTACACCCGGAGGCCAAATCAAGCTCATGGTCCTGACCAGTCAACTAGCTCGCCTATGGTATGTAATGAGAATATTAATGTTGATGGATCTGACGACATTTCTCAGCAGGGTGCATTACAGGAGCATGGTGATACCACAGAGGACCTAGATGTTCCAATCGCTCTACGCAAGCCGAAGAGAAGCTGTGTCCAGTATCCAGTATCAGCAGTGGTGTCGTTTGAGAGGCTATCTGGACCATTCAGGACGTTTGCATTGGCACTTTCAGCTACAACCATTCCACGGAACCATCATGATGCTATGCAGGATGCTAGATGGCGACTAGCAATGGAAGAGGAGATGGAAGCACTTCAGTCTAGAGGAACCTGGAGTTTGGTTCCTATACCTCCAGATGTTAGCCCGGTGAGTTGCAAATGGGTGTTTACAGTTAAGCACAATGCAGATGGTTCCATTGACAGGTACAAGGCACGCCTTGTTGCTCGGGGCTTCACGCAGACATATGGGGTAGATTACCTAGACACCTTCTCCCCTGTGGCGCGTCATTCCACTTTACGGATCCTGCTATCTGTTGCGGTTGCTAAAGACTGGCCACTCTATCAACTGGACGTAAAGAATGCATTTTTGTATGGAGACTTGCAGGAGGAAGTCTATATGCAACAGCCACCTGGTTTTGCTGTTGAGGGGGAGTGTTCCAAGGTTTGCAGATTGCATAAGGCCATCTATGGTCTTAAGCAGAGCCCCAGAGCATGGTTTCAGAAGCTTTCAGACCTCTTTGAGAAACAAGGATATAAACGCTCCAATGCTGATCATTCCTTGTTCGTGCAGAAGACGGCGAGAGGTATCATTGTAATCATGGTTTATGTTGATGATATCTTGATTACAGGTGATGATGACCAAGGCATTAAGCAAGCAAAGGAAAGGCTGGGGACCGAGTTTGTCACCAAGGACTTGGGAGTCCTTAGATATTTCCTGGGGCTGGAATTTGCTAGAAATCCATATGGATTAGTCATGACACAGAGGAAGTATGTCACAGATCTACTGAGTGAGACAGGTATGCTAGGGTGTCGACCTGCTACGACACCAATGGACCCTAGCATGAAGCTGTATGATGATGATACAGAAGAGGTGGATCAGAGAAGGTACAGAGAACTGGTAGGCAAATTACTGTATGTCACTATCACTAGACCTGATATACAGTTTGCAGTGAGTCGTGTGAGCCAGTTCATGGAGCAACCATGCCAGGTCCATATGGATGCCATACACATGATTCTGAGATATCTAAAACCATCTCCAGGTGCAGGCTTGATATTTAAGAAAGGAAAGGAGATTTCTGTTACAGGATGTGCGGATGCAGACTATGCAGGATGCCCCAAGGACAGGAAGTCAACATCAGGGTTTGCAGTCTATGTTGGAGATGCTCTAGTTTCGTGGAAGAGCAAGAAGCAGACAGTAGTAGTTAGATCCAGTGCTGAATCAGAATATAGGGCTATGGCCCAGGCGAGCACAGAAATGATGTGGGTAAAATCCTTACTTGCAGACCTATGTATTGATATACCTCTTCCTATGATGTTGGAATGTGACAATCAGGCCGCCTTGTTCATTGCAAATAACCCAGCTTTTCATGAGAGGACCAAGCATATTGAGGTCGACTGTCACTACATACGTGACATGATTCAGAAGGGGTTCATTGCTACATCTCACGTCACATCAGAGAATCAGACTGCTGATATTTTCACCAAGGCATTATTTAAAGGCCCATTCCAGAAGTGTGCGTCCAAGCTGAGCATGATCGATATCTATGCTCCATCTTGAGGGGGAGTGTTGACGCATAGGCTATTTTGTATCTCTTTGTTATTTTATTTTCTTGTTATTCTCTTTATGTAATTTACCCATAGGCTACTCTCCTATATAAGAGAGCCTAGGGCTATGGAATAGAAAAACTCATTCACGTTTTCAACAGTATGTTGTTCCTAAACCTGAGTATCCAGAAGCTAATAAGATAGGGCAGAGTAGATATATAGGAAGGCCTTCATCGGATGCGACGGACTATGTAGAATGTTTTATCTGTAATTGATTGGACTGTCAACCGAGCTTTTAGGGGCAAGGTACTATCCCCTTGCGGACAGAGACGCTGGGAGGACTGCGCGACTTCAAGACGAATAAAGGATAAGACAACCTCAGTCTTGATCTCACTTTAATCACTAGCTTCAGAATGTGGCAGAAAAGAGAAGGCCAATTATTTGAGATGAGAGAGAAAGGGCGTTGAACTAGTAATTCTGGGATTCTCAGGGGAGTCTCAACAGTTCTCAATATCAATCCCAACCAGCCACCATCTTGTCGTCAGCATAGGAAGCTCAGTATCGAGCGTAAATAACATCAAGACCCCCGCGGAAATGTCACCAGAAAAAGCAAGCCCGGATTCTTAGCTAAGAGAGGGAGTAGATGTCAGGAATCACGTCAGCGGAACAACTATCTCATCAAAGGCTTGAGCTGAACCGTGATGACCTTCAACTTCACATCACTGTCCTAGCTTTCGTGCTAGGCCTCTACGAACCTTGCTATCTCTCCTCACTATGACTGCAATCCTACCTGACTACTTCAGCTATCCGAAAATCCGACTTTAGTGAAAGCCTCTCACCTCCCTCCGGAGACCTGCAGCATGATGGACATCGTTAATCAGTATAGTCTCGATATCGGCCGAGCTATGAGAAATGAGATAGGGCCCTGAGCTTTCATTACTAGTTGCTCAACCACCGTCTCGTACCCTCGTCACTATAAGCTCCTGAACCTAGCGACGAGCACTTTCTCCACTTCCCTACGGCTCGCTCCTACCTCCCCCAGAGCGAGGGGCCACCTATTATATATTCGGCTCGCATCATCATCGCGGACTTCTCCGCACGTCTCATCTACGCTCTATCCTTGAAGTCAGACTGACGAATTTGCTTTCCGCCGCTCTCGAGATTGTAGATTGGCCTTCCTTACCTCACGCTTTCCTAGGGGATAAGCCAAGGGCATCGATCCGCCCACCAGATACTGACTCTCGTAGCATTCGACTGACCTTCCTATGCAGTCGGGGAAGCGAGGCCCTTCCTCAGTCAATCTGCAGCTGCCTCACAACCTTCTTCTTCTTCGCGTATATCAGTCCTATCCTTGGTCGAAATTCATCCATAAACCGGGCCCAATAGTCTACTCTCTATTCTGATCATCCGTCGAGTCCCACCTTGCTTGACCGCTTGAACATACTAATTGCCATTAAGAATCTCGCTTTTTTTCTTGAGGCTGCGAATCCTCCTCGCATCGTCTATCGTACTATATACCGGGGCTCGCACCTATTCTCCGCTACTATATATGACGGAAGGTCAGCTGCTATTAATAAGAAAATCGTAGTTGCCCAAAGACTCGTAGAGTATATTACCTCGTAGATATTCTCAGGGGGGCCTCTGCCGTCTGTTGCTTAGCTTATTTACCGCTGCAGTCTTCTTCCATCCTATTTGACTATCCACATACCCCGTATACTCAGATCTCTTGACCAGCGTGGATGATAGCGATATTTGACTATCCCACTATCTATTCTCCTTTTCTTGCAGTCCTACCTTCCCAAAACGATCTCAAAGCCAAACTATTAACATCTACCTACTCTCTAACTCATTCTTCTTATCTTTTCTGTTTTTTGAGACTTGCTTTCTTTCGAATCATCGTTGACGAGGTCTCTTCCAGCGGAGAATAGGAAGAAGAAGGGACGTCACGTCAAGAGAAAGCGAGGAAGTGGAGCCGCAAGGTGAAGTGAAGGTGAGGAAGGTACGAGCCGTCAGGGGAGGTTCGATGAGTTGTTTAGGAGTGAAGACGAGCCTGGGTATATAGTAGGAGTCAGAAGCCGGATTCAGCGAGTACCCCAAGAATCTGATATATATTAGTCGGCAGCACCCTCAGCGAACCTAGACTCTGTCGTCTGTGAAAAAAGAGTGAAGGGAAAGTCAGGATGAGTACCAGAGGGCCCTATAGTGACCTTGGTCTCAAGGTAGTATAAAGGGGAAGGTAGAGGTAGTCCCGCTCAGCAATGGAAGGGTGCGAGGAAATGCTCTGTTCTGCAAGTGCGAGAAGAGTAATAGAACGACAACAATGTTCGGTTTTTCAATTCAATCACATATACGACCCCATCAACGAATTTCCCATGCTTTGCCTTACCATGACCCCAGATGTCTAAAGTCATGACCTACTAGTTATAGAGGGGATGAAGAAAGAAAGATTGACCCCCTTTTCCAAGGCCATTTCCGCGTCATTGAGAACGGAGCCAGAATATACATTCAATCATCCTAGTCGCCCTGCGAATTCCTGTCCTTTTTCTACTTTTCCCATTTTCCCTACGGTTTGATGACCACCTACGCGATATCGGGAAGTTGGGAAAACCCAAGTTTCCACTCCATTTTCAACGCTACCATCCTCACCTCCCCCATACGGTTTTAGAGGATGAAGAGGCCTGGGGCTCTTCGTGGAAGGCTCGGCCGACAGGGGAGGACCTTCCTCAGGTGAAAGACCGGGGAAAACGGGAGGAAGTCAGGACGCCGTAGCAAGGCATAACTGAGCACAACGAGTCCAATGCTCACAAGAGGCGGCTGGAAAAGGTGGTGTCACCTCCTAGCTATAGTAGTAAGGGGAAGTCACTTTACATCGTTGAGATCCTAGGAGTCCCGCAGCCCAAACCAACACAACGGCAATTCCAGCAGTACAGATGATGTGAGAAGAGCAGAGGGTGAGAACAGAATGGGGAGAGGAGGAAGCGCATGCTGGAAAAAAAAGCCGGCATGTGACCCCTAATTAATTAATCCACACTGCCTGCGCCCGCTACTTCGATCTTTCTACTAGATTAAGCGCCCTCTGAGTAGCCTAAACTCTCGTACCGGAAAGGAGCTTTTGCTTGTCCATTACCTAAATCGAGAGGTCTATCTTGCTAGCTTATATATAGTGGGGAAGAAGAAGATCGCATTAGAAAGTGAGGAGTGGAAATGAAAGGGTGCGAGTTCGAGGCCCAAAGTCGACTACAACTATATATTAGCCTGGTTGGCGGCTCTGGTCGATAGTTTTGTCTAGCTGGGGTGGCGGCCACGTTCTGAGCAGCAAGCTGACCACGGGTTCTTTGTCTAGGTCCGGCCCGCAAGAAGTCAGGTAGGGAAATGATCGGCGGCCACTTCCGAAACCAAAGAAAGAACTCAAAAAGAAGGTCAACCGCCCAAGACCACTTTCTTTCTCATTCGATGACGGACTTTCATCACTTGTCCAATGGCCTTCTTTTCCTTTCCCTGTCGACCGAGTCTTCACTCATGGATGACCCGAGGGGATGTCAAGAGGTCAAGTCATGAGGTAGTTGAGGTCTGTCTTTCCCTCCTATCCCCCACTCACAGGTCAATCTTCAACTCACTTTAACTCGAATATGCTCTTCGGGACGGAAGGATGGAGTGAGTGTCTGTTGAAAGGTCTAAACTCGTCGTCGCCCACCATCTGGCCAAATATCTATATCCCTGGACCTGAGTTGGAAAGGCTCGACTGCTAATAAACAAGGAGGTCTTGTGAGCGCATGAAAAGCTTGATTGATCTCGGCCGCAAGGGGGAGGACTTGTTTGGACGCTGACTTTCTTTACTGGCACTATGAGGGAGGTGCTATGTTTAGTTTCTTACGGGAGGCTCTTTCCGCTCGACCCGGAAAGCAGTAAAGTCAGCTGCAGCCCTCGCTAGGCTTAGAGTAGTAGTCAGAATAATATCTTCCCAAAAAAGTGTCAAGTAGCACAGGGAAAGGAAAGTCTGAGGAGTTATATGGGCTTTCTCTTCCTATCAACGCTCTTCGATTGATGCGAGTGAAGGGAGCGCGTAAAGCAGTCTGTTCCCGCTCAGTCTGTGAGGCAGGTGAAGGTTCCAGGAGAGGCCCCACCACCACTAGTTGTTCGGACATGAGAGCCGGCGAGCAAGACAAGAAGCAACTTGCTTTAACGGACAGACCGTCCTTTCCTTTGCTTTATATCTAGTTGGTTTGACCGAGTTCTATATATTCGGCAGACATTCAACGGGACCGTGAACTATTGGGGCTCGAGGCGAGAGATAAATGCTCAAATTCAGAGTTTAGAACTGGCGGGGACAAGAGCTAAGATGATCTGAAATGCTTCCATCCACCACCGCAAACAAAGCCCTGGCTTCCCAACTCCCGAAAACAACCAAGCCCGGATATTCGTTTTCAAATAGTGAAAACAAAAGGTGCTATTCTAGTTCAAAATGTCTGATATAATTAATATATATAATGTTTATCCCTACTCTTTAGCCTCCCTTGCGTATGGCTCTGAAACCTCTACCCCTTGTCGCTGGAACCCGTAGTTAGCTTTCGATCGGGCATGGCCGCCTCCACTCTGATATGTCCTGGCGGTGCTGGCTGCTGTTAGAGAAGGTCGCTGACATGAAAAGCAAAAGGCAAAAGCAAAGAAAAGATGTTCACTATATAAATATGTTCTCAAAATGTGGCAAAAGGCCCCTTCGACTAGAAAGAAATTGGCCCTCGCAAACTTTCAAAGGTAAGCCGTAGTTTCTCACCTGCGGAAGAAAGAGTTGATAGAAGAGAGAAAAAAAGGAAAAGAAAAGAAAAGAAGGAAGAGAGAGAATTACCGCAAGAAATCCTCACTGCGAAAGCCTTCTTCTCGCTATCTTGACTTAAGATAAGAGTCAGGAGGGACTTTCGCTCCTCTTGCACTTTCCTATTGATGACCGGGGATTGAGGGTGCGTAGCTGAAACAGGAGACTACCCCCTTATAAGTAGCAAGAGGTGTTCTCCTTCAGTATCCTACCTTTCTTCCCGGTCTCCTCTCCGCTTACGCCCGCTACGCAGGCTCGTGAGTTTTTGTTCTTGTCAGTAAACCGCTTGTTCTGCTGTTAGTAACCTGCTTGTTCTGTTAGTAAGCCGCTTGGTTTTTCGTTCACCTTTCTTTTTTCTGGTTCAAGTCGAATACCTGCCTCCATTCCTGTGATGTGAAAACTTGATTCTTCCTTAGCTAGTGAAGCGGGAAAAAAAGGAGAGGCGGACCGAAGCCCTCTCTCTGATAGAAGACTGAAAAGGAGAAGGTTTTGACCAAGATGTGCCCTTTTGCATTGGAAGCCATTGCCATCTTCGTTTTGTCTTCGGTTTTCCACCCTATAGAGAACCGAACCAGGGTCCAAGCTTCTTTCTTCATAGAAAAGCTGAGTTCTGGGATCCATTTTCATGTCGACTAAATTCCAGAATCCAGGGGTAGAATGAAGAAATCGAGAACTACCTATATTACACTCACTTCCTACGTACTTGAATTCCTGTTGAATGAAGGAAAATGAAGGCATTTCAGTCCATTTTGACGTGGGCCTTTTGCCTCTGAAGAGGGATCTTCCTATGATTTGTCCCCCTAAGCCTTGGTCAATCAAGGAGTCTACTTTGAAAAAAGTCCTACATCAAATTCCACTGAGCCTGCACGATTTGAATGGAGGTTACTTAAGCCAACCTTGGGAAACAATGATTCATTGCAAGGGGAAGGAGGATGACTTTTCAGCTTTTTTTGAAAAAAAAGAAAAATGCTTTTATATATGTGAGGTTCTGACCTGCATTCAGAATCAGCCTCTTCAAATTAACAACGAGATGCTGAATTAGCTTCAGACAAAGCAAGAGAAATTGACGTCATTGGGTCTTCTCATGCCTTCTTTCCTTGCTAATGTCAAGGACTCGTGAAAAAGTCAGGGAGGAGTTGGCCAGAGTTTGAAATATATACGAATTCAATCGGCTCGTTAATATCCTCGATAATCGAATTAGAAGAGCCCGCTACGAGCAGTTTCTCATTGATAACGCTTCCGCCTACGAGGGCTATGAATTCTTTTTGCCTGGGGGAAAATACATCGATCCGGTCTTTTGACTTTTGAGGAGGGAGATCTGGTACGAAGTCTAATTCTGTTTGTCCCCCACGGGACCCATAGATTAACCGACCATGATGAGCTTTTTGATATGCGCGAGAATGTCGTTTTTTATTCCACAGCCCTGCATTACCAAAAATTTCCAAGCCGCAAAAAGATGGTTTCATGAGGGGGAAGAAGAAAGTATGGACAACATATTGGAGCTTTCTGGGGGGCTAGGAACCCATACCAATTTCTTGGTCATTTATTGACGATCGATGGTTATAATACAGAGGAACGCGATAGAAAGACTTCCCGTCACCTTGGATGTTTCTTATTCTTTTTACCAAATATTGAGCTATTTTCTTTTAAAGAAGGACTTGGCCCGAGAAACTAATCTCATTCAAACTGAAAAAGGGGAAAACAGGACTTTGATGGGGCACTTACCGAAGATATCAAAATGAGCATGGAAAAGCTATTTCCAGAGGAACATGGTCTGCAAAAGCTACGAAGCTTGCGCGGGAACTTTCCACGCGGAAAGAGACCAGAGAGGGAGCCTTCTGAGACTTTTGAGAAAGAAAAAGAGAACCTTCCTCTTGTTCATTTTTTGACTCATTTTTGGAGAGAGAAATTCTCTTCTATTATGTCTTTGGTTTTCTGTATTTTTTTGCAAAGCCATTAAGCACAAAAATTGATTGTTTACCACTTCTCATTATAAGAGAGTGATCGATCAGAAGCAAATATGGATCCCGGAACAGAAGAAAGGGAAAAGGCACCAAATCCGTATTCAAATCCCCACTGCCGCATGGGATAAAGGTCAGAGTATAGGGGCGACCTTTTCAATCTTTTGAAGTCAAAAAGAGAGATTTCTGAGAGTCTATATCGTCGTTGCGCCAATCGAAACCATATATTCATATAACGATCATTTTGTCACCAACTGCCTTCATTCTCATCTTCATTCTTGATTCTATTCTCTGGATTTTATTGAAGGCGATGCCCCATATATGTATATAACTAATCGCGATTTACGAGACCCGCCACGAAAATGTAATTGGAACTACTAAGTTGACTGTCCCCCTGCAATACCAAGATTTTGACTTTCAGATGGGCAGGAAGAGAATCCCCTGGGAAGAAGCTGCTAGGGAACCCGGTTGATGAGAGCCAGAATCCCAGGTTGCTTGATTTCGCTTGATCTAAGGTTCAAACTCGCTCGACAACGCGAGAGATATATACAGGAAGAAGCGGGTTTCCAGAGCCCTCTGAAAGAGGGAGGTAGTGTAGTAGTCAGACCTGGGAAAGATTGCATCCTAGGAGCAAGCTCACCTTTCTGACTGCCCCAAATATCTAGTCCTCTTCCCTCTTTTCCCGAACCTTTCCCCCCTTTCCAGTCCAGCCAGTCGAGTTCAGGGTCAAGCCACCCACCAGGCAAATCCTCGCTCGATGAATGGGGAGGGAAATCCCCATCTAAGATAGATAAGAATCATACCAGTCCTTTTTTCCATTACTAGACTTTCGAATATAATGCAAAACACCCTTTTCTTTTTGTTTTCTAATAGCTTCGAAGTTTCCCTCGCTCCACTTTGCCCTCTGAGGCGCGATCACTTTAGGGGCTTTTCTCGCTCGCATTTCAAGTCTCTAAGGCCTACGCTCGCACCTCTCCGAGCTTTAAAGACCTGATATATATTAACATGAGGAAAAAGGCTATTGAGATAGTAGATTTCTGAGATTTCCAGGCCTAGTAAAGAGCAAGGCCCTTGTCCCTGGGGAAGGAGTGATACAAAACAACGTATACTGTGAGGCCTACACCTCTTTCCTCTTCGAAGGAAGGAAGATAGCCCTCTACTCTAGGAGAGATAAGGGTATGGGATTTCGGTGCAATTAATCAAATAAACCCACTTAGCCATTTTATATATATAGTTTCGGGGACAACTCTTGGAGGACTGACGACTGGAAGTGGGAAAGCAGGAAAGAGCGACCTTACGTGACGCATCTCTACGTGCGCCGAGGCACCCTCGTTTACCCTGAAAAAGAGGCTAATATATGCATTCCATTTTTCGAGTCGTCAGGGAAATCCTAGACCCAGATCAGAATAGAAAGATGTTCTCTTCCGACTAGTATATAGCTTGGGAAAGGACTTCGAGTTCCTCGAGTTGAGGACTTCCAACTAGTATATAAAAGCTTGTTCCACCAGCTAAATCAGTTCATCAATCATCCCTCCTCTTTCTGACTGACCTCATGCCTGCCTGGAAGGAGAGTCCGAGATATCTAGTTGGAGCTAGGGGGAAGGATGCTTCCTAGGATAGTGCGGATTCCAGTCGCGTTTCGGACTTGACTTAAATCATCCAACTAGAAACTATATCAAAAAAGGGTTGGTGTGGCAACCAGTTGAGGAAAGTCAAGTCAGAAATGCACTCTTTCAGTGAGAATCAAAAGAAGGAGCTAGTCCGGGGAGACGACCTGGCTTCAACTTCCTAGCCTGGCCGTAGCCAGAGGGGCGGGCTACTGTGCTAGGCTTCTTCGGGACGGTGCGAAGCGGTCAGAAATGCTCGTCCTAGCAGCATAGTTAACGATGCAGTCGAGTCTCTAACCTCGTCAAGGACCGGGACTATGAGCTCCAGAATCCGTCCACCTGAGCCTTCGAGATGTCGACTGATTGCGTCGGAAGAGAATAAGTGCACACACCCCTGCCTCTCCGGTCGAGCTACTGCCGTACGTCACTCTTAGCCTGTCGAACTACGAGGTAAGCGCTTGGAAGATATGCATTGTTTTGACCAGGAAAATGAGGTGGTGGTATCAGAGAGGTCAGTCGAAGGTGTGGAAAAGAGAAGTCCGGACGCTACTTATCAAGGAAAGTGACTGGGATCGGAAAAGAATGGATAGTCCACGTGAGGATGACTCCCATACCTTGCTCAGTGGTCAGGATCGTACCTAGAATTGAGAATATAAAGCTGATTGCCAGTATTTATGCCTCGGCCCAGACACTGAGATAGGCTATTGGCTTCAATTATCAATAGGCGTAGGCACCCCTTTTATATAGAATAAATAATTCAAGCTGCTTGGAACCCAACGTCACTATAAGCTCGCAGTGTTCGTCAGTCAGGGGACGGCAAAGATAGAGACGAAGCTCATCCGTCTAACCCTTGCTTTTCAAAACTATCGAGATATATAAGGCATCTACTATTAACAATTATTAGAATATTAACGGACCTTCACTATTACCTGAGTTCAGATCGAACTTATGAAACTCCCTCATCTACCCCGCTAGCCAAAAGCCCGCACCCTAGCCTGACCTCGGATATGCTAGCCTCTACCGCCATACGGGGCCTTACATGACAGTTGGAGGGCGTAATAGAGCTATAGGATTTTCTATCCTCATTCCCTACCCAAAGACATAGTTTCATCTTCCACAGAGTGAGGGGCAGTATCCGTCCAACTGAAGAGGGAAGTGTTGGATGGTTTTGCTTGTATTTCATTATAGAGATTCAGGTAACTAGAATATCCAGATTTACATAACATTTACAATTAGCCCTACCCTGCCTTAAAGAGATTAGACGATGACCCCTTACACACATTGATAGACGCACTACTTTCGGAAAGAGTTCTCACAGAGAAAAAAGACGAGAAATATAGGAAGTAAGCAAAAGACATGATCTTCCCCCTAGGCGAGAGAGAAAGTCATACTTCAGCTATGAAAGAAAAGTAAGCTGGATCAAATGAAGAACCTAGAGAAAATAATGGAATGAATAAATCAAAGATTGGACTATTGATAAGGGGGTCAAACTACTACTATAAGATTCCGGAGGAGTGAGAACATAACCTTACGAAGTTTAAAACAAGGATTTACCGGTCAGAAAGAAATAGATTATCATGGATAAACTCCAAAAAACACGCAATTAGGGACACCTCTCGTAAAGAAGTAGAGAAAGGATCGGAAAAGGATCTATCCAACCTACACAACTACTAACTATATTATTCAAGCTAATCAAATATAGGACTTTGAAAGGCATACTCTCTGTCTTTCTTTATACTTAGTGAGCCTCTGAGTTAGACTAGACTATCCGATCCCATGGCCGCAGACAAGCGAGAGAAGCATAGCTGAGGAACTATACATTATGCTGTCCTCGGATGGTTCTTCCAATATCTCTGACGCATTTCAGGCTATTAGTCAAGCAAACCGACGCATTCTCACTGCATCTGAGGGTTGATATCGTGCGCCTAGTCATCAGTGGCTTTCAGGTTTACGCAGTAAGTGAGACCTTAGTCTCTGAGAGGTCAGGAGTAGTCGCCCGTGCTGCGGGCTCGAGGAAAATCAAAAGAATAACAGAAAGAACTAGATTTTCGAATATGCTCGAGTCCGCTTGAGACTCGCTGCCTCCGAGGACGAACTATCAGGAAGGAGAGTCTTCTCCGTTAACTGGATCCTCCGACCACGAAGTCTAATCTCAGGCCTCACTACGATTCATCCCACCCACGAACTAGACTCAAAGGATAAGAAAATAACTAGCTATCTGATCTGAAAATCTGAAGGGTGATCCCCAGGACGGACGCACTCTCACTCTAAGGACAGTCTGCCTTATCGGCTAATCCCTCATCATGGGAAGAACTTCCGGAGCGCCTTCTACTTCTAATAGGCCGTGAAATAGATATCAAGCCTTCTCCACCAAGCACGAAGCCAAAGGACAGGTACTCGCTTCCTAATGAGGTCAGTCACTCCAGGCCTGGGGACCGCGGCGCTTTCCTTCGGCTGTAAGCATCAAGCAGCGAGAGTGGTGTCAAAGAATCAGAATTGAGAACCAGTGTTTTACGCTCGCGAAAGGCTAAGCTATGTATACGAGTCGAGTTATACTGTACTAAGGTAACGAACTCGGGTGGGCAATTAGTCCACAAGCGCAGTTTCAGTGAGAAGAAAGACTGTGTACGCACGAACCATAAGGCCATAGCCACATCTGGTCAACTGTCCTGAACCTGCGGCTAAGCGCAGGTATGATTCGCGTAGGGGTGCAAAAGCGAGGTCAAAGGTCAAAAGTGAGCAAGCCGACTTAGGTAGTAGATGGCGTGCTCGATGATGAGAAATTCCTAAACGGTTTTTGATGATCCTAAACCAATAAGACTATATAGGTTTTGAGAATGAAGAATTCTGGTGTCTGAAGCCAAGGAGGACTAGTTAAGCATTTGCGGAAAGCATTTGATATCTGTACTCCCCGACTTCCGGGAAATCCTCTACTTCCACTCAGAAAGAAGCGGAGGGGAATGAGTCTATGCAGAAGCGGATCTGAGAGCAAAAGATAGTGGCCAAGGATCAACGGATTCGAACGTCAATCTCAAAAAAGATGTGAGCGAAAAGTATGAGTATTGAACCTGGCTTGGAGCTCAAGCATAGAGGAGGGCTCATCCGATCGTCGAAGAAGGGGGGAGATGCCAGATGAGAAGAGGTCAGATGTGAATCAAAGGTAGTTCCCCAGTGGAGGCGAAGGAGAGGAGGTCAGATGCATACTATATAATCGGCGGTTATATCAGACGGAGGGCTATGCCTTCGAGAAAGAGAGCTAGGAATCGCGGAAAGACAGCAGAGACGATAGATGGTGCCTCAGCTTCCGACAGCCTCGGAGCCTCAGCAAGGAGGAGGTATGTAGAACTGGAAAAAGGAAAAGGTAGTCAAGCAGTGTCATACTCGCCATTCATTTCTCCTAGGTCTCTTGATAGTGGCAGCGGATCCGCAGTGATATACTCTTCTTCATCGACGCTCTCCAGAGTTCTAGCCTTCAGAGGTAGTGTAGAGCGCGAGGATACTTAGAGGGATCATAATCTGTCGGTCACTACTACAAGGCTGGAAGAGGCAGGTCAAGAGCAGCTCAGCTAGAAAGAGGCGGAGTGGATTCAATAAGCAAAGCAGGACGGAGGCACCTAAGAAGTGGATACGGAGATCAAGTGGATAAGCAGTCTTCGAGGCCCCTGAAAAGAAAGTAGTGACGTTCTCAGCGGTCTCAAAGAGCTGAGGTCTGTCTCCAGTCGATCAAAGAGGGAGCGAGTTGAGGCAGAGAGGTGCCGAGGCGGAAAGCGGAAACGGAAGGCTTTTTTGAGAATATAATAGTTGTCAGTCCACCACACATATCTCTGTCGTCTTTCCAGAGGCTAGCCTTAGCCCTCGCTCGACTGAATTCATCTACCGACACACACAGGGCCCACAACAGGGCGGCGCTTTATAGCGACTGAACGACCTGACTACTAACTAAAGGAAGGCAGTGGAGTGATGGAACGAAACGAGCCTCACTTAAGGCGATACGAATCCTTGCGAGCGAGTTCCAGGGTCCATAGGGGGGGACCGTTGTCGCGATATAAGAAGAGGCTTAGTTAGCCTGATCTCACTCTCAGGCTAGGGAGAAGAGGAGCCTACTTATTTCATTTGGATTTGAGCTCGAGAAATTCTCTAAAAAGATATAATAGGCAATTGGGATAGTTGGCTTGCAATGCACTTCTTTCTTTGCTTGCTCTTTTCCCCGGTTGGTCTTCAACCTCACTTCTGCTCGTACCTAGGTGCTCACAGACATCCGTCGGTAGTTGACATAGGCTTAGGGCTCAATTGAGATATATGGTTGATGGGCTTCCTTTGACAGAGGTCAAAAGCCAGTAAAAGCGGGCCGCCTATAGCCTGCCAATCAAGAGCCGCCAATTTCCAAGTGTGCTTTTCTGATATTAGCCTGAGAATCTGAACCCTTCGACACTTTCTTGCTACGAGTTTACCGGGATATGAAAAGCTTGTATATATTCCAAAAAAAGCCGCTAGTGCGGATGGGAATGAGGAGATATAGGTTAGGGCAGTCTTTCCGCGTTTTCTGTCCCGTAATAAATAACACGAAGCGAGTGATCCCCGGGCCTATAATCTTCTTGTCCTCCGTCATATATAGTAGGAAGTCGATCGAATAGATGTTCGATGGCAGTTGAGGGAACCGTGCGTCTAGCTGGAAAGCAGGAACTAGATAGAAAGGCTTTCTTTGTCTTCCAGGCGTCGAGGAGCATCTCTCAGTCTAAGCTACCCGCTCGACTTCTTTGCTGTCATTGATCAGGACTTTCAGCTATCTATCCAGCCCCCCTATGGGAAGTAATAGGGAAAGAAAGGCTATTTCAATGGGGCTCGTCTCATAACCCTAAGAGAACCCTCTATAGTTTCGTAAACTACACAATTTCTTTGAGCTGACTCGCTCCTTTCGCAAAGTTAGCGGGAAGGTCACTCACTATACTATAGTTTGGTTGGTGGCTGACGCAAGGAAGGAGAGTTGGCGACTTGGCTACGAAGTGAGCGGGAAAGCAGTAATATCAAGCCTAGTTGATCGGAGGCTCAAGAGGGAAGTGGAAAGTGGCATCAAACCCGGGAGTCCCATGGGAAGTAGAATAGCTTCTTCTCAGTCTGGGCTGATTCTAACTGAATAATTGGGATAGCCTCCCACCTATAGCCCTCCGGGGGTAGGGTAGAGAGGGGAGCCCCCCGGGGGTCAGGGGGAGAGGGGGATACCCATACACCTACTCTATAGATGGTGAGAGGGAGAACTAGATATCAAGAGAAATGAAAGTAGGTCAGCCTCACTCCCCGCTCGGGTCGTCCTTCGTTATTGCTTCCGTTGCGGTTCACCTCCCCTTATCAATAGTCTCATTGTCTTTACACTAAGTGTGTGAAAACAATGTCTTAACACATTGGGGGTCGCAAGTCGCAACTCTCCATGGTTATCGGTCGGGACTGTGTCCGCCGAACCACAAAAAGCCATAAGTCGAAGACCTGTTCATCCTTTCCCGTGGCACCCCCGCAACTACCTTTGACGGTCGGAGACCACCTCACCTGACAGCGGCCCCCATCGCCCGGGAGAGGAAGAAGGGTACGCTCAATCGGTAGTTTGGGGCGAAGAAGCTCTCTTGTCCTTTGACGGGAGAGGGGCGAAGAAGCTCTCTTGTCCTTTGACGGGAGAGGGGCGAAGAAGCTCTCTTGTCCTTTGACGGGAGAGGGGCCTCACTCACAGACTTTGAGGCTACAAGCAAACCACTCCTGAGGGGGTCTTCTCCACGTCCATCATCCCAAGAGTGGATCGGCTCTCCGATGTCAGAGTGAATTGGATAGCCCCACTGGGTTCTCCGGTTGAATCAATTCCCCTCGTCGCAAGAAGCCGTCCTTATCCCCCTGCCTCAATCTTGATGAAACCCAGTCCCCGGTAGCCTCTATATGGATGGGGGGGCTGTCCCGGGGGGGGGGGGGTAGATTGGGAACTGGAGAATCCGGCCTTTCTTCAGGGAGCAAGGATCACGAGCCCTATTAGCCATTAGGCGGGTCTTCGTTGAATCAACCCCACCCGAGTGAAAGCAGCGAGCAGGCCCAGAGAAAATACATAATACCTACTAATATCAATGTATTTAATATAATAAAAGCTTTGCGAAGACTTTCTTTATATAGTTTTCTTCGCTTCGCACTTATTTATATAGGGATTGACATTTGCTTTGTGAGTCGTGTAGGTGAGTGGTAAGCGTAGGAGGCGTGCCCGAAGGGCAGCGGCTGCAGTGTGGTTTCAGGTGCTGTCGCTTCATTGAGATCCACAGGGTGGGTGGCGGGGACTTCGACCGACCTTTAAATAAGGGGTGCTAGGCTTAGTAGGGCTCGAACCTACAATATCACCGTTATGAGCGGTACGTTTCAACCAATTAAACTATAAGCCCCTACCGGTATTTACATGCAATTCGCTCACTTCGAGAAGAGCGGACTCCTCTTGAGGAGACCCGGAGTCTGCGGAGGAGTGGAGCCGTTGACTTCATCTTCTAACCCGGGGGGAATGAAAGAGGCGAATTCGCGACGGCGAAAACAATGACGAAACTCGGCTCGCGGGCACTCAAAGTTCAAAGCAAGACCCGAATATATATATATATAGTTGGGGCTCTCTATTTGCTTGCCATTTTTTTGGCCGCTCGAGCCCATCCTGGGGGCGGGAGGGGTGTGTGAGGCCACCGTTTCCGTAGCCCAGAATATATAAGATAATCGCCAGTCCGCCGGGTTACTGATAGACCGGCCCCCGGAGGTGCAAGGCTAACACAAAGAACCACACGCGATGCCGTGACGTTCAGGCCTCTCCCCCAAGAGTCCCTTCACTACACTAACCTTAACGTAGGACTACTAAGGCATACTGATGATAGACTTTCCCAAGCAGCACAAACAGAAAGATCAAAGCTTAAGGGAAGAATGGTTATTAGAAGAGAATACAAAGTAAATCAGGATCCAAGCTTCAGCCTTGTTCTTTTCTTTTAACCCCTTTGTGCACTACGTGAGCTCGGGACCGAGAGTCCAGTCGCTAACTCCGCTGCCGCCGTTTCGCTCGGGCTTATCCAAGAGAGGAAGGCTTTCTCAAATGTGATAGAAATTCGTTTCAAAAAAAAGACAAGACTCTTTCTGAGGTATTTGCAAAATTGGACCTTATCGCGATTAGTCCGAAGGTCAATGTTGGAGAGTGGGTTTTGGGATTTCAGATTTCAATAATAGCGGAGAATGAATCACGGAAGCTGTAATATCGGACTTATCAACATTTTTCTATTACCACCGAGATCAGCATGCGAATAGTAGCCATACGTGCCACGGGTGAAAAGGTGAAGTCACGTATATCTGCGTCTATCCCTTGGCTACGCGATCGTGCCTTATAGCGCTCCACAGAGCCATCAGCACGTTGACAGTGCCATTTACATCCCACAACAAAAGCATCAGCTAGCTCCCAAGTACCCCGTGCCTGTAATGCGGACATCTCATCCTCCATGGCCTGAGGCCATTTCGGATCAAGTAGTGCCAGGGTGGCCTCTAATATAATAGAATCTCTGCGGACAATGCTTTAGCTTATCAAATCCCTAGCTGGAAAGTCGAAAATCCCTATCTTCAAAGTCGAAAATCAAGAAAGAATGCTGGAGCCTATCGCGAAATAAAGAAATGCGAAGGAGACATAGTGAATATATAGTAGAGTCTGGGATGCATGGTAATGTAAATACTCTTGCATGTCCTCTGCCCCTTTCTCTTGGCAATGGAAAAAGCAAATCACTATCAGTATCAACATCTTCCCCACGTCACCAGAATTTTCACCTACATCCTGCAGGTCAGATGTACGCTGCTCAGACCCTAGACCTCGCCACCAGCCTCACCTGCATCCACAGAGTCAGGAACATGCTCCTCAGACCTGACCTCAGACTCAGCAGGCGATTGATGTGATCGTGAGGTAGACTGCCCCAGATATATATACGCGGGGGATCCCGAAACCGACTCGGTGACTCCTGTGTGGCGGGATAGGACTCCAAAGGGACAGGAGGAAGAGGCATAGAAGCAGGAACTAGATAGAAAGGGGGTGCTATGTAAGGTTGAGCGAGTCACTGCAGTAGAAAAGAAGGGAAGAGACGGCCCTATAGTGACGTGGTGACATCAGCACTCACATAGTGAGGTCTCAGAAGAGGATCATAGCACCTATATCCTTTCAGAGTCCGTGAATAATGAAAAGGCATTTGACTGCCCACGGTGAATAGACAGCTGAGGCATTAATTAAAGCGCTCTTATTATATACAAGATTTTCCCAATTAAATTACATATTACTATCATCTACAAAAGCTTGGCCTTATGAGGCTGCTGCAGCAATAGAAATGGACCTTCCTGTTCGCGGTTTGAGTTCTACCCTGGGGTCTTTCCAAGCGACAGAATTCCATCTTCAACCCCCTACGTACTACTTGAATATTTAATAAGAGAGGGGCCTCACTCACAGACGCTGACTGGGAAGTTCGATGCTGTGTGACTGAGTTATATGCTTTGCTTATCGCACCCTCAGTCCGCCAGTTCACGCTCCATTTTGGAACTTGAACTATATATTCGGGAGCTGGAACTTGTCTACGCAAGCGAGGATAGGCCTTGGACCTCGTGGGTGGAGTACGTAGCGTAGTGAGGAGGCATGTTTGTCTACGCTGCGAGATGAATGTCCTGAGAGATTTTCTTCCGATAGAACCACCCAGCTAGGATACGAGGTAGGTGGGTCAGGGTCAGGATGTCGGCATGTCTTTGTCTACGCAACGTCTTGTCTGGATTGATCCTGGTGAGTCGATGACCTAGTCCACTGGGGAAGAATGACTAATCTATTACATCTGCGCTAGGAAGGGAACGAGCAGACTAACTATAGGAGGTGCGAGATAGGAGTGAATGAAGTGGAAGTGAGCAGGGGCCGAGGAAAGAGAATGTTCAATAAATAACCCAGGCCCACCCCCTCTCTTCTATATTAATTACTCGCTCCGGGAAAGGGAGAAGCAATCCGCCAGCCCTTTGAAACCTCGACCGTAGGGTACAGCAAGGACCACCGGGAAAGTGCAAATGGCATGCTTCCTTTTGTTCCAAGCTTCCTCTTTCCTCCCCCTTCGGGAAGGCCAAGCAGCAACGTCAGCAGCTTAACGAGAATAAGGCACCTCTCTTTCCCCTTTTATATAGTTTCTTCCATTTTATATGTATTTTAGATCTCAAAGCTTCAGTTCCCCGGTTAGGCTTCAGAAAGGCAAGGAAAGCAGATGAGAAATAGATAGATAGTGAGTTCCCCTTGCCTCAGGGGATCGGGGAAGTTGACTCATTCCCCGCTACTATCGCGTTGTAGTTGTGGGAAGACTCTTCAAAGAGCTAATTAAACATCAACGGTTAACTAAATCCTAACCCGGAAGAACATGATGAATTCCCGGGAAAGGATGAGATGAGATGTGGACTTTCAGCTGTAGTAGTTGAGCTGGGACTGGAACATGATCTTCATATCCATATCTCCTTGAGTCTGACTTAGCTTCTGGGCTCAGCACTTCATCTAAGACTTTCGAGTCGATCGCATTCTCCTGATAGACTTTCGGGAAGGCCATCAGGTGAGCATCACGAGAAAGGTGTATTAGAATGTTCTGAAAGTCTCTAACACTCACTCTTTCCCGGCCTCCTATAGTACCATCTTCTTTATTGATTTTTCATAAGTAAGGGAATCAGACGCGATTATTAGTTAACATTCTATTCTTCTTCCTCTCAGCTTCGCAATCATAAGTCAGCCTTTCCCGCGGGATCGTCCCACCTTTCTTGAAGCCTTCCCCTTCTGAACTCCTAGCTCCAACCCTTTGACACTACCGCATTCATCTCCTTCCCGAATTCTGAGTTTCTATTAGAGCTTGGAAAGTGTGTTAATTGTTAATAGTTTGCATTTTGAAATCCCGTAATTGCCGGGGATGGTGATATGAGATGGATATAGTTATCAAACCCTGTTTAATCTAGTCGAAAGTAGTTGATGATTCTAACTGAATAATTGGTTTTGGACTGGCAGGCTGGAGAGTCAGTTGATGATCTCTTTCCGCATCATTAAGTTCTTTTACTCATTCTCGGGAGCTGCGTCCTGTCGAAAGAAAGCATGGTAGCCGGCAAGGCCTTTTCTACTAGTTGGTTGCTTTGAGTTCCCGGTGGGTCCAAGCTGGTCTTCTTTTCGCATCGCATCCCCTTGTATTAGTGGACGGGCAAGCCGAAATATATAATAGGAGCTGGGTGCGGAGTGCTTTCTTTCTCCTCTCATGGTCTGGGAAGACTTCGCTCCTCAGCGGCAGAGGTCTGGTCAGCCAATAGTCAGTACGGTTCACTCATCCTAGCCTGCCTGGGGCAAACAGCCAGGGCAAAGAGGCTTTGGTTCCAGGGCAAATCATCCACTGTCGTCCCAGTGAGGGTCGGGGATGGGAAAAGAAATAAACAGCCCCCGTGGGGGTTGCTGGAAGATGAAAGCCCTCCTGTTCCGGGAACTACTCATTTGTTAACGGTAAACGAATCGACGAGTACCAGAGGCTACTTACCTGAAAAACGTTCAATCAACAGAGAAATCCTAGGTCCCTCTATCTATAAAGCTGTCTTGCTGCTTGTAAAAGCCATCCGTAGTCCGTCCCCATGGTGTGTTGGTGATTTTCCAAGAATCCACAGTCGTAGGAGCTGTCTATAAGCAAGCACCAAGGCTAAGTAGACGAGCAAATAGCGACTTCATCCCCGCACCTTTCGAGTCGAGGAACAAATACTAATCAAAAGCTGGTGGGACCTTCGCATTTCAAGTGAAAGATCCGCCTCCGCGCGGTTGAAGAACTACGTACGGGACGAAAAGTGACATGCTTTTTCAAGTATGTCGTTGTTAAGGTGACCTCTAATCTGATATCTAATACTATAAGAGGGAGATTGGGTGCGGTTGGACCGCAGCGCTGGGAGAGAGAAAAGACTGGATGGAGCCACCAAGCAAGCCTGACGGTTCGACCAGGGTGACGAAACTACAACTACGGATGAGACGCAGGGGCAATTCGACCCTGATGACTAAACTCAAAGGCGAAGAGAACGAAGCAATTAGAGCTAGGGGCATAGGCTTAGGGCGGCCCAGCGCATGCATTATTTCCCCTCCCGACTGAGGGAAAGCAGGACGTACTGCGGATTCTCGGACTATCTATAATACAAATCAGAGTATGTATAGGACATACAGATATCCAATGCTCTCCCATTTCCTTTGGCCGACCTGTGTGCTTGTGCTCTCGAGTATGAGTGAGACCCGGGCTGAAGTGGTCATCAAAGAGGATCTCGAAAGCAATATATATATCTACTCTGACTCTCAACCCGCGAATAGGAGTAAGCAAGAAGAGTAGCAGCCTCAGGAAAGGGCCTCTTCTCTGGGCTTGGAAGAGACAAGCTCAGTGAGTGCTAGGCTAGGGCTAGTCCTCAGGTTGCCGGATGAGGAAAGGTTCAGGTAGCCACTTGAAGACTCAGCAGCGAGATTGCCCGCCTCATGCAGCTCTTCCCCAATCACCTCCCGGGAACCGTACCAACCAAAGGTCAGTTATTAATGGGCGAGGGAGCTAGGCATAAGAGTTTGCGGATAAGGAGAAAGGACGGAAATGACAACTCACTCACACTACCTACTGGACTCTCACTGGGAGGGGAGCAACATATAACTACGTGGGAAAAACATCTCTCTCGCTTCGGCATTGGCCTACTAAAGCACCTACACTCAATCGCTTCGAGACTAGGTAAGGCGATGGTGCTTGGCTTGCTCTTGGACTATTCTCGAGAAAAGCAGCCTTCCCGGTTATATATTAGACCCTCAGGAAAGTCGATAAGATAACTAACTCCATCATCATCAAGGGATGAAGGCAGTGGTCGACGTGCCCACTAAGACCCTCTTCCCTCCTTCGCAGCAGTTTCCCAGGTTTGAACTAATAACATCGAAGCCCCGTCATCAACAACGGCTTTCCAGGGAAGGACTCGAGGGAGGTGCTACAAGATAAGGGAAGTCTGTCTGGGCCCTTGCTTTCCGCCTTCAAGTATAGGATATATATGTACATTGGGAAGTAGTTAGTCTGTAATGGCCTGAGAATTGATAGTCCGGAATTGGAGTCTAGGATTTCCCTCTTGCCAGAGCGAGCAGTCTCGCAGGGCTGAGGGGCAGTCTGTTTGGGTATCTGGTTCAGAGTCTACTACCGAGATCGTTCTGCAAGCACTGGGAATGGCTGTCGAGCACTAGCATCATCCAATGCCATCTCCTCATTCCTACCCCCAAAAATGAAAGACCCTGGGGCGCCTTTGGTGCGATGCACCATTGACAACATGACCTTTGAGCGCACCCTCCTTGATAAGGGTGCCTCAATCAACCTCCTCCCAGCTGCCATTCAGCGGCTGTTTGATTTTGGGAAGCTGAAGCCGGTCTCGATGATCCAGCGGATCGATCTGTTAGGTCAAGGATTCATGGAGGATGTGATAGTGAGGGATGAACATACCTGTTGATTTTCTTGTTATGGAGATGAACCCCACTAAGACTTTGGCCCAGACACCCATCATCTTGGGTCATCCCTTTCTCTCCACGGCCAAGGCCCACTTCGACCTTGAAGCGGGAAAAGTGGAATGAAAGGTCAAGGGCTCGATTGTTCCTGACGATCTCCTAGTCCCCGGAGACCGAATGTGGGTGGATAGAGGAGTGTTCTTATTTGGACACTGAGAATGTTCTTGCTCAGGTAGCATCTGACCCACTCGATGCCACCATCTCTCTGGCTGACACATACGGGCACGAAGAAGACCAACAGTACTGGTCTGAGTGTTTGGACTCGACTCCCGTCTCTCAGGACGAGATCTTCTGCGAATTAGATAGGGCTTGGGATGAATTAGACGCAGAGCAGTGTGCTCTATCGTCTATGGTCATGCCTATGATGAGCCCGCCCTTCGAGATGACTAGCCCCACTGGGGGGCTACCATGATCTCAATGCCTCTCGGATAGCGACCTTGTTCACATTGCAGGGAAGGTGGCTGAGATGTTGACTTTGATGGACAGACAGAATCAGCTCCCTTCACAATCTACTTGCTATGAGCCTCCACCACCGGCTCCGTCAGTCCAGGTCGACCCTTCACTGGCCCCATTTCAGATATATCAGAAACTTGACATGGATAACGTGAAGCATTGCATAGAGGTCATGGCTGAGCAGATCCGAGAACTCCAGCGCCTGACCCCCACTGCCACTGGTTCAAAGGCTTTCTCTGATACAGGCTGTATATTCCCATTTCTGAGACTTGAGACTTCTCGGACGAGTAACTCCCTCTCAAGCAAGCCCCTATCTATACCACGTATCACTAGACATGGAACGAGTGATGTTGGCATGAGAACGTAGGCTTAAGCGAGTAGTATAAGAACGTCGGCTCTGTCTGTCATCCTCGTCTACTATCTTTCGTGCCAATCATTTACTCATCAGATATCTCATAGTGTAGTGTCATTTTTCAATGTGTAGTTTGATTTGTTGGAACCGCCAATTGTTCCTCAAATCATCTACTTCAATTACCAGAATGACCTGGGTTCCGTACTTAACAGGACTGGATTTTCTTTCAGGAAGGGTGTAACCCGGCCATTGATCACGGACTCTTCATCCGGTTGCTTGAGGACTGGAGACAGGGCTGCCTTACTGCATTAGAGGAATGGAGCTGATCCCGAACCAGTTGTGAAGTGCAGGGAGAAGGCCCAGGCAAGCAGCAAGCAAGACATTCAACCGGTCGATTCGCTCCAAGCTCTCGCTTCCCTGGTCGATTCGCTCCAAGCTCTCGCTTCCCTCAACCTATTATAGCTTTCCTTAACACACCTCTGAATGTCGCGGCCCCTGAGAATAGTTAGGAAAATGCTTGATTGAAAAAAGTCGTCAATATAGGTCTTTCTTTCAAAGCTTCGAACTTATATCACTATATAATAATTGGAAGGACTCTTTGCTTTCTTTCGACAAGTCGTCAAAGTGAGTGGACTCGACTTATCAATCAGTCGAGTGAAGATTACCGGGGCTGTTGTGGATTGGGCAGTTTGAGTTGTGAGTTGGCCGGCTGCTTAGAGAGCTGTGAGAAGGCGGTGGGAAAGTAGAATGTCCGCTCATCTCCTTTTGAACCCTACTTCTGAGGCCGGGAGGAAGAAGACCAGAAAGGCGGAAGGGGAAAAGAAGAGGCGGAGAGGAGCAAAGAGAGGGAGTCGTAGGGGGTATGGTAGTTTCCCCAGCAAATATAGAAGATCCTGCGGGATCAGAAGTCGGTATGAGATAGGAAGGAAAGGTCTGACCAAGGAAAGAAGTAGTCCCTCCTAAGGAGCCTTTGAAAAAGAAGTGGGGAAGCGGTTAGAGCCTGAGGGGAGCAGGGACGGAACAAAATAACTGGCCTCAATAAAAGGAAGTGATCGGGCGGTCCTACTATCAATCAAGAAAGTCATTGCGCTGCGGAAGAGGCTCCTATCTGATCGAAGAGCAAGAACAAGGAAGACAGGAGAAAAAGAACTGACCTTAGGGATGATTTTCGTCATAGCGAGTAGTCGATGTCGGGGAAGGAGCTGAACTTTGCATTATAGAGTCGTTCAGAGATCTGCCTTTCCTCCCTATCTTCAAAAATGACTTGGAAGGATATGTGCCAATCAGCCCACGGTCAATCACCGGGCCGAACCGCCCAGATCAGTCCCTCCCTCTATATATAATGCTGTCTTGCTACTCTGGGGAGTCATTGCATCAGTGCATACCTCTTCGGTAAGCGGCTTATCGGAATTGGGCGGTCTGGTTGCATATGAGCATTTATTGTCAGTAAGTATGCTTCTGCATGTCTTCCTTGGGGGTGACCTTGTTCATCCGATTTTCCGACACTAGGAAAGTCAGGATTCCCACGGACCGCGCTGAACCGCCTTGGCTTTTTTTGAGCTTGGTGAAATTCCGGCAGTGTGCGGCACTTTCAGTTCTTTGGGCAACCAGCATAGTCTGCATCTGAGGGTATACGCGAAAGGGAACACAGTCAGAAGAAGCTGAAGCCAGTGCCTTGAGTCTCTGGCCGACTAGCTCTCTAGGGCCCTGGGAACCTCTCCTGACCTGAACTCTCCTTCCCTACTTGAGTAGGGGTATTCACTCACCCTCTTAGAGAGGCTACTACTCGCACGGAGCTGAGGTCAGTGGTGTATGGTGGGTCATATAGATATTAAGCACCCTTTAGAGGTAATCTTGCTCGTCATTCTATATGTTTGTTTTTGTTTGTTTTGGGAAGCTCCTATTAATTATTAATATAGTCGAATTCAGGGAGCCGCTCCTCTACTTACGGCCAATTATAGGTCAAACTCATAGAATAAATGAAAATAGCTTGTATGAGATATGCAAATAGGAGGAAAGACGACGATTCTACTTTCCACAGTACGTGCTGGGAACACACAGACCTTCTCATCTAGCCGGCAGTGATTGAGAATCTCCCGATCTGGTCCGTCTCTGTCCCGCCGCTGGAAAAGCAGAGAAATTCCCAGGTCGGATTTAGTGGATATTTGTTCGACGATTCACGGCCTCTGTCTGGTGCAGGTACTTTGCTAGGTATCGCTGGTCTGTTTGGGGAGGAAATTCAGTCAGCTTTTTTGTCAGCGTCAGATTTTGAGCAGACTAATGGAGGAAATCACCTTCCCCTCACCCTCTCTTCCGATGCTCGATACCGTAAATACTAGATGACGTGGTTGACTTTTTCTTTGTTTTCTTGCGGGTCCTCTGTCTCGGGTTGGTAGCGGTTGGGTAGTCATTTCTCCGGGTGCAGAGATTTCCTCTGTGATTAGGGCGAATTGCTGTTCGCACTTTTTCGGTATGACGAGGCCTCTTTCGTTTTTCGTGCTTGGATGGTGCGTTCTGGCAATCTTGATCCCCGGGGCTAGGTACGACCCGAAGCTAGGAGCCTACTTCTCACTGGTTTGACCGGAGCTTTTATATACTAGTTGGAAGTCAGTCTTCATCACTGAAAGCAAGTCTCATCCTGGCTCTCATCAAGTGCTTTCTTCAAGGGACTGGAGAAGTATGAGAGTGCTTTCTTTCCCATCCCGTCGAACTGGTGGAACAGAACAACCAGATATTCCGGAAGTCAGTCATCAAGTGGGAAAGAAAGTCGTTTTCATGCGATAGACTTGAGAATCGAAATGACTATTCAGACGCGAATATTATAAACCACCCTGCTAATATACTAGTAGCTCAAGTCAAAGAAATGGACTTAGAGATCTATGAACTCACTCGACTCGAAAGGCTAACTCCATCTAGTAGTACTCGAGGGAAGAAGAGAAGGATTGAAGAAAAGGGCAGAAGGAAGTCAGCAACAAAGAAGTTGAAGGATATTGAGTATCCTTAAGTGCATCACGGAAGCGTGTCGATCGCATCGTATGCAATCGGAGCAACTAGTCGTACTAGATGCTAGATGCAGCGGAAATTAAAATTTTTAACTTTAAAGATGAAACCACATGATCACGAGAACACTTCTCGGATCGTTTCATCAAACCACAAAGTACAAGGAATACCTCTTGAAGCGTGGTTGTGATCGCGAGATCCCAAAGTAGAGATCCTCCTATCTTAAGTCCGATCCACGAAGAACGCACTTGCGGGCGCGATGATGAGTCACGTTCCTTCCCGCAATCCTCGATGAAGATCCAAGCGATGGCTCCCCCGATTTTGTCAAACGAAATCCGTCGTCTTCCTTTAGAGTAAGCAACTCCAAGGAAGATGGAGATCCATGAATCGTCGAAGGCGAAAAACCGAGAGTCTCTCCTTTCTCAACACAAAGTGGACGGCCACTTGATGGAGAAGAGAAAGAGAGAGGGCGAGAATGAGAAAGAGAGAGAGAGAGAGAGTTGTAACCTTGCACAACTCTTAATGATGTACCATGGAGAGGCTACCCTAGCCCTCCTTATATACTAGTTTAGGATCCAATGGATCTCAATCCATGGGACACATGGATCCAAGGGATATGCTTGGTCCATGATAAATCAATGGCTATGATTTGTTGTTGATTAAAAAGCAACAACATCAATTTAACTAAAAGATAATATGATAAATCAAATGGAGCTAACCAACCTCCTAAAAAGGGGGGGCGTCACCCATGAACCATTCATGGGTGACGCCACCTCTAGAGGTGGTTATTTGCTCCATTTTATTTATCTTATTATTCCTTAATTAATTACAATAAATATTGACCAAAATAATTCCAAATTAATTTGTGAATATTTCAATCATGCCATTGAATATTGTGTGAATCATATTCACAACCCAAACTAGTTAGTAAATTGCATTTCCAATTAATTAACAAATGTGAATCCAATCCACATTATTAATTAACAAATGCTATTTACATAAATTCTCTCTCATACATATGTATATTATAAATCATATTTATAACACACATATATCATGGATAGTGTTATCCACATTCTCTTAATCCTTGATAATTAAATCTCATTTAATTATCTTAGATAATCATTTTCACAATATGAATCATATTCATATTCAAGCTTGATAATTAAATCACATTTAATCATCAAGTCCTTGCTTGGATATTTCATCAAAAGAATTATTCTTGAACCCTTTCAAGAATAATGTGCTTTCTCCGCAGATACTTGGAGATAAGGACAGGGCGATTGTATTATTCCATGTATAGTGACTTGGATATTGAGATCTTATCTCAAATCCAAATCTTACGAACCTCCCACAGATGCTTGATTTAAATCAAGACCGCAAATCCAATCTTCTCATTGAATCTGAATCCCATTCAGATCAATGTCCAATACTTGGACTAAGATCGGATTGCTTCTCTATTGAAAGGAGTCACTAAAATCCAGACCTGTTTCATCACTCCCTCGGAATGGAAGCGTCATGGATATACAATCGTTTATGATCACATCACCCTTCAGGTATTCCCAATACCTGTACATCCTGCATACTGGAAGACCCATGGTCAACCCGAAGATCAAGATCTATTTTACACTGTCTTCTTCAGGGTTTGATCACCAAGTTTCTCATTTGATCATTGGGATTTGGTATCGATCATATACTTTCCAAAAGCATATATCATACCTAGGTCTTGATCATATACTTTCCAAAAGTATATATCAAACCTACAAATTCAGTCAAGCTTCCAAAGCAAGACGACCGTGCACGGAATTTGATTCTTCCCAATATCTCATGAGTGAGCTCATGTCTTCCGGTTCAGTAGTGAACCTGTATGATCCCTTTGAGAGATCGTATTACTCATATGCCCTTATATGCACACCAACGCGCCGGTGTATAGACCTTGGTTAGGTCATCAACCTATTGGTCTGTCAAATGTACATACTCAGACATATAGCAATACATCTGTCTCCGGTCAGAGGATGCGTGCCTATGCTGTGACAGCATTCAACATAGGACTTAGGTTATCTCGATCTCATTAAGTCAACTCTTTGACCTAACTAATCTGACACCTCCGAATCTCTATTCCTATGCAGAGGACCTGCATCAAGAGGTCGGTCAGATATCAGCCTATGTGAGAAAGGATTGCCATCTCCTACTCAGGCTGGAGATCACATCTTAACAATCATTTGACGGTGCTTGATGAGTCCTCAATCTAACTCTTTAGATATTCATCCAAGCACCAGCCTCTATGATTCAATAATTGAATCAACAGCTGTATGATCATTAAGACAGCCATGGTACATAACCCTAATTGTACAGAGGGACCTATTATGCAAATTATTTATTCTTCATTTCAGATCAGGGAATGATATTCGCAATAACATTTATTGCATAATGGCTCGTCGTGGGCTCACATGTCCAACAATCTCCCACTAGCCCAAAGAGCCATTAATGGGCTAATCATATAAACCCACACTATTGTGACAATCATAGCCTATTTAGAAATAGCTAGGTAAGCTGATCAGTCACTCTGTTCCCAAAAGACTATGCGAAGTCCTTTTACGGCACTTGCATATCCCTAGGTAACAGTGCTCGCATCCAATGCGAATGTTGCATCTAATGCAACCAATACTCAATCTAGTCAAAGCAGTTATAGTGTCTTTGACACTATTGCTTAATAACCAGTATTTCCATAATCCTTATCAGAATACCCTTATTCCTGGAGATCACTATCTCCTACGGTATTCGTAGTTAAGACCTTTTAGATTTCCATAAAAAATCTTAATTTCTTGAAGATAAGACATAGAGATCACCATCTCTAAAGCCTTGTCATCTTTGAAGATATCATTATTACTGCAATCAAGTGTTCTTTCTCCATAGTAGGATTAGCAACACTCTGCTACTCCCACTGCATGGCAGATATCTGGCTTTTGTACACATCAAGCATACACTTAGCTTCTCGTAACTGATGCACAAGTGCAACAGTTTTAGCATTCACTTCCTCAACTCATTGAGGTGCTATCCCTTTTGATAGGTCAGTACCAAATCTCAAGGGAAGGAAGCCTTTCTTGGAATTTCCAAGAATGGAATACGTCCAAGGTGTACTACAAATGTGACAGTCCCAATACCCTCTTTTCTTTGCTTATGAACAACTTCAGAACTAAGATCTAAGAGGTATTCTTGAGATCATATCTCAAGGTATGGAATAGCCAGTCTATAAAACACTTATTATCATCCTTACATCATTCCAAATGATTAAGATATTATCTACATTTAGCACGATGAACACAATGTCACTCCCACTAAGCTTCACATGGTACATCAAGATTCTATTTGAAATCATAACATTTATAATTTCATCAAATCTTATGTTCCATTAACAAGAAGCTTATTTGAGTCCACAAATGGATTTCTTTAGCTTTCACACCTTACTTTCCAAATCATGAAGCCCTGGGGCTACTTCATGTGAATATCCTCAGAGAGTTATTCTTTATAGGAATGCAATCTTGACTTGCATCTTGAAGATGCAATAGTCAAGTTGTGTAGCTAAGGTTAGCAATATTCTGATGATTTTAAGCATGGTCACCGAAGAGCAAGTCTCATTGCAAGCAATGTCTTCTCTTCCGGTGTGTAGCTTATGGCTACGAACCGAGCTTTGAAGGTCTCTACCTTCTCATCAGGTTCCCTTTCTCTTGAAGATCCATTTACACCTTAATGGGTCAAACCCTTATAGGTGGATCCTCGAGGGTCCATATACAACATTTGTATATGAAGTCTACTTTAGACTTTATTGCTAATATCCATCTTTCCATGTCATGATCCTTAGGAGCTTCATCACATGAAATCCGATCATTGTCAGAATTAACTGACACATGGAATACATCTTCAAACTCATTTGAAGAGGTATTAATGTTTCATCTTTAATTGTCCCTTTTAGTTTCCGATTTCAGGAGCCTCATTATCTTCTCAAGATCAAATGAGTTCCCACACTTCATTTTTGTCTTGATTCTCAAGAGAGTCATCCTCCAAGAATCACATTCTCAGAGATGAGATCTTTTAAGAATCTCAAGGTCATAAAGTAGGTATCCAATACCATACTTTATTTTCCTAATGAAGTAGCACTCTCAAGTGCTAGATTCCAGCTTACATCCATGGAACCTTATTAAGGATATATATTGTAGTCTCTACTACACATATATACCAGGAAACTAAGGGGATAATTATGCTAAAATTCATCATTGATCAAATCATGTCACACATGATCCAATTGTATCTCCCTACAACTCCATTGAGTTCAGGTTTATCTGGAGGAGTGAGATAGAAATGATATTCATATCTCCATAAGGTATTCTTTGAATTTTATCTAATAGGTACAAACTACCTAGGTTAGATCAAAAACATTTCATCTTTCTTCAAACTTTGGTTCTGAACCAAAATTGTGAAATCTTTGAACATTTCAAAGGTTTCTCAGGTGAAGAGAAGAAATCTCATATCATACGTAATCATCAATAGATATCACATACCCATAATGTTTACTATGATATAGATGATCTACATACATCAATATGTATGAGATCTTGAATACCTCGACATCTAACACCATTCCCGGAGAAGGGTGTATTGGACATTTTACTTTGAATACAATATTCATAAGTATGCAAGATTTGAAATTTTAGACATTCTAAAGTTTCATATCTTACTAGTCTATTGATCACATCAGCAGACATATGTCCAAGACTTGATGCCAGATCATTGTTAAATGATCTTCATCCTCCTATTGATCTTATAAGGTTTAATTTTCAGTATTAGAAATCTTAATGAACCATTCATTAATTTTCTAATTTTGTGGAGTCCACTAGATGTTAGATTACTATCTGAAATATTTCCATCATAACTCTTTATGAAAGTTCTATCTCAGAGTTCATGTTTATTTCCAACATTTGGAAACAAACAATGAGTGTACTCTACTATCTAGGTCATAGAGACATTCTCTAAGACTAAGGGCTCTCCCACTGAGAATATGAAGTCTATCTATCCAATAGAGACTGCTGCAACAATTACAGCAATATCCATGTTGATGACTACTAAACCTTAAGATCAAATTTCTAATCTTCTAATATGTATATGCAACCAATTGCAAATATCACTAGAAGATTGGGATACAATTATCGGACGTTATCTTATGAAATAAGAAAGTCAGAGTCAATGATTTATGTAGATTATTCTGATGCTCTATCTGAGTCCTTCACTAAGGAATTTAGACAGACTTGATAGTCATACTATCAACACATCAACATATTGCAGTATTGGCATTCATCCAACTCTTTGGATGTCATATGGAAGTCACAGAAGTAGGTCAACTCTTTGACTTTCCTTCTTACTCGGGTCCGACCCATGCTTCCACTGCACTCTCTTAATCTATAAACAACCATTGCTTAAGACTAAAGATCTCTTATGTTAAATTCAAAAAGAATTCAATGTAAGAGCATTTCAACATTTATACATGCTTCATTAAATTCATACAATATGAATATTATGAAGCTTCACGAATGACCAGAGTATAGACAGTAGAATGATGACACTCATCATATCTACATACATCTTAACTCTTAGACTTAGGTTCAGGTAGGTATTCAAACATTTTGAATACATCATCTCTTTCGAGCCACCATTCTGCATAATGCAGAGAACCATGTCATTCATTATTAAATGTCTAGAGCACATATGTATGCCAAAATATCTTCTTTTATTTTATAAGGATTATTCGACAATTATGATCACCATCGACATGTCACTTCCAAAGTACACTCGATGAAAGATCAAGACTATAGAGACATACAAACCCTAAGGTGATGTCTTATTGTCTTATTTAATTGCCCTTCCTCATTATGTTGAGGGGACTCACACACTGCAGCCACATACATTATGTGTCCAATTGCAAGTACAATATCTGGATCATGAGTCCAATCCAAGATATTTTTACTGGTTATCATTGAGTATAACATTGAGTGGGTTTAATGAAGGATTATCTGAAATAAGAAATTTGCATAAGGGTATATATATTATATACATATTTTACTTTGATTTAGGAATTTTTATATCAAAGTTGTCTTGCCTTGTCAACACTGAAAGTTCATTCCCTTAATTACTTTCAATGTAAGAGATATTCTTACCATTATATCTCTAGCAAGATCTGGTATCTCCTTTCCTATCTTTGTCGCATCCCAATAATATGAGAACTTACGACTCCAATAAAAAGAAGCGGGAACTCATTCCGCCTTGCAAGTCCAACTTGCATTCCCAATTCGGTCTTTAACACCCGGGCCCACCACCCCTAAGATGATGTTGACCCGTTGCTAATTGAACCAACCGTCAACAGGATTAGAACTCGCTATGCGCAATCCAATATCGCCCCAATAATATGAGGACTCGATATTGGGGTCACTACGCATACGGCCTTACTCTTTCGAGAAGCAAAGAGCCCGATCCAGATGCGCTTGCATATAGGATCTGTCACTTCGGACAGGCGTCTCCTACATACAATCCCTGGCGACGGAACCCTTCGCCTTGACGGGAGACCATGGATGTCACTTATGTGATCCTCCACCTCATATTCAAATTGTAATTAATTATCGTGAATCATATTCACATAATTAATTCTTCCAAGGGAAATACACATCTATTCATAATAGAGTGTTTATTGGATATAATTAATTTAATCACATTAAATTAATCATCAATCCAATCATCAATCAACAAACATGTCTTTTACTTGAATAGTAGGTATAATCTCAAAATACGTATTATTCGAATTTTAATAATTAGAAAAATACATATTGTCTGTCTCCGGTATTATACAATCCCTACCCGCTATCATGGCCAGTACCGACGAGAGTGGGACGGACCACATACGTTGCAACCCGCGACCCCAATGCTCTCCGACTAGGCACCACATCCGCCTCGGGAAAGGATAATACCAGATAGACCATCATGTATTTTGAGATGTTCATCGGTTTTTCAACCGAAATTATACCATATAATATAAATCAAAACATTTTTGATTATAAGGAGATTTGCTAGACAAATCCCCAATCCTATTCAAGCAAAAGGGTTTTTCATGTAAAAGTTGTCCTACAACAATTGTAGGATAAACTATGGTTTTCATGAAAGCAATGTTTGTTGATGAACCAATGATCAAGATCTAATATCTCATCATTGTGGTTTAGGCAAGTGTCATTCAATGAAATAATTATCTCTTTAAATATTTCACAAATATTTATCACTAATTATTCCAGAAAATTAACAATTAATTTTCATCATGATAATTGAATGACATATCACAAGGTTCAAGATCAAAATTGTTAATTTCTAGCAGTGACCCCCAATCACTAAAATTAACTTATCTTGATCAATTTAAATCCAAAAATTGCAAACTCAGTTTCCAAAGATTGCCTATTTGATTTATCAAAGAACTCAAGTGATAATTCACGCATTTTGAGGCGGATTAAAACCGTAATTATCTCATTAATCACGTTCAAATCCGCAGTTCCCGCAACAGTGAATATAGTCATATTCAAAAAGCCATATCTTGAGCAAATAAAGTCCAAATTTAGTAAACTCAAATCCTATGGTTTCCTTGTTTAATGGGGAACGAAATCCAATTGAAAATTTCGTGTTTAAACATTTTAAACAGTGCCGAAAAAATTCAATTAGACAGAGGTGCGAAAATTGAAATGCAGTAAAAATTTCGCAACCCTTTCAAGAACCAAATCGTCTAAGGTCTATGGATCATATCCAAAACCATATTCAACCTGGCTCTGATACCACTTGAAGGATATTGAGTATCCTTAAGTGCATCACGGAAGCGTGTCGATCGCATCGTATGCAATCGGAGCAACTAGTCGTACTAGATGCTAGATGCAGCGAAAATTAAAATTTTTAACTTTAAAGATGAAACCACATGATCACGAGAACACTTCTCGGATCGTTTCATCAAACCAAAAAGTACAAGGAATACCTCTTGAAGCGTGGTTGTGATCGCGAGATCCCAAAGTAGAGATCCTCCTATCTTAAGTCCGATCCACGAAGAACGCACTTGCGGGCGCGATGATGAGTCACGTTCCTTCCCGCAATCCTCGATGAAGATCCAAGCGATGGCTCCCCCGATTTCGTCAAACGAAATCCGTCGTCTTCCTTTAGAGTAAGCAACTCCAAGGAAGATGGAGATCCATGAATCGTCGAAGGCGAAAAACCGAGAGTCTCTCCTTTCTCAACACAAAGTGGACGGCCACTTGATGGAGAAGAGAAAGAGAGAGGGCGAGAATGAGAAAGAGAGAGAGAGAGAGTTGTAACCTTGCACAACTCTTAATGATGTACCATGGAGAGGCTACCCTAGCCCTCCTTATATACTAGTTTAGGATCCAATGGATCTCAATCCATGGGACACATGGATCCAAGGGATATGCTTGGTCCATGATAAATCAATGGCTATGATTTGTTGTTGATTAAAAAGCAACAACATCAATTTAACTAAAAGATAATATGATAAATCAAATGGAGCTAACCAACCTCCTAAAAAGGGGGGCGTCACCCATAAACCATTCATGGGTGACGCCACCTCTAGAGGTGGTTATTTGCTCCATTTTATTTATCTTATTATTCCTTAATTAATTACAATAAATATTGACCAAAATAATTCCAAATTAATTTGTGAATATTTCAATCATGCCATTGAATATTGTGTGAATCATATTCACAACCCAAACTAGTTAGTAAATTGCATTTCCAATTAATTAACAAATGTGAATCCAATCCACATTATTAATTAACAAATGCTATTTACATAAATTCTCTCTCATACATATGTATATTATAAATCATATTTATAACACACATATATCATGGATAGTGTTATCCACATTCTCTTAATCCTTGATAATTAAATCTCATTTAATTATCTTAGATAATCATTTTCACAATATGAATCATATTCATATTCAAGCTTGATAATTAAATCACATTTAATCATCAAGTCCTTGCTTGGATATTTCATCAAAAGAATTATTCTTGAACCCTTTCAAGAATAATGTGCTTTCTCCGCAGATACTTGGAGATAAGGACAGGGCGATTGTATTATTCCATGTATAGTGACTTGGATATTGAGATCTTATCTCAAATCCAAATCTTACGAACCTCCCACAGATGCTTGATTTAAATCAAGACCGCAAATCCAATCTTCTCATTGAATCTGAATCCCATTCAGATCAATGTCCAATACTTGGACTAAGATCGGATTGCTTCTCTATTGAAAGGAGTCACTAAAATCCAGACCTGTTTCATCACTCCCTCGGAATGGAAGCGTCATGGATATACAATCGTTTATGATCACATCACCCTTCAGGTATTCCCAATACCTGTACATCCTGCATACTGGAAGACCCATGGTCAACCCGAAGATCAAGATCTATTTTGCACTGTCTTCTTCAGGGTTTGATCACCAAGTTTCTCATTTGATCATTGGGATTTGGTATCGATCATATACTTTCCAAAAGCATATATCATACCTAGGTCTTGATCATATACTTTCCAAAAGTATATATCAAACCTACAAATTCAGTCAAGCTTCCAAAGCAAGACGACCGTGCACGGAATTTGATTCTTCCCAATATCTCATGAGTGAGCTCATGTCTTCCGGTTCAGTAGTGAACCTGTATGATCCCTTTGAGAGATCGTATTACTCATATGCCCTTATATGCACACCAACGCGCCGGTGTATAGACCTTGGTTAGGTCATCAACCTATTGGTCTGTCAAATGTACATACTCAGACATATAGCAATACATCTGTCTCCGGTCAGAGGATGCGTGCCTATGCTGTGACAGCATTCAACATAGGACTTAGGTTATCTCGATCTCATTAAGTCAACTCTTTGACCTAACTAATCTGACACCTCCGAATCTCTATTCCTATGCAGAGGACCTGCATCAAGAGGTCGGTCAGATATCAGCCTATGTGAGAAAGGATTGCCATCTCCTACTCAGGCTGGAGATCACATCTTAACAATCATTTGACGGTGCTTGATGAGTCCTCAATCTAACTCTTTAGATATTCATCCAAGCACCAGCCTCTATGATTCAATAATTGAATCAACAGCTGTATGATCATTAAGACAGCCATGGTACATAACCCTAATTGTACAGAGGGACCTATTATGCAAATTATTTATTCTTCATTTCAGATCAGGGAATGATATTCGCAATAACATTTATTGCATAATGGCTCGTCGTGGGCTCACATGTCCAACAGAAGTCTCATCCCGGCACTAAGACAACTATATATTCATAATATTCTGATACTATCTATTTGGGGCAGTCTCGCAGGGCTAAAACAGAATCCTTTCCATTTGCGTTTATCTACCTTCTCTTTTTTGATTGACCATATATCCAGGGCATTCCCTATTCCGCAAAAAGAGGGAGGTCTAGTTTTTCATATATATATGTGGTTTGAGGCCTTGGATCTCTTCTCTGCTTTGACTGAGACTAAGACTTGAGAATTCGACTATAACTTCTAAGAAAGAAAATGGATGTCGAAACCTCAGGAACGAAATCAGCTTCTTCCTTCCAACCATGTATTATATGTATTTGTAGGAAATCTCCTATAGTTAACATTCATTCCCCATCCCCATTCTCTCCTCTTTCTCTCCCTTCTTTCGGAACATCTGATAGCAGACCACGACTTCTCAGGTGACTCGCGGCACAAGATGTATCTCTTTCCTGGCTAAGAAAAGTCGAGAACTGGATTGGCAATGGGAAAAACAATTCTTTGTCGAACTCTCTCTCCGCCCCCTACTAAGAGGAATAAAACTAGTGCTCTTGCCAGATTGACTCTCCAATAGAGATCAAGCGGGAAAAACTGGATTCTCCCTTTAGGTCGACTAGGTTAGGCCGTTCTATCTCGCTTCCCTATGAATCACTGCATTCCGGGAGGCTAGGTCATGTTTTCTTTGTGCCAGGGTTCCACTGCTGCTGGACTGGCACTGGCTTGTCCTCTACCCCGCGCAGCACCTCTCGCTTCGCACCGTCGATGATACCGCACACCTCAGAGCCTGCGTCGAGACCCCCCTGCAAACTCCCTGGCCTTTCCCTCCCAACTATTATCTAAAAGGAGGTACCTTTCCTCGAGGAAGTTTCCGGAGGTTTTTTATAGAATCATTACCCGGTCTTTTCACTAATCTCGACAAATAGGGTGAAAAGAGGATGGAGAGGGTCGTCAAGAGGCAGTGTTGACCTTCGGGTCTTTTCCGGATTTCTCTTTTCATCTTCCTTTTTTTTGCGTGGTCTGACGCTTTTCTCGATAGTTGTGAAAATCGGTAGGACGGTGCTATGCATTGCTTCTTTGACTAAAACGATGCCTTTGGCAGAGCGACGGTGTGTGGTACTTCTTTTTGTATCTGAATCCGCGTGGGTATACTGCCTTCTATTGCTTGCTAGTCTACGCCCTCAGGCTTTTCTTAGTCGAGTCTCGCTCCGCTCCGTGGGCTATGCTGCTTCTGCTCCCTCCCTTGATGCTCTCAATGAGAAGAGAGAATGGAAGATCAGAGAATGTCGGCTGCTATATCAAAAGGGAGAAAAGTCGAGGTGCGTCATTATAAGGGGAAGACCAATCCCTCGTACTACTCTTGCCCGCACACACCCTTTTATCCTTCCCAGTTCGGAAATCAACCCTGCAGGCTATTATCTGATTTGCTTTTCCCCTGAATCAATGGACTCCTGACGTATACGAAGGACTGCGGTTCGTTCGAGAAATTCCTCTACCTCTATATCTATCTCTTAGAGGTGATAAGCGGGAAAGAGGAGGGGGAACTGTTTTCCTAGAGAAAAGAAGAAAGGTGCATCAGCGCTGCTACACTGCTCGCAGCTAAGAGAAAGGAAAGGCTGTCTACCTTATGCCCCGATCGAGTCAAGCGCCGCATAGAGAGTCCAGTCTGAGAGGGAGGAGGGGAAGGGAAGAGAGCAAAGGCAAGAGGTGGCGAGAAGACAGAGGCGAAAGCTGCCGTTGTGCTTCCCTCGCTGACAGCAATGTTTGAGTCTTGCCTAACCCAATGCATACTAACCTTCCACTTGCCTTCCCCCCGTTATTCAATAGTCCTCGTTGTCCTTCGCGAACTTTTTGCTTCCTGCCTTTCCTATAGTACTACTTCATAGGACTTCTTTGAGGAGTGGAGTGATTATCACAAAAAGAAAGATTTGTCTTTCTCACGTAGATTTTCTCAATTCAGCTCTGACCCCTACGGGTCGGAACCCCCGTAGACTATTCCACTACACCGGCGGTGCCCATTAGCTCTTGTGGAATGAACTGCGAAAATCTATCCACTCTGACACTATGACGCTGTCTGTTTGCCTTGGCGGATTAGGGCTGGGAATCTTCCATAACTTCTTGCCTTGGGGCCCCTTTGTCTAGTCGAAAACCTGATGCTCCACGCTTGTATATATATACTAAACCCGAGGCTCTCTCTCTACCTCGACTTTTGCCGTCACTATATATCCAATCGAGCAAATTCGCTTGATGCTTTCCATCTACAAAACGAAATCGAAATAGATAATTGAAATATAGAGTAGAGCAGCTTAGCTTTTGATTCACCTCCGTGGATACTAGGGTATATCCATCAACTACTAATTATATAAGAGGCTGGACCGACTAGGAAGACGCGCTGGGCGGTGATCTAGTAGCGCAGTTCTCAAGTAGTAGCGAGATGGATGTCTTCGTTGCTTAGCTGCTTCAGGTACAAACATAGTATATAAAGGCAGATCAAAAGTCCGTCATATGTAGGACCACTTTCACTCTTTTATTGCATTTCGACTTGATTTCCAATCGTATCCTCTAGAATTTCAGAGAAAGATATTTAAAAGGAGCTGGTACAAGCCCTTGAGGAATGAGAAGTAGAAGGGGACCTTGTAGCCGGTAGCCTCGGCTTTTTCTGACTATATACGATGAATTCTTGGTGAGCCGGGGGTTCTTCCCTTCGTCTGATTGAAGGTCTCTGTTTTCAGGAGCTCTCTTTGGCTTTCTGCATTGTATATAATTCTTTCTTTATGCAAGGCTTGCCCAAGTTCTTGCTTCGCTATCTTCCTGACGTCTGGCCTCGTCCTGGGGAAGTCCATCCCGCCGTATGGATGTGCTCTTTGACTTCGGCCCCTTCGTGACGAATATGGGTAGTCAGGTTGACCAGATGTGGCTATGGCCTTCGTTGGTTGTCTTCCCCGTCTTAGGTCCATTGGGGAAAGAGGGCATTTCTCTGAGTGGATTATTGAGGCTGACTCTAACCGCGTGGTTATGAGTCTTTTCCAGGCCTTATCTACCTCGCTCCCGACGTCCACCCCCTGGGATGTCCCGTCTGGTCGACTAGGACAGGCGACTGAGGGAAGGGCTAAAAGGAGGGTCTCTGCTATTGGAAATCTCATTAATCAAAGTTCGACCAGTATTGCCACTTTTTCTCTGTGCTCAGAGGTCAGAGTTCAGAACCTGAAAGCCCCTTTTTGTCTGATATAGTAATAGGTCGCTCGACGATTTTCTAGTATTTTCAGCGCGGCGACAGATATTTAGAATAATAGATGGCTTTGTTACTTCCTCATTCCTGGGAGCAAAGGCTTGATCTTTAACTGAAGAGGAAGGATCCCCGGGGAAGACACAGACCTTTCCCCGGTGTGAGCTAAAAGAAGAATGCGCTCCTTGGCTCTTTCTTTAGCCTCACCGCTCCCTACAGTTCGCTGCCCGCCTACCTCCGACCCTTAGGGAATGCATTGACGGAGGGCCATCAGGTAGTTCTCTTTCCCCAAGGCTCAGTCAGAGAGAAGGGAGGGAGTCTTTTCCGGGATGTTCCTTTCACTCGAGCAGGGTCCCTTTGGCCTTCGGAAGATCCGACACACATCTTGACTATCATAGGCCTGTGTGGCACTTGCCTGCCCGAATGTCCGAGCCCTAAGTCCAATGGGCTTTTCTGCATATGTATCTGGTCTTCAACTTGTCCATCTTCCGTGTCTGTTGAACCGGATAGTGTCAACTATGGCCAGACTGGAAAGAGAAGTCCAGCGGGCAAGGGTTAAGAGGGGCTATTTCGTCATGGGCCTCGAAGACTGCTTGATTCTTCGCAAGATCATATACTAGGTTCTCTCTTTGGCTATCGCGATAGTCTTGATTCTAGGGTTTAGTAGGACTACTACAAGTCAGGCTTCCTTCTTTTTTTAATGAGAAATATGGGGAAAGCCAAAGCCCTGAGAGCCAACCAGTCCCAGGATAGTCGACGTGCGACTAGAGCTGAGATCTTCTTTCAAGGCAATCTACAAGGTGCGTCATTAGAGGGGGAAAGTCTAGTCAGCAACATCATTCAGGTTTAGAGAGTTGGAAAAGATTCTCCCGATCCTCTCTCTTCCAATCGACTTCGTACCTCAGGCTTGGGAATACCTGGTCTCCCGGGAGAGGTTTTTCCTCAAGTGAACCTTGACTTATTATGCTGATCATATAAGCTGAGGAGAGGATCCGAGGGAGGGCTAGCGGACAGAGACTTCCCCTATATATAATGCTTCTCATATCAGCTGTGAGACCCTCTAGATATCCGGGTCTGGACCTCTTTCCAATTACTTCCCAGTGCGTCAAGTCCTAATATAAGGAAGTTGGGGGTCGTTCACTGAGGTCTCAATTCGGAATGAGGAGCCTACCTGAAGAATGCCCAGAAATCAATGGGCATGAATATCTAGTATACCCTTCTGACCTAGCCTCAAGGTTTTCTCAAGGAGTATCGCGATTATATTGAACTACTTGCATTCGCTTTTTTGAGATTTTTGATAGTTGGAGCGGATGCGCAAAGGAAGGTGCATTTGACCTAGTAGTCGACGCCCGCATGACCTGTCCTAGCGGCCGGTAAGCTGATCCTCACAAGAGGAGGAAGAAAATGAGACTGTGCAGGCGAGACTAGGTGAGGGCAGTTGGCCAACAGAAAAGAGGTGCATAGAAAGATGTCAAACATCTGGAACAAAAAAACGACGGGAGTCAGAATCAGAGAACCACTACTAGATACAGGAAGAAGTGAACCATATGCAGTGGCGAAAGTGGAGAAGGCGCACAATTCGTTAGAACAGAGGCATCCGATATGGCGGAGTTCATCCATGAGGGCCCCCTATAATGAGGCCCTCTGAGGTGGAGGCAGCGTGGCGAGGACGAAGGAGAACTAGACCTGAATAATGGCCTGAAGCTGCTGCTGATGGTAGACGTCGTAACCGCGCAAGCAGCTGTGCATAGCTCGTGGAATCATCAGTCTCAACAGAGGGCAAGGCAGAGTAGGAGAGGAGGATCCCGCGGGAGCCGCGGTAGGACGACGAGAAGTGCTGCTAAAGACCAATGGATCGAGCTTCCCTTTGCTTCCTTTGCAACTGCTTTTAAATAGAATTCAACTTGCCTTCTCTTTTTTCTATTCTATAACATATACGAGACCGTCGGTAGAGGTATAAGGAGGAAGACGCCCACGAGAGGCAGATGAGCGGGGAGCGGCAACAAAGTGGGGAGCAGGGGTCTGTATAGCAAGGCTCCGAGGCCAAAAGCTCACCTGACCCCGTAGTGAAGTCGTCAAAACCTGTATAGTCAGCAGAGTAGTCGAGGAAGGGTCAAATATCTAGTGCTCGAACTCAGGGCGCAGGCGCATGAGAAAGTGGAACAATGCCCGACCGGAAAAGCAGAGTCACCGGAGAGCGGAGGCTCCATGGTAGCAAGCTCTTCCCAATAGCCAGACATAAGTGAATCGACATTCTTGCATGGTCGCCTGCTGCAGATGCCTCCTGCATGAGATGGAACTGGTGAACTACTGAGGAAAAAGATCAGTTCCAATCTTTTGAGTCCCCTCGGGCAAAGAGCCAGGGAAATCCGCAAGGCTATCAGAATAGTAGAATCTCAATTCCCAAAGCATCTTTCTCTTTTCATTCCTACTCTAGTCATTCTAGAATTCCTCTATCGCAAATATATAGTAGTCTTCTAGGATATATAGTGGCGAGCGGCGGGGCAGAACTATCTTATTCGAGTTGATGCCGGCCCGGCTACTACCCCTTTTCCTACTAGTCCTACTACGGGCCTGATTGGTAACCGTGACGGACTAGCTACTATCTGATCACAGAAAGCCCTTTCTTCTCATTCTCTCTCTAGTTCCTCCCTTCATTTTCTTAGGGGGAAGGAAGGCAGCGAAGCACTTCGGGCTTGGTTTACGTCAAAGTGAAGCCGAGAGTGAGCTTGACCCCTACCGCAACTATATATCCGATATCCGGGGGGAACTAGACTATAAGCTCGCTGGCGGGAAGAGTGAAGTAGTCAATATTCGATATTGCAGTAAGGCACCGTCGGGGCTGACAAAGACTAGTCCTACTGATGACCGTCCGAATGACAGAGGTAAAGGTACAGAAATATAGGTCGTTGTGACCTCAATCACTCAGACTAAGTCAATCAAGAAAAATGATGAACCACTCGAAAAATACGTAAGATCAAAACAAAGCGGTCCTGCTATGAGATTAACCTGGTATAGCACCCAGGGTCGAACACAAGGAGCACGGATTGGCTAAAAAGCCTACGAAGTAGTCGAAGAATCAGAGAAAAAGGGAAAACATTTTTTGTGGTTTTTACTTGTTTTTAAATTTTTTTGGATTTTTAATATATGAAGAAAATGAGAAAGACTAAAAGCAATCACACTTCAATAATTTATTTAATGCATCAAAATTTAGCAAAAATTCAAACAAAAATATTTTTATGTTTTTTATGTTTTTTAATGTTTTTGGAATTTTTATGATGTGTATTTTATTTTCTAAAAATCAAACAGTAAGAAAACCAAGGGGTACTGTCCAGCCAGGCCCAAAATCCAAAGTTGGCTAGAAAATCAATCAACACACAATAAACAGTACCTAATTTTTATAGAATTTTTAGGGGGGTTTTTATATTTTTTTTGTGATTTTTCAAGCTAAACAGTGCCAAAAATAAAGGTTTTTGAATTTTTAAAAATACCAAACAAGATCAGAAATGTCCTCAAAAATCTACAAAAATCCTACACCATGGCAGGAGCCATGTGTCAAATTTTCGTTGGATTTGGAGGTGATTTGATATTTTATTCAAAAATGACAAGAGGGCACAGTGCACAGGGACCAAAGTGCAAATACCCAAAGTTCTGGGGGTCTTGGTGCAAAATACCCAAGTCGTGCCTGGGGCACTCAGGGACCTATATGTAAGAAAAACAAGTCCGAGGACCTTTTGGTAACTCGTACCAAAAAGTCCAAGGGCTGTTATGCAATTATCCCACTAAAAGACGCACATGTGCAAATAAAACACTCACAAGGGCATAAATGCAATTATCAAAAAGTTTTCATTCATTAAAGAACATCCAGAACTACAGGGCTAATGTCGCAAATACACCAAATATACACGTGACGATGCACGTGGCTCACACAAACAGGGGCATAAATGCAAATAAACGAAAGGATAAGGTCCAAAGTGCAAATAACCCAACGTAAATAAAGTACTCAAAATATTTACAGGACTGAATCTAAAAACATAAACTAGGAGGGGGCCTACGGTAAATTACCCCTTTATTACGTCGACGGCTGGATGAGCGCCACGTAGCTGATCTGACGGTCTCGGATGGCTGACGCTTCTCTGCGTCCGCACGTGAGCCTGATCGACGGCGCAGAGGAGGACACGTGGGTGATCGAACGGCCTCGGGTGCTGGTGGTTCTCTCCTCTGCTCTAACGGTCCAGATCGCCCCTCTGGATGATCGGGCGGTGGCTGCTCCTTCGTGGATGGACGATCAAGATGAAACCTGGAGCTTGCGGGCGATCGGACGGCGGTGGAGGATACTGGAAGAACACTCAGCCGGCGAGCTTCGCCGGCCTCGTGCGCGTACTGTGGTCCTCCTCAGCTGCCTCTGAAGATCGGAGAAGGTCGGCGATGTCGTCCCGCAGCTGGTGGTGCCCTCCGATGGTCCAGCCGAACCCTGGAGGGGCTCCGGCGAGGTCGACGGAGGGGAGCTCCTGGCCTGGATGTGGGGAGGCCTCAGATGGCCTCCTCTTGACCTGCAAAGTAGCTCAAGAGCTTCGCGGGTCGAGGGCAAAGTGCCTCGACCCGGTTAGGTGGGGTGAAGGTGAGCTGTGGGTCGGGGCGAGCGAGCTCCGGCGAGCTGAGGACGGTGGAGCTCGAACCCCAGCTCCTGTGCAAGCTGGGTTGAACGAAGGGGCGGAGAATGTGCGCGGAGGGATGGCGATGGTGAGCGTAGGTTCCGATGATCGAGAAGATACGCGATATAGTCGGAATCAAAGGAACTCGACGGAACTAAGATTTGGGGGAAACAAGAAATTACGCTAAATAGGCGAGCTAGAATGCTACCTGGGTGGAGTGGAAGGCTGTGCTGAAGCTTAGGCAGCTCCTGGTCGTTGCCTCGAAGGTCGCCAAGGCCTGAGGCTCGAGCTCCTGCACGGGGCGGAGCACGGCGGCGCAAAGTCGCCGGATTAGTGGTCCGGCCACCCCCTCCTCACTGCTACAAGGGCAATCGCGAGCTGTCACCTCAGGGATCGCTATGGAGGTCACGGGAGTAAGAGTGAAGAGCCAAAGATGGAAATGGAATGCGGCGGAGCTCAGGTTTTATATGGGTGCAGGTCCGGGAAGAAGAGCTCGGGTCCGGCTCGATTGAGCACGGATCCCTAGGATTAATGTCGGGCGAGATTCCCGGATACCTGGGGAGTGATTAGGACCCTGGGTTAGGCTAAATGGTGATCGGGTCTGGCGGGAATATATGGAAGAAGTCGGATCCGCGAACCAGACCCGCGGGAAGTGGTCCACAGGGGGGAGTTGACCGGGCGGTCAACAACCCCCGTGGACCAATGGGAATCAGCCCCGTCAGAAAAGATTTAGAAATTGAATTAAAAATAACAAATGGCTGATTTAATTAAAACTCAAAACATGAATTATTTTTGTTTTAATTTTTTCTATTTTTTTGTGATTTTTAATTAATTTTTAGAAATAAAAATAAGGTATTTACAATATATAGCTATACATAGGTATATGTACAATATAGGGTTTTTGATTTTTACTTTTTAATTATTATTTTTGTACAATTTTATTCCTATTTTATATTTTATTTATTTATAGAATAAAATGAGGAATAAAAGGATATTTTTATTTTATTTTTATTATTTATACACATAGGTGAAATAAATAGATATATACAACTATGTACATGGCATATGTACAATATGTTTTTGTAATTTTAATTTTTGTTATTTTCATTTGATTTTGGTTGTGTTTCTTTTTATTTATTTTATTTACAAAATATACCATAGAATATTCACAAAAAGTTTTGAAAATAAATACATTTATTTATAGGGTTAAATAAATAAAGGATGATGGTCTATGCACATGGTGGAGGGGTATTTTTGCATTTTTGATTTTTAGATTTTTATTTTGTTTTTAATAGTTTCTAAATATATACAAAATATGTACAAGCATATTTTTGGGTGAGGAAAATATAATTTTATTTATTTGCAAAAATCTATACACATGAGCCCCTATCTCCCTCTACTTTGGCTTTTATGCGGTCAGGCCCATGCTGAGCCCTCCCTTGGGTTAGGTTGCACAATATTTATTCTAAATATTTCCCTCTTTTTCTTTTTCATCTTTATTCTTTTATTTTTGCACAAAAACATGCTAATTATAAGTATTTACACAATGCATGCTTTTGGTAATTATTTGTATTTACATATATCTACATGCATTTGCAAAGGTTTTTGTAGCTAAAATATAAGAATAAAGAGTGATGAATGGGTATTCATCACCCCCTATACTATATTTTGCTAGTCCCTTAGCAAACACTTATTTGAAAAAGAAGTGAAAAAGAAAGAAAGAAAAAGAAAAAGAGGATGTACATGGATCAAGGTTGAATTATTAAACTTTCCTTCATTAAATTGAAATATGGAGCTCGATTAGATCTTTGGATTATTAATGTGTCGGAACCTTATTTGGACTTAAGCTTAAAACTCAACAGCCTCTAAGTTCCACCAATCTATGGACAAGACTCCTCAATAAACCAGATCAGAACAAGTCTACATACACAAACTCTAATGACCATGAGTCTTTCCATGCAGTGTAAGTGATATCTGGCTCCCCACCTCAGAAGTAACAAAGAAACAACCTCCCTCAACCTGGTAACTCTAATGCCTCGGTCTAGCAACTCTTTCCTCGAGAAGCGGGGTATTCCCTTCTAAGTTCAAGTGCAACCGGCTCAAGAAGAGGGGGTAGAAGTATAGAGTTTTGGAAGCTTAGCCAGTGTAGCTAAGTCTCCCGCTGCAAGCTTCATGAGATGTAACATGGATACCATAAGCTTTGCTTTATTTGACTATGTACACTCCGGTGGGGTTATTAAATTTTCAATCCGACCCACCACTTTTTTGGAGTTCTTTTTGCATTTTTGCATTTTTTTTCAAGGACTTCTGTACAGCATATCTACATGGTGCAGCATATATACAAGAAATTTTCCTCTTGAGCCAGTAGACTATCCCTCTTTTGAAGCTTTATTGCAACCCACAGCTTCTGTCTTTAGCCTTCATCATCACTAGACCAAGTTGAGGCGCACTTCCTTCACTAGAAGAAGAAGAGAGGTTCCGCCTAGAAGTACTACCCTCATATGCTACCCCAAGCCAAAGGAAACTGCCTCCTCACCACCTCATCCGTGGCGAGCCATGTGAAAAGTGCAGGTGCAAGTCAAGCCATTGTCTCTAAGAGTCATGCGTGTGTTGTTAAGTGTTCTACTTAAGCTCATCAAGATGACATATGCTCATAGCCTAGTGGACTCAAAGAATTAAGTCCTTATGGACCTGAAAAGCCTTAACCCTAAGTCCTATAAGGTTCCTCTTAAAGTTAAGTGGATTAAGATCTTATTCAAGCTCCATTTCTCAATTTAATTCCAGGCTTAGTTTAAATGTCAACTCTCATCCAGGAAAACTATATACATATATGTACACAAGATGCTATTTACAAATATTTTACAATCATGCAAAATTTTTGAAAAATGTTTTGAAATCATGAATGGATGATGATGCATGAAGTGCAAGTTTTGCAAAAAGATATTTACAAACATTTACACAAGATTTCTGCAAACTCTTGATTTTCAAAACATTTTGGAAAAATTTTGTACTATATACATAATTTTGATACAAAAATATTTACACAAACTTTACACAAAAGATTTTTGAAATCATTTTTACAAAAGTACTTTGTACACTAGCTATGTATGTGCATATAAAAGAAGTTTATGTACATGAAAATTTTTTAAATTTTGTGATTTTTAGCCATTTTATTTATTAACACACTCACACAAAGTACGAGTTATGGCTAAAGTATATATGAAATATATACACACCCCCCTATACTTAGCTCGAACGATCCTCAGAGTGATCAAGAGCGATGAAGAAGACATAACTCGTGCTTAGTAAAAGGGAAGTGAAAAGGAATGGCTAAGTACAGGAATGAATAAATGAATAGAAGGAGAGGAACTCGGTGGTTTCCCCCTATACTTAGGATTAACTAATCCTGAGTATAGCAAGTTGTACATGAAGGGAAATCCGAGTGAAGAAGATACAGAATCTGCCCCCCCTATACTTAGGGTAAAGTATCCCTAAGTATAGGCAGCAAAACAGGAGGAAACCGAATGAAAAGAATACTCGCAGGTCCGACATCCCCCCTATACTTAGGGTAAAGTACACCCTAAGTATAGCATAATCATAAGATGAGAAAAGGGATGTGGGACTAAAGAATAGAATGATATGGACAACTGGATCTATACAGGCGGAGGAACAGTGAAAATCAGGCGTGAGATGCAAAAGATGTGAGTCAAGAGACCACATCTCACGCAAAATGAATAGGGGCAACAATAACGTCCCGCGGCTCATGATCTAGAAATGGCTTGAGCCGCTGGCCGTTCACTCGAAAGGTGCTCTCAGAAGACAACTCGGATATATCAATACTACCATTGTCGTGCACCTTTCTGACGAGAAAAGGTACCTTCCATTTGCTCTGTAGCTTCCCTGGAAATAATCGTAGCCTCGCATCAAACAGCCATACTCTCTGTCCAATCTCAAAATGCTTGTGGCTGATATGAGAATCATGCCACTCCTTGACTTTCTCCTTATAATGTAGGCTGCTTGAGAAAGCTGCATCTCTAAGCTCCTCCAGGGTAGCTAACTCTGCCCTTCTCTGGTCTCCCATACCATCTGGATCCATCAAAATATCTGTAACTGCCCAAAGTGACTTGTGCCTCAGCTCAACAGGTAAATGGCACGGCTTGCCATATACGAGGCGAAAGGGAGATGTACCCAATGGAGTCTTGAAAGACGTCCTATATGCCCACAAGACCGAGTCCAAAAGCTGTGACCAATTCTTTCGGTCAGGGCGGACGACTTTCTGCAAAATATTCTTGATCTCCCTATTCGACACCTCAGCTAGACCATTCGTCTGTGGATGGTAAGGTGTGGCAACACGATGGTCTATACTGAACTCGCTAGCAAGGGCCTTCACCTGGTCGTTGATGAAGTGAGATCCCCCATCAGAAATAAGAACTCGTGGAACCCCGAACCGCGTGATGATATGCTTCCTCAAAAATCTGCAAACTGTCCTCGCATCAGCAGCTCGGGCGGGGATAGCCTCCACCCAACGACTCACATAATCAACGGCCAACAGAATGTACTCAAATCCCTGACTTTTAGGGAATGGACCCATGAAATCGATGCCCCATGCGTCAAAAACCTCACAGAAGTGAATGGGCTGCATCGGCATCATATCACGCTGTCCACAAGTGCCCATCCTCTGACAGTCAGTACACCTCTTCACGAACTCATCAGAGTCCTTGAAGAGGGTAGGCCACCACAAGCCGGATTGGAGCACTTTCTGTGCCGTTCTCCTCCCAGAATGATGTCCTCCTGCCTCAAGCTTGTGGCAGTAAGTGAGGACGCTATGGTGTTCCTCCTGAGGAATACACCGACGCCAGACGCTATCCCCTCCTTCGTGGTAAAGGATGGGATCCTCCCAGTGGTAGGACTTGGCCTTCGCAAGGAAGGTCTCAAGCCTCTGCCTGGGCCAATCTTGTGGGACTTTCCCTGCAACGAGAAAGTTCACAATATCGGCATACCATGGGAGTGAGGCGATAGCAAGGATCGCCTCATCTGGGAAGGTATCTCGAATGGGATCAATCTGCTCAGAATCCTCAGGCTGCTCTAGTCGGGAAAGATGATCCGCCACCACATTCTTGACTCCAGGCTTATCCTTAATCTCAATGTCGAACTCCTGGAGTAGAAGGATCCATCTAGTCAGTCTGGCCTTGGCATCCTTCTTTGCCATGAGGTACCTGATGGCGGTGTGATCTGTAAACAAAGTCACTCTAGATCCAATGATATACGATCTGAACTTATCTAGGGCAAACACCACTGCTAGCATCTCCTTCTCTGTGACCGTATAATTCCGCTGGGCGGAATCCAATGTGCGGCTAGCATAGTGTATGGCAAATGGCACTCCATCCCTCCTCTGTCCCAGCACTGCCCCCACGGCAAAATCGGAGGCGTCCGTCATGATCTCGAATGGGAGAGACCAATCAGGCGGCTGGAGAACAGGAGCCTCAATAACGTGCTGCTGGAGAGTCGCAAAGGACAAGAGACACTTGTCATCGACAAGGAACTCGGTGTCTTTCGTCAAGAGGTCAGTCAACGGTCGGGCAATCTTGCTGAAATCCTGAATAAATCTCCTATAAAATCCAACATGCCCCAGGAATGACCGTAATTGCCTCAAATTGGACGGCGGTGTGAGTTTTCTAATGACATCAACGTTGGCCGGATCAACCTCCATGCCCCTGCTGGAGATGATGTGGCCAAGCACCGTCCCTTGAGTCACCATGAAGTTACTCTTCTCCCATGACAGAACCAAATGAAACTCGATACATCGCTGGAGTACCCGGTCTAGGCAGTCAAGACAAGAATCGAATCCGTCGCCGTAGACCGAGAAATCGTCCATGAAGACCTCCAAACACTCCCCTACCATATCCGAAAAGATCGACAGCATGCACCTTTGAAAAGTCGCAGGGGCATTGCATAGCCCAAATGGCATGCGTCGAAAAGCATATGTGCCGAAGGGACAGGTAAAGGTGGTCTTCTCCTGATCCTCAGGAGCGATGGCCACTTGGTTGTAGCCCGAGTACCCATCCAGGAAGCAGTAATGGCTCTTCCCTGCCAGTCTCTCAATGATCTGGTCAATAAAAGGCAGGGGGAAATGGTCCTTCTTGGTGGCTTGGTTGAGTCTCCTGTAGTCAACGCAAACCCTCCAAGAGGTGGGTACTCGTGTAGCGATCTCCTCTCCCGACTCACTGATCACAGTCGTGATGCCCGTCTTCTTGGGCACCACATGCAAGGGGCTGACCCACTTGGAGTCGGAAATGGGATAAATAAAATCTGCGCTCCACCATTTGGATATTTCCTTCATCACGACCTCTCTCAGGTTGGGGTTCAGTCACCGCTGGAACTCACGCGACGGCTTCGCCCCCTCCTCAAGATAGATATGGTGGAGCACACTGCTGGACTAATCCCATGGAGATCCGCTACGCTCCATCCGATCGCCTTGCGGTTCTTTTCAAGAACCCCCATCAAACGGGATTCTTGCTCTCCAGTCAACTCGGCGGAGATGATGACTGGGTACATCTCTGGATCGCCCGCAAGGAATCGATACTTCAGCGAAGTAGGGAGCGGCTTTCGCTCTGGAATGCTGGGTGCTGGCAAATCTGGCTGCGGAAGAAACTGAGTGAAAGCTGCTAAGTCTGCCAAATCTGCCTGGGAAAGTGAAAGCGTACTCTCGCAAACTGGATCGGGAGAAGGCTGCTCAACTGCACTGTCTCTGCTCAGCTCTGCATCTACCTCCTCCTCATCTGTAGGCTCAAATGGACTCATGTATGGCATCTGATCATAGCAATCGGCCCAATCAGACTCTGAATCCGAGGGATCTGCATCAATCGCGGTGGCATCAGTACCACCGGAAAACAAGGTGGCCTCAGCACCACCATCACTGAACATCGTGTCGCGATCAAGGACCGGCTCTGCTGCCTCCAAGGTATCCTGAACCAGGGCTGTGCTCTCCAGACTCTCCTCTGCTATCATCTCGGCATCAGCTGTATCTGAATATGAGAGGATAGTCTGTGCTGCAGGATCTGCCCAAGCTGCCTCATCGTCTGTGATCACAAAATCACAGTCCTGGTGGATGTCTGGCTCTGTGTCTGTCAGCTGCTCTGAATCTGTACTCGCATCTGAGCGGGTTCTCTCTCTAGCTCTGTAGTCCTCGACCGTCTCTATTTGTATACTCTCGCCCTCGACGCGAAAGTACACCTTCCCGCTATCATGATCAGTCACCGCCTTGGCTGTGGCCAAGAACGGACGACCAAGGATGATGGGGGTATCGGTCACTGACTCAGGGATCTCCATGTCCAACACTACGAAGTCCACGGGGAATTTCAGGCCCTGAATTGTGACGATAACGTCTCGTAATAACCCCTTCGGCCTCTTGACAGATCGATCAGCGAACTGAAGGACTGTCCTGCTCTGTCGAAGAGTGCCCAACTCGAAACGATCGAGAAGGGCTGCCGGAAGAAGGTTGATCGACGATCCGCTATCTAAAAGAGTACGGTCGAACCTCTGCTCACTGATCTGGCATCTGACATACGGGGCCCCTGAATCTGGCCTCTTGGCTGGCAGGCGGTTCTGGATCGCAAACACGTGGCTTTCGTCAGCCACATGGATCTCTGAAGTGTGGTTCCTCCTCCTCCTCCTGACTGTAGTCCTATCTCTCAAAGAACGCTGGAGAAGGGGGATGTGCTGCAAAGCCTCCTGGAGGGTCAGCTGGATGTGGAATCGATCAATCATGCTCTGGCTGAACTCCTCAAGCTCTCTCTTTTTTGGATTTTCTTTTTTCTTCCCCTTCCCCATCTGAAGGGCTCTAGGGAAGGGGATCACAGGGTCCTTCTCAGATGAAGGACTAGGAAAAGGTCTAGACGGTTCAAGGATCGGATCCACACATACATCATGCACCACAGTGGGACCAGAAGAAAGTAAACCTTTTCCTTTATTCATAACAGAGTTCTGAGATACAGGAATGCGAGGAAAAACAACATCTCTATCTGTACAAACACCGGTGGCCTCAGTACCACCACGGGCTGGCTCTGCTGCTGCTGCTGGTAGACGTCGCGCGGCATCAGTACCGCGGGCTGGCTCGGCTGAACGGGTGGCCTCAGTACCACCTCCTCGAACTGGTGAAGCGGCGGCCTCAGTACCGCCGGTGGGATCAGCATCCTTGGTGGCTTCAGTGCCACCATCATCATCTGGAGCGGCCTCAGTACCGCTCTCCTCCTCCTCATGTGGCGCCTCGGGAGTGTCCTTGTGGTGAAGCTCAGATGAGGCGCCACCGCCTGCTGGGGTCCTACCGCTCCTAAGTGTGACAAAATCAGCATCAAATAGATCCGAAGATGTATCATCAAATGGGTCACTAGGAGTGGCTAACTCAGTATGTACTACCTGCTCAGATTTCCTCTTAAGGTTGTTCGGATTCAGCTCGATCTGGGCTGGTATGGCGGCCTTCCCTCTCACCAAGTCCCGCATCTCCTGGCGGAACTCATTCATCTCCCGTCTGAATGTGGCCTGCTGGTCCGTGAGGAGGCGGGCGATGTCATCCAAAGCGGGGCTCTCGTGGGAGCCCGACGGGTAGCCTCTCTGGGGGTGAGGCTGCTGGACCTGATGTTGAAGGTGCTGGTAAGAGGGATATGAGGACGGGTGCTGCTGCTGAATAGGGTGAGCCTGCTGCTCACGCCTCCATGACTGTCCCTGCTGCTGATAGGGACGAGGACCGTAGGATGATGGCTGGTGCTGCTGGTGTGCTGGGTGCTGCGGCTGCGACTGGTGCTGGTCTCCCTGTGGACCTCTGGAGTGATCGTCTGATCTGGCTGCCATAGCGACGTCTGCAAAATCAAATGAGCCCAACTCAGGTGCTGTCAAATCTGCTAATCTCTCCTCGGGCTCATGTCTCTCAGTGCCGAAAGAAAGGGGGTCGAGGGGGAACAGGGCGGAATCGTACTCGGGCTCGGAGAGCTGGTCTCGGCTCTCGCGGGCCAACCTAGATGATCGGGTAGACGTGCCCGAAAGCGGTGCAGCCAGAGGCTGCCTAAGAGACCGTCTACCCATCATCTTGATCTGGCGAGTAGTGCGGATGAGATCTGGAATCAACTATGATCAAAAACAAACCCCCGGTTCACCAACGCAACGCGAGCTGAAGGACCGTGAAAGTACAGTCAAATTATCTTGTCTATTTTATTTTGGTGAACACACAAAATATCAGAGCGCTTATGTGACCTGTTAGGATATCTGATGCTATCCCAAACCGACTGGCCCGCACGGAAGAGTCGGTAATCAGTCGGGTCTAGCACCGGAGGCTCTACCTAGGGTGCGGGTCACTCTCTCGCGCATCCAAACAATACAATGAGGGGGTTGCTCTCCCCAAGACAAAGTTTTTAGGGTGAGCGGTTTTTAAGATCAAGTATGATTAGCAGTCCCGATTTTATTGTTTTTCTTTTTAATATTTTTCAAAGCAAACAAAAGGCCTAACGAATTTTTCGGTTCTCCTGATTATTAAGTCCGAAAACAGGGGGAGAAGACGAAAAAGCCGATGCGCGAGAAATCAATGATGCATGCTGAGATAGAAATGCGTACCTTGTCTCCAGCACTCTACATGCAAGTGATCCGCGCAGAATTTAAAGACAGGAAATAAACTACCTAAATGATGCAAGCGGGAAAAACCGAGTCCTAGATGAGCAATTTCTAGCGCAGAACCGTCTAACTCAGTCACTCGCCCTCGATCCAAAGAGTCCGGTCTAGACCCACCCCTCCTCTTTTCGACAGGTCGAGTTCAGGAGTAGCGCTTGACGGGGCAGGCTCGCGGCACGTAGGCTCTCAGGAAAGCGACTAAGTTATTTTTATTATTTATTATTAGTAGGTCCAATTACGTTCTATGGGAACAGATAAGCAATTAGGTGTGTGGATCCTACTAATTACGGCACAATCACCAGAAATTCCTAAGTCTAGGGGCTCGAGTAAAAACCGCGTAAACACCGGAAAGGCAGTAAAAAAGGTAGAAGAAAGCCGCGAGAAAACCGCAAAAAACCGCTAAGGTCCTAAAGGGTCCCCCGAGCACACCGGTGCTCGGCGAAACAGACCCGCTACGGTAGAAGTGTCCAAGCAGTCCAAGAGTTCAAGTCCCTGTATTATTACAATAATAATAAATGAAATAAAGTCCTAAGCTATCCTCACCCACTCAACTCTCTCTCTCGCTCTCTCCTGCGGCTCGATGAAGAAACGAGCCGCCTCCGCTTCGCTCGGGTGCACCAGCGCTCCTAGGAATGCCGCCCTCGCTCCTCGGGCCCTCGCAAGAAACAGAGAGAGAAAAGTGGTCAGTCAAAAATTATTGGACAAAAATATGAGAAAAATATATATACAAAAATTCTATACAAAAAGCTGCGAAAATAAAAAACCGCGGAAAAAGCTAAAAACGACTACTAAGCAGTGCTCCCCGGCAACGA